>BRZM01000003.1:380523-428689 GCA_033238685.1 Lates japonicus | reverse complement strand
TAACCGCAAAGGAATCCACAGGCTTGATGCTTCCGCTTAAATCCATTAACAACAACTTTAATTTGTTGGCTATGACCACACTGTTTACTGTTTGATCTCTTCATCTTGTCAGCGCAAAGTTACTGCTAATGCTGAGAACACCCAGTGTAAATCACTGTGCCTTTTGTTTCAGCGTGTCTCAGGTAGCGGAGTGCCACCATAAAGCTGGTGACAGATAGGATTAAACAATGGAGAGGCCCTCATGGTGAAAAGCCCAGCGCGAAATATGCTTGTTCCCCACAATTGCAGTAGGTTTTGGCGACAAACCACTACACTATTATTCAGAACTAAGCCTCCAAATCAATCCTGTAATTAAAACTGTAAATACTAGCTTTAATGTGCATTAAAGAAAAACAGTCATCAAGTTTTAATAGTAGTTTTCTGCACTGTTTTATGTGGCTGAAAACATCTGATTATATTAATTTGAATAATTGTTGAGTCAAATACTACCATGTTTATATATCCTAATAAATGTACTGGAATCAAAACTTGGCTATCTCATTCTCTGTTTTCAGTGATATGTATTCATACAAACAACCCCAAAATGCAAAGGATTATGGTTAAGTGTATCCTGTGCTATATTCAGGCATTTCTTCATATGTTGGGAGTTGATATAAACACTAGAGAAGAAAAAGACAGACAGTGGTTGATGCTCAGTTAAAGTTACAGTTGGAATCTGATTTTTGTGTAACTTCCATGAAGAAATTAATTAGTTTTATAAAACAACATTTGTTCAGCATAGCCATGTAGCATATAATAGATAGACTTATACACACACACACAGGTGGAATGAATGATCATATGACTATGTAGTAAGTTATTAACCAGCACAAGCGGGGGTTGGACTAAGCCGAACTCATTCTGGTTAGAGCCAGCTGAGTCACACATACAGAACTCCACTATATGTTAAGTTAGTTAGTTTTGTAAACTGCGTAAACGGCTTTTCTGTATTTGAGGCTTACCAGGGTTTGACATGTTCTGGTGGATCCTTGTAAGGTTATGGTCATGAAGTCTTCTTTTGATTGTTGACAACATGTACACCTTCATCCTGGAGAGCTTTTTTGACTTGCTGTACAGTCATTACGGGGCTCTTTCTTCATCGTGCATATGATTTTCTGGTCATTCACAAAACTTGTGCTCCTCTGCCGGGTCTTTCACCATTTTCTAGTTTTCCTGTGTGCGCCTGCCTTTTTATAAAGTATCCATCTGTTGATTTTGGCAAACACACTCCCTCCAATTACTCCAACTCCAGGTCCAGTTACTTTTGAACCTTTGTAATTTTAGCACTATGTTTTAAAAAGGCTATATCTCCCAAAAATATGTGTAACTGTCCACATACTTAAAGTCTGAACTCCACATAACTTTCAACAAAAACCAAACATTACAGGCATAATATAAATAGACTTAATGGCAGAACATTTGTATCAGATTGCATTAGACTGTATAGTGTGTATCTGAGGAGGTGGTTGCTGAGTGTATTTTTTCATGTCCTGAAAGTCACAGTTTTACACTTCGTTGATGATATCACTTTTTCGATGACTCTGTCCTTCACATACACATACAGTAACTAGAGAGAAAAAATAGTTAAAGTTAAATCTCAACAACTAAAACAAAAAGGAACAGCATGGTTTATGTGCATGAGTATATTTATTATTTACAAATTATGACTTCATTACATTATAAGCAGAATGAGATGATTAACTATGATGAACTAACCCTTCAAGATGGACATGTTTGTTGGTTGAATAGTGACACCCCATGGTCATCACACAAAATTACATTCTGGACTTTCTGGATTTTAAATCCAGTGACAGAAATCTCTCATATGTTCCAATAAAAGTTGACATGTTTGAGGTCACGCTGACTTATGGTAGGGTAGAAATGGAATGATTAACTAGAAGCAAAATGTATTTTTAAAAACACTGAGAAGCACTGCAGTTTTGATCACGGATTCCTGCTGGAGGGTCAGTACTGTATGATAGTGCTGTCTTTGCCAGGAGCTACTAGAGTGAAGGAAACGTCATGTAATTCTTTCCTTTGGGGAAGACCAGGAGAGCCTCTCCGTTCTTTGTCTCATCTGTTACCAGCTCCAGGACAGACTCAGCTACGTCAGACACACTGAATCAAAAAGGTACAGTGACATCAATCAATCAATGAATATGCATGCATACTGTATCACCCCCCCCCCCACACACACACACACACACAAGTTAAGACTTACTTTAATATCCCCATCTTGTCTATTAATTGTTGGGTTGCTTCAGCCAGGTTGGCGAACTGTCCCAGTTCAGACGTGAGGGTGGAGAGGAGATTAGTTTGGACGAAACTTGGGCAAAGAGCGTTGAACCGTACACCGTAGCCTGACGCGGTGGAGGCACCCTGATAAAAGTCGCACACAATAAGGCCTCAGCTGTCACACTATTATTTTCTCTTCTCTGTTTATTTGTAACATTCACACAGGATTCTTGAAGCTGTATTAATTGCTTCTTTGTGGGGGCAGAATATGCCCATGTTACCATACAGTTTCTTATTTCACAGCAATGTCATCATTCTCCCCCCATTGTAGTAGAGCTCATGTTCACCTGATGAATGTATATTCACTATGGGGTCTGATGATTCTGAAACCAAGACCAAAACTGCTATACAAACGTCCATAGTCTCATATCACAATACTGGAAGAGAAACCACGGTTAGCTCTGTTTTCTTCATCTTACTTCTGCTCTTCAATTGCAAAATATTCCACTTTGTTCACTAACTAGTGACTTGTTTTGTCTGTCTGCCATTTGGTTTACAGGGCACCACCATGCTGTCAGTGTACCATCCTAGCAGATCTCTGAGGTCACAAGGTGGAAATCTCCTCCATGTACCTAGAGCACTTTCAAAGTCTGGTGAGATGGTTTTCAGTGTTTACACACCTAAAGAATGGAACAGTTCACCTGCTGATCTTAGATTTGCTCCAATGCTGCATTCTGTTAAATCCAAACTACAGTCTTTCCTTCTCAGTTGAGCTTTTGAGCTTTTTTTTAAACAAACACACTGTCCTTGTACAGTATGTATGCTGTATGCATGTATATACGTGTGTATTTATGTGTATATATATGTATACACATTGAACTGCCTCTTTATGAGATTGTGCTATACAGATAAAATTGAATTTGAATTTGAATTTGAATTTGTTGCTGGGCAGGTTCCGTAGAGTACAGTGGGTTTATCAGAGCTTCCTGCTGTGGGAAACAGGTCTGCTGAGAGCACTGAACTGTGGTTAGGAGTAACCATACTGCAACTTCAACTACATTTCCAAGTAGCACCGAGGTAAATAACTGTTTATACTGTTTTTAAGAGCTACATCACATCACAAAAATGATCAATTTAATAATACTGAGATTTAAAAGTTGTTTAAAGATGATACATTTTGTTTAATAAACAGTAGCCTAATGCAAAGATAATTATAATGATTTTAAAAAATTAATTAATCCATTTAATGGATCAAAGTTGTGCATTACATAGTTAGCTGACTTGTGTTCCCAAACATATAAGGACTACTGAAGTTTATTTCACTATTAAAGCTATTTGCAATGATTTCCAGATTTTCTCCTGTAAATTCTTATACACAAATGTTTCCTTCCTGTTCTTGGACTTTATCATAACCACATCTGTGAACCTTCCTGTCCAGCCCTGCGTTCCTGCATGGAAATTTGTCTTGGACGTGTTATATAGTCCTGTAAAACACAATAAAAAAAATTAAAAAAAAGCTTTCAAAAAAATAACAGTGATAAAACCCTCCTTACCGCCATGGCTCGGGTGAAGCCAACCACTCCATGCTTTGTGGCTGTATAGACAGGACAGCTAAATAAAGGACCGATACCTGTAGGATATGGGTTATATAAACATATTTTAAACATTAACAGGGCTGCACAAAATTCCTGTCTGTGTTCATGCAATAATATTGTGTTAAATTATATAATTTTTTTAATTCTAATTTAGAAGCAACGATTTTATCAGATGTGTTCAGAGGCAAAGCACTGAGCAGCTGTGTTTCACATGACTGGATATGAAGCAATCATGTATCTGACAGGTATAATTTGTGTATGGGAAAACACACTGGTCATACAGTCCTTCAAACATGAAGCATAAACATGGAGTGGTGTTCTGGTTAGGTTTACAAATTTCTGATAAAAAAAGAGTGAAGTAGTCATGGTTACAATGTAAATTTTTAGATACTTGAAATGAACATGAAAGAAGTTCTATGTGCTAACACAAAGTGTTTTCTTAACTTTACCTGCCATAGATGCTGTGTTGATGATGACCCCTCCCCGACCTCCAGTCAACTTGCTCATGTGCTCCAGAGCCAGGTAGGTTACCCTGATAACGCCCACCTACAACACAGAATGTCTAAGGTTTATTTTAATTTTAACAGCAGAAATCTTTCATTTTTTTCATTAATACATGGTTCTTTGTGCAGAGTAAGCACAAATCAATGTAAAACCTGCTGAATTGAACTGTTAGGTTGTCAAATCATTTCTTCACACTAACTATTGGAAAGAAAGAATTGTGAATTTTCCTGTTTGTGCTGTTACAGACAACAATGTGCAAAACATTACAAAAATAACATGTGGTGGTGTAATTTCCCCTGTGGGAGTGGAGCAGCTGAGTACCAGTAAGTAAACCAAGGGTAATCGCAACCAGATGCAGCGTGGTGCTCTTTCTGCTTCTTACGAAATTTATGGAGACAGTTTTCTCCCACGTGCGCTCATTCAGGATGCCGGCATTGTTGCACAGGATGTCTATTCCTCCAAAGGTTTCTGCGGTTTTCTGAAGGGCCGCTTGAGAACAGAAAAAAAACCAACCAGTAGTTAACTTCTCATTTCACAACCAAGTTGAGCTGCTAGACCGCTGCAGAACCACTTTAGAGTGGCATCGTTTACTGTAGAGCTGCAACAATTTGACAGTTAATTAAGTAGTCAATTACTAGGGAATTAATCAGCAACAATATTGATAATCCCTTTCTCTTTAAAGTATTTTTTTAAGAGAAATGCCATAAATCCCCTACTGCCACCTTCTCAAGTGTGAATTTTCTGCTTTTCACACTCTCCTGACAGTAAGATGAATATCATACCTTAGACTATGGGAACTTGTGATGGAAAATGTTAGTATTTTAGAACATTTTATAAACTACATTTTTTAGGCCAAATCATCAGTAGAGGAAATTAATTTGAAAATAATCAGTAGGATCACAGATAGTGAAAATATTTGTTAGTTGCAGCCCTAATTCACTGACACAAAATTATTATTTTTAACTATAATAACTTTCTGAGATCCGGTCCCCCCTGGAAATTGCGATGAATTTGTGTCATTTCAATTCAAGGCTGGGTGACATGGCCAAAAATATTATCATTGTATTTTTCTCATATTGATTGATACATTTGATACATTTAATATAGGGTGCAGAGGTTAGCAGTGTCACCTCATATCAAGAAGGTTCTAGGTTCTAGGTAACCTTTCTGTGTGGAGTCTGCATGGACTTCCTCCCACAGTCCAAAGACATGCAGGTTAGGTTAACTTGTGATTCTAAAGTACTACCAGCTGTGAATGTGAGTGTGAATGGTTGTTTAACAGCCCCTCTTCAGGGGTGTACCCGACCTCTCACTCAATGTCAGCTGGGATTGGCTCTGCTTGTGCAAAGTTCTGGCACATAAAATAGACAATACACTGAACACATGTACAATAAATTAATCAGTAACGTCTGCATACTTCAAGAGAGCTCGCATTTTTGTCACAATTAAATCAAAATCAAAAGAATGCTTTTAACTGTTGTTTTTTCCACAAAATAATCTGAATCAGAACTCGTCCTCTGACCCCTAATGAAAACCTTACTTTCGCTGTAAGTATGCTAAGGCCACGCAGTGTTTTTCATCTCTCCTTTGTCCACACAAGCATTTAAAATCTTAACAGATGCCTCCTTCAAACTCGAACTGTAATTAATGTGTGACTCAAGCTAATCTTGGAGTGTGGTTCTTGACCCTTGAATTAAATGCCACGTAGAAGGCTTAATTCAAGGACAAAATGTCCCTGAGTTCCTGAGCTTCCTGGTATCTGCACTGACAAACATCTGCAGGCTGGAATTTGTGTTTGCAAAATAGATCACAAATAACTCTAAGATGTCTGAGCAGGACTGATTAGCTTCATGTGTTCGTAGACATGTTTATTTCAGTAAATGACAGTCCAGCTGTTCCTATTTTCAGCACCTCCCCCACTTCCCTGATTTGTTTTTCAAGTGTGTGTGTGTGTGTGGGAGTGTGTGTGTGTGTGTTACCTTTGATCTGCTCCTCTGATTCAACATTGCAGTTCAGGAACAAAGCTCTCCCTTGCCCATACTGTTTATTGATGGCTTCCATTAAACTCTTCCCTGCAGTTTCATTCAAATCCAAGAGAGCTACCTGTGAGGGACCATCAGATATGCATTAGTTTATTAGAACCACTTAACTAAAGCTACTGTAGTCTAGTCTAGTCAGACCTACAATAAAACCCATCTGCATGAAGGTTCTAATGTTCAGTTTTGGTTGAAAATGTTGTGTTTATGATCATTTTTGGAGGCTGCAGTTTGTGGTGCTGTTGGATTGTACTGTGTTGGACAAAATATTGGAAACAACTTCAAATCAACACCATCTGAGTGTGCCTCCACAACTAGCATTACATTCCAAATAAGGACTAACAGGTTCACGTTCCACAAATGAGCCACAGCCTTCATAAATCTTTTTATTGATGAGTGCTGGCTTTGCAAAAAATCCACTTGGCAAGAAGAAACTGCAGCCACGTAAACAAAATAAGAGGAAAAGCCTTATCTTGTCGAGCAAATCCTGCAAATGATTGCCTTGTAATGAGCATACGATAGGATCCTCAAAAATAGAAAAAACATAATGATCACACCTTGTACTCTTTATAGACAATACACCTGTGTGTGCTGTCTTTGAGGAGTACCAGGTACCAGAGATTTACAATAGAAAGCACGTCTGCTCAAACAGATGGGTGTTCTGTTGTAGTTGTTGTAGTTTAGTCTGATGAGCATATTTCTGTCTGTATGAGTTCTAAAAACCTTTTTTTTGCAGCGATATTGCAATATTTCAACCTGTTACTGGTTTGAATCAACTTAACTGAGCGTCTGTATCTTGAAACAAGAAACAATCATTCAAGTTGCAGCACCAGATTCATGAAAAAGTTGACTTTAGACAAAGTTTCATTGAAAGCAGGTTTAGATTCCTGTGATACTTGTTTTAAGCAAATGAAAATTTAAGAAGGAAACAATTCCAGACTAAAGTGTAAAGCGGGAGATTTCGCTGAAGCTTTTCATGACTGTATGACAAATTTGAAAAGCAACTACTCATTGTTAAATGCTGATGTCCACACACTGACTTCCCCCTTTTATTACGTAAATAGACTGTACAGATAAAGAATTACAGTCAGTATATTGGGTCATGCTGCATAGTCATAACTGAGACAGAAACTTTACCTTGGCACCGTTTTGCAGAAGTGTCTCGGTTATTGCTTTTCCTATTCCCAGCGCTGCTCCGGTCACAACTGCGATTTTACCATCTAAAGCCATTTCAGCTGCTCAGTAATAACGAGGAGGAGGATGTCAGCGGTCCGATCCCTGCCGGTTACAGAAAAGTGTCGATTCGAGGGACGGCACTGTCCTTTAATACCGAGCCCGCCCATCACGAGGGGAATGTGTAGCGTGTCAAAACGTGCTGGTTAAGAGGGCACAAAATAGACACAATTACATTTAAAATGCAGGTTTCAAAGCAAAGAGAAATTCTTTTAAAATTTAAGTTGGAACACAAATGACTTGTGTGGGAAATGTTTTTGAATGTGAATTGAGAGCAGCGTTGACTGTGAAACAATCCAGTGCCAAACGACACCACATCCTTCTAATGTAGACGATCAACATAGAGGACCTGTTTTTTCCGTAGGCTTTGTCATTAAGATACATGTTTCATTTAAAACCTGTCTGAACCTGTTGGACTAGTTCACAGTAATTTAAGCTTCCGACGAAACGAAGCCTAAAAAAAACACAAATTTCCTTTTAAAAAGTTGTGTGTACATTTTTTTACTGGACATCACATGTGGGTGTACAGTAAATAAAGACCGCACCCCTTTCCTGTTTGGCTTTGACACCTTCTTCGGTTCTGTGTACATGCCTGTAGTCAGGTTAGTTAAATAATCTAATCACCTCTCCTTACCCAACACCAAAACTGTGGGCGCTGTAGGGTGACTAGCTAAAACATTGAATGTAGCCTAAAATCGTTAAGAGTAAATTTTATGTAACTGTATTATATGTATACCGAATTTAAAGGTGTCACCTCGCAATTCTGGCGATGTCTTAATTATAATTCAAATTTTTAGTATCACAGTTTACACCTAAAGCAGCATAAAAATGACACATTTTTAAATGGAGTTTGGAGTGACGTCCTACTCGGAGATACACATTTGTATGTATATGGTCACTAGATGGAGGTAGAGTGTTGCGTAACCTGATAGCTCATATTCATCAAGACTTCCCGTTATCAGCAGGACAATGGCAAAGTAGGATTTGAATGAAATACATGTGAATAAAATAAATAACAAAGGAAATTAGAGAGGTGACAGTAAAAAGCTATATATATACTTTATACACTACACTGTGCCTTAGACTGTATATACTCCACCTATAATTATACCTATAGTTTAAGTGTATGAGCAAGTATGGATAATAAATAGAATATATACATTGTAAAATGTTACAGTGTAATATACACAAAGTAAAAAAACACAATATTGTGAAACATCTGTAATAGAAACAGAAAATAATATGATAAAGAATATAACACAATATCAAAAATATAATCATAACAATTTAGTAATTACATTGTAGTATGATAACTATTTCCATAGTTATGATGAATATTGCAATATATAATGGAGGACAAGGTGCAGTAACTGCCTGTGCCTTAACACAAAGAGAACAGTTGTTCCCAAAATATGATGCAAGATAAATCTGAAGGGTTACAAGATGATTATTAGGAAAAAGAAACAAACACGTTTTGCCACACAAACAGATTTCTTTTCTTTTGAAATACTTGGATAGTGTAACCTTTTCAGTCAAAATCAAATGTAGCAATCTGACAGTAGAAGGGAAAACAAGACAACACTGCTTAGGTTTTTAGTCATCATAAGCAAAAAATACTGGGAACAGATATTAACTACGCCTGTACCTCTATATCAGATACAGATATCAGCTTCTGAACTATGCCTGAAATATAAAGTGTCACATGACAGTGGTACTTTCATATACACATGAAAAGTTTTCTGATCTGTTTGATTTAGTGCTAATCAGGGAGGGTGGCAGCATCTGTGTTCCCTCAGTCCTCCCTGACGGAAAAATAATGAGTCACTGTTTGAGGTGGAGAGTCTATAGTATGTATACGTGTATAAAAGGGTTACACCTGTCCAGGTACAGTAGTAACATGTGTATCAGGTCTTCCTCCCATGATGTGTGTGTTCAGGTTGCTTAAAGGGTTTTGATAGGCATACTAGGCAAGACTGTGCATGTTGCTGCTGTAGAGCTCACTTTAGGGAAATACTATGTGGGAGGCTGGCCAAAGAGCTCTGTCACAATCACAAGAAATGTGCCCCACACTGTTGCAACAGAAGCAACAGCACAGTCGACACATGATGATAATGCTGAATACTCAGACTATTACCTGTTTGTGTGCAGCCTGTTCAGGGTCAGAGGACAGCATGCTGTGGTGCACTTCTGTTAGTTCATATAGCTTTTGTTTCATGCAACAAGAGCCACAGCTATTTTTGTTGCAGTTAACAGGATCGCCCAAAATAAAGAAATGCATGCATTTTTGTGGGAAGCTGAGCAGTGGCCTTGACCCTGGAACATAAAAACACACAAACCTAATTGTAGCTGTGGCAGAACTGTGAGATGATTTGATTTTGAAGGCACTTGTGAATATGCCTTAACAGTGGCTCACTCGAAAGGTCTCTACCTGTGACATTTTGCGTGGACATCCTTATTTCTTGTCTTTATCTTTTGTAATTAAAGCTTTTATTCATTTCAACATTTTGACATTATATTAAAATACAGATGTGACATAGCAAACCTGTCACTCCAATGTTCCTATATATTAGTGCCTCATACCCTCTCTGAGATGTTGTACCTTTAAGCGCTGCGCTTTTTATGAAACATCCCTCATTTCTGACGAGTTCCTCTGGATGGATGATTATAATAAACTTTATCTGCCAGGCTCTGGACAGGAGACAGCTCACCGTTTGCAGTGTAATGCTGACGAAGAAGTCGACTGTGGTCATGATGATTGCGTCTTACATGTTTTACTAGTGTGGAGGGTGTTTTTGGTGTCTTATATGGTAAATCCATGTGAACTGGGAATGTGAACGTACGCGACACAATGAATGTGGATAACAACAAACTGACTGCAGCATACAGTATGTTTTCACATTGCTGTGGATGGGTGCATAGAGCTGTGTCCTAAACTGCCACTAGGTGGAGCATGGAGTTGCCACATGGTGACTTATTGCCTGTTTGACTGAGTCTATTACATCATAGCCTCTCAGATAGAGCAAGTTTAAACACATGGTCACAGAGAGAGGAGAGTTCATAGTCACCATGTGAGCGTGATGTCTTCTACCTTTGTCACAGAAGCTGTCGCAAGTTTAATGGTGTACTTTTTAAAGAACTTTTTAAGATTAGTTCTAGTTTTCTTTTTGGAAGCACATGCTTTGTTCACTCTTTCACATTTGTGATGCTGTTGACTCCATGTTGGTTGTACCCAGTGATGTCATTATGAAACAAGGAAAAGACAGAGAGAACAGATAGATACAGATACAGGTGGATAGAGAACAGATCGGAGAATAGTGTGGGGTCTGAGATTAAAAACTCATTTTAATGTGTTGTCAAATGAAATCCAGTTCCTTCCCTCTACTGATGAGATATACTGTGTAAAAGGGCAACGTATATAATTGAGAGGACTTTTTTAAAAATGAACTAACCCATATATAAATGATTATGAAAAAAAGCCTCTCCTTCCAGCTCTGTGCACTCACAGACCACAGACCAGGTCCACAAAGGCCCCCCGAGCTTGTCTTGCTTACGGGGCAAATCTACCATTTAACGGCTTTCAACTGTGATTTGCTGACCAGCTGCTGACTTGTGTTTTCATCCCGGTGGCCCATTGCCATTTCATTGGTGATTACACTGCTAAAGAGCTCCAGAGAGCTGGACAATGCCAGAGAGCTTTACATGTCACCAGTGTCATCGGCCGCAAAGAATAGGACGCCGCCACTGAACGAAATATCTGCCTGTTTACAGTGAGGGGCCACCATGGGCAGGCAAGGGGAGGGTGTGTGAGTGTGTGTGTATGTGCCTAATGTCAGTACCTACAGGAGACTGTGACTATGAATGCAAAGGCTTTGGTGTGTGTTTGTGTAGACATTATGCGGTCTGAGGGTGTGTGACAGCTGCTACAACAGAAAAGAGTGTTTGCTGGCTTACCGGCAATGGCACTGATACACCTCATCACTCACACATTCAGACATGATATTGTGTCCCTGAGAAAGGTTAAGAGTTTAATTCAGTAACACAAAACAAACTCTGGCACATTTGCAATGAACAACCTGCAAGACTACAAGTGAAGACGCACAACTGCCTAACAGCACATATCATTTTTTTGAATGTAAAAACAACACATTGTGGTTTTGCCCGGAGTAAGATCCTGGCCTGAAGCAGCACAAGCAGCAGATGTGATCTATATGGGTAAAAATTTCAAAATGAATCAGACTTGGTAACGAATATTTGTCTACTTCGTCCTCCTGAACACAGAAACATCTTCAGCGGCACGGATCACCATCAGACAGATTGATATCTCAATGAGGAACACTGATCCAGGGTGGAATCACCTCAAGATAACACTGGCATTTGCTTCACATTGTGTGTGTCTCATCAGCTGTTTGTTATGGCGATGTTGTTATGATCAGAGCCAAACAGTAGCCTGGCAGGGACAAAAGAGAGAGACACAGAGAGAAGGATGCAGAACAGACGGATTAGAAGGTATTGTCGCCACAGGTTGGACACCGATGTGTCATGACTTGTTTTTCATACGCGCACACAAACACAACGCTCCGTGACAAAACACATGTTCCGTTTTTCACTGTTGAAAACTGGAAATTATAATAACAGGATGATAATAAGATGACTACAGAACTAAACATTACACTTGAGCCCAATCGTCTTTCCAAATTTAAGACTGGCAGCTCCTCATTGTGCAAAATGGTTGTCACTGACTCTGATCTGGTTCTAAATTACAGAAATATTGGATAGATGCCCAGTATGAAAAATAGTTGCAAATGACTTACCCAAATCCTCCTGTTCACCCTCCTTGAACTGGTCTGGTCGTCTTCAAAGCTTCTCCAGTTCAAGTCCTACCTCACCGTGCACAGCAAGGAGAAGAAGTCAAGCCTCATTTCTTTTCCCCTGAGGTACCTCAAGGATCTGTGCTCGGCCCCCTTCTCAGTAAACATCACCCCCCCTATCTGCTCACAATCTTTTCTCTTTGCACTGTTGATGCACAGCTCTGTCTCTCCTTCCTGCCGGACAACCTCATAGATCTCTGCCGACCACAATGACTCAAGGAACATGTTTGATTGTTGTTACCACACAGTGTACACAGCCCTTACTTTCACTGAGTTACACCTTTCACTGGTCTTGTAGAACTGTTATATGCTATATGGTTTTATAAGTGTATCAAATGACAATGTTAAGACAATGCAACAGTGTAGAAGTGGTCACTTTTGAAGTTTCAGAGAGTTATCAACTGAATCTGCGGCTCCCCTCAGCTTTATGGTGCTTTATAATGAGTTTCAGCTCATTGTTTAGCTGTGTTGGCCACAACTTTACTCTTCAGTTCAGTATAAGCTCTAAAAACTCACAGACAGACAGAGTTAGTGACTAGCTGGTGAACATAGTGGAACATTTATTGGCCAAAGAGCCAGATATTATCCTCTGGAGTTGGTAGAGACCAAAAACAGGGCTAAAAGAGAGTCAAAATTGGACTTACATTTACCGTGGGGAACGGGAACATGACTTCTGATGAATAGTAATGTTGCAGAGATGTAGGCTGTAGTCAGAGGTGGAACAATCTTTCAACCATGTTTAATTTGAAAATACCAAAGCTTTTTTGGAATAGCTGAATCTGCCGCTGTAATGTAAGCTTTTGTGTGGGATGGGGGTGAGTAGAGAACAACATATTTTGTATATTCACCTTTTTAAATGAACCCTCTCTTTGTTGTTATTGTGTATGATTTTAATCTGAATATATTGCAGCTAACATGCACTCGGTGAACTTAAAAACTTTTATCTGACACAGATTTCTACACCCAAGCACCTTGTCTCATTGTATTGTGTTCAGGCAGGAATATGATATTTGAATGTTTGCTTCTCTCACCTGGAGGACTGAATGTCTGATCAGTCAGTCATGTGACTCAAATGTAACAGCCCTCGGGCCTTTACAGGAGCCACAGGAGCGGCCGGTCCAGTCTTGTCCACCACACCCACTCAGAGGATTATGGTCATTATCTGTGGGGTTCTGGGGGGGGGGGCTGCTCTGGGACATAGTATTTTATATTGTGCTGCATTGAATTTTCTTTCTAAGTATTTATCTTAATGTCTTAACTTTATTGGGTTTCATGTGTGAACTGCCTGACTGGGTACAGGTACTCTTAGGGAGCATTTTGGTAAAACATTTCTGGATAAACACTGAACTAAAATGAAAACCATAGGTTTGTTCTTTCTTCAACAGTGAAAACAAATTTGATCATGGGTTTCTCTGATGATGAGGCCACTAGGTCAGTATAATAATAGCATGTCATATTTATATGCAGTAAAAATCAGTTGTAGTACAGGCAGAGTGCCAGTATGTATGAGGGCTGGCTTTACTTTTTATTGGACTCATCAGTCACCACCCATCAGAGTAGCACAAGTGTGAGGAAGAGCTGTGGAAGGCATGTGTATGTGTGTGTGATCCATGCGGGCTAATGTCATCTACATGTTTAATGTTAAACTCTTTCTTTCAGTCTTTTTTTTCTTTCTTGCTTCACAGTTGCTTCTGTCAAACACAGCACTGTTTTCTCCTGCACACCCCCGACACACCCGTCATTCAAACACTGAAGAGTAGCAGCCGCTGCTCCGCCTTTCATAATAATGCAGCCATTTACAGTAACATTGTGAGAAATTTTATACGTGTCATGATCGGCACTGACTGATTGCATATTTCAGGCTTTAGTCATAAACACACAAGGACTCCTGCAGGCCATCTGAAGCGGAAGTTCCTGTTATAGTAATAGAATATGTTTCACATGTCTATCCTGTGAATATGGAGTTTTATTTTCACTTAATGTATTTACGCTATTCCTAAAACACTTGCTGTGCATTGAATCTTAAGTTCCTCCAGTGTTGCGATTTTACTCTGCTATTTTATTTTGATGTCTTGATGTTTGGTGATACACTGGTTAAGGAAATGTTGAATTGATAATCTATAATCAGTGATGTGTACATTAACCAATGTTATTCTTTCATACAGTAGTTGAATAGTGTTGGATAAACCTGGGTCAGGTACAGAGCCTGCACATGTTGATCCATTCATACTAACAGAAAACAGGTTTTTAAGGGCCACTGCTGGTTAATATATTTACCATGCAAACTGTGACACTTTAGCTTTATTTGTAAAACAATTAGGTAAATTTAATGTGCAGAGAACATGGGCTTTTCATTGTGTAGGATCTTGTGTGCAACACCATAAAAATGTGCTCTGTTATCTCCATTTGTAGGAGTCCTCATGTCACTCTGTCTACGACAAGTGAGATGAGTGTGGTCATTCAGAACACGCTATAACACATTTGTCATAAGACGTAGTCAGATGACACTTCCACAAACTAGTTCGTTTGAAGTATACTGAAGCCTTACTGCTTGTAGGTAGTTGTGATCAGCTGCCCTGAGGCCGATTCACCTCTCAAAGGAGTCAAACAATTATCCAATCAGCACTTTCCAAGCTCATGCAAGAAAAAAGTAAGAATTTACTGTGCATGTACAAACATGATTTCCATGTTATTTCCTGAATTTAAATGTTTATGAGGCTTGTTCATATGACAGTGGTAGTAGTATGGCTGCCAGCCTGTAGCTGATGGGCTCTGTTCATACATGTAGAAAGTCTTTAGCACAACCTCTGAAACTGTACATACCATGGAAATATGATGAATTACTGAGGAGGGTTAGGGTCTTTGTGGACTGTTAAAGCATAATTTTTTAGTTACACAGTTTACACAGTGCATATCATACTTAGATTTTCACTGTAGTACATATGCTGTATATTGGTTTTAAAGTTCATTTTGTAGAATTTAGCTGTCTACAGTTTGTTACAGGTTGTGCTTTCTGTTGAGATGCTAAACTCCATTTCACTGTATTGCTGCTTTGGCCAATGTCAATAAAGAAGAATCAACTCCTTTACTGGAAAGTAACTAAATGCATTTACTCAAGTATTTTGGTAATCACCAAATTACACAGACTTAACTACCTAGGATGAACATCATCCTATTCATCACTGATCTATTCAGTTTAGTTAGTTTTGTATGAACTACCGAATGTTTAAGTAAAAAAAATTTAAGCATTACTTTTTCTACTTTTAACAGGGTGTTTTTACACTGTGCTGAGCTGAGGCCTTTGCATGTCCTCTCCTAGCGATGTAAGGAAAACTGGAGTGTGTTTCTGTATTGATCTGAACAAACAGAAGTAGCTGTAGAGACACATGTGAAGCCTCATTTTGCCCTATTCAACAAAAGGTGTACCTTTCTTTCTCAAATAGAAATAATGCACACATTCATTCTTTCCCATACCCTCTCTCTCTCTCTCTCTCTGTCACACATGCAGAATATCAAATGGCACACGTTAAGTTCTCCTATTGCTATTATATAATCAACCACACAGACTAAAAAAAGATTATTTTATGTTGAGCCACACGTTGGATGTCACCACAGACACAACACACAGGGTCCCACACAGTAGATATGGGCACAACAAAGACACAAACTTAAACTTCTAGTCTACTGTGGTGAGATTCTAAAGTTTCGGGGGGGGGGGGGAATACTAAAATGTAACAGGAAAACTGGACTCTACACACGTGCAGCTCCGTTATGGACACGTGTGTAGAGTGTAGTGACGGTGAGGAGCGGTTTAGGTGCATTTTTCCACCTTCTTCTGCAGATGTTAGAAAGCAGAATAACATAAAATACGCGTGTGACAGCTAATCAAATACCACACAAAGTTACACAAGGTTTTGTTCACCGGTAATTACAGTAATACCATAATGTTTTGTGACAGATATTTAATGAGTTAACGGTGATTTGCGGACGCATTCAGAGGGCGAGACCGACGTCATCAAGGGCTCCGCGTTGCGTTCCAGTTTATCGGAAAAAATTATTAACCTGAGGAAATACATTAACCCTTACATACTGTATTGCTGACATTGGCCTTACTGTGATTAATAATAACAATAATTTCAAAATTCAGCAGCAGTTTTCCCATAGAAATTGTTTCCTTTTCCTTTTCTCATGACTTCATTAAAACCCAACAAATAGAGAAGTATTGAAGTGCTTTTTTTATTATTATAAAATATTATTATTACACCATGTAAGATAATACTTCATATATATTCATTTCATATTCTACATGGGTTATTGAACAACAAATATATATTTATTCTGTTTGCCAATAAGTCATTTACAGACCAAGAAGTGTGCAGTATGTCATCCCACACAGTGATGTTGCTAATAGCACACACACACACACACACACACACACTTCTCTGGCCTAGTGTGTCTTCAAGCCCTCCACAGTCAGATGTTAGCTTAGCCTCCAGGTTGCTACTGCCCACCTCCAGTCACCCTGTGTAAAACATGTCAGCTTTTTTCTAAGGTTGATTCCCCCACACTGAGACACGACCAAACACGTTGCTGTTGTGGCCCAAACACAGCATCGTGTGTTTGGGCCACAACAGCAACGTGTTCAGTTTGGGGCCAGGGAGGTCTAAGAGGACGTTATACCTATTATGAGCAAGCCGTCCTAAAACTTATATAATATGAATCCAAGTAGACTAACAAACTAATGAAAACAGAAGGCAAATATGACAAATGTGTCATTAGGTCTTTTGATTATTGATTATTCTACCAATTAGTTTCTCAAATAATCATTTGGTCTGTAAAATGTCTGAAAATTGTGAAAAATGCCTATCATTCGTTCACAAGTGATGTCTTTGAATGTCTTTTTATTCAACCAACCGTGAAGAACCCAAAGATAATCAATTTACAATCATAGAAGAGTTAGAAATTCTGAAAATATTCACTTCTGAAGGTGTAACTAGTGACATTTTGCCATGTTTGCTTAAAAATAACCTTAAACGATTAATCAGTTTTTGTCACTGATCAATGTTTTGTCAATTAAAATCTAATCAAATTACACATGAAAGATATGACAAGGTTGACATACAAGTGATTAACTTTTGACTTTCTGGTTCCCAAGTTGCTGTGATGTGACAACCGGTCTTAGATTTTTTTTTCTTGGTTTATATTATTATTTATAATGCTAAATTAAACCAGATTGAACAGATAGCTTAGTTCACAAAAATACAGTCTGTCCATGACATATTTCTTTACTAAAAGCACCTGAGTTCGCCGGGAAAAGTGGCACTTGATGACTCCTGAAATTGAGAGATTTTACGACGAGGCAGCACTTGAAAGCAGCATCTCGACCTGACCCAAAAGCGCGCTCCCGGCTGTACGTGACTACGCCCCCTCTACACCGTACGTGCGCGCACCCCTCTATCGCGTGGTGGGGATCATCCATATTGCTGCTGGTGGTGGAGATAAGGTTGTAATCCTGAGAGGCCCTCGGACACGTTTCTTTATTTTTATATATGTTTTAATCCAGCGCTGACTGCTCTGCGTCTTAGACTGACGCTCTTTTGGTCTAGGAGCGACAGGGGAGCGGCAGACTCCGCGGAACAACCTCACATTTCCTTGAAATTGAAGGCGAATTCGGGCCGGGGGGAGGACTGGTAATCCTGAGGGGGGAAGAAAGACGGTGGTGGGAAATGGCCACTCAGGTGGAGGCTCTCCTGCCCGGCAACCCGCTTGCCAAAGCGGAGGAGCACGGCAAAGTGATCCGAGGTGAGCCGGAGGAAGAGGAGGGCGGCCGGGGCGACGGGGCCAAGCGGCAGACGGGTGTCGCCGACCAGGGGAGCAGCGGCGGCAGCAGCCCCGGACAGGGAGGGACCCCCGGTGCGGAGGAGCAGACCTCCAAACAGGCGACGGAGGAGAGCAAAGGAGGCTGTGACAGCGAAGACAAGCAAAACGAGGAGGGTGTTAAAGACGGCAGCAGAAAGGAGTTTACTGAAGCTCCCCCGCCCAAGGTGAACCCGTGGACTAGGAAAATGAACGCGGTGACCGTGGTCAGCGTGAATGGACAAGCACACCACGGTTTGTACCCTCCCTACATGCTGATTTTTTCCCCCCCTGGCTGTCAGTGTTGTGTTGGTGTCTGTCCGTCCAGGTGTGGTTCTACGGGATGACCGAGCTGCTGTCACGGGGAGGGGTGCGGGGGTGGGGGGGTCATATAGATAGATTTATTGAACAAAAAGAGCCAACTGGGTGCAGAAACAAACCCTGTCTGTAGTCGCCCTCTTGTTGCTCCCTGCAAGCTGGTTATATTTGGAGTGAGAGCCCCCCCCCCCACACACACACACCGCACCCCTCCTCCTAGTGAAGGCTATTCCTGGAGTTCATGGTGGCAGGGATCACACCCTTAAAAAAGTTAAAATGCTCTAAAAGTTACTCCTCATACCTTATAAGCTTGAGACGGTCAGAGTTTAACCCCTTTAACCACAGGATACGTGATATTAACTGTTACTTTGCGGCTGTTTTAAGATGAGATCCTGTTTGCCATGTTTCTCCTTAATAATGATTGGAGGAGTTTAAGGTGTAATTAAGGGCTTTCTGCTCCCGTGCAGATGAAAACAGTGCTTTGCTCGCTTGTTCCGCACCTTTATGGACACGTTGTGTTGTAGTGCAGTGGTTGTAAAGTTGCTCTGCTTGTGTCATCACACCAGACAAACTGAATGCATTTGAGGAGATCGAGTGTTTGCGTCAGTGGGTGTCTTTCTCTGCACTTTTTTTTTTTTTTTAATAGTGGAGGGTGTGGGAGTGGGGGGCATCTTAATTTTAGCAGTGTCACCGTGCATGCTGGCTGCAGTGGCTTTAAACTTTCAAGGGAAGGCGAAGACCCTGCGAGTCAGACTTGTTCTCCTGCTTCATCACCATCTCCCCCCTCTGTGTGTCCAGTCTCCTGCCACCCAGTCAGTCAAACCTTAGCTGACACACTCCTTGTGCTTGCCCAATGCTTAAACCGGCGTTCGTCACTGTTTACGTGTTTGTTTTTGAGGCGGGTTTCGACACACAGCCACGCCAGACATTAATGAAACACCCACCCATGTCTCGCATTGCAATCAATTAGCAGAAAAGCCACGAGCTTGGCCGGATTGTGTGTGTGTGTGTGTGTGTGTGTGGCTACTAAGCCAGCTAACAATAGCGCGCGCACACACACACACACATACACACACTTCTCTGGCCTAGTGCGTCGTCAAGCCCTTCACAGTCAGATGTTAGCTTAGCTTCCAGGTTGCTACTGCCCACCTCCAGTCACCCTGTGTAAAACATGTTAGCTTTTAAAAAAAGTCTTTCTAAGGTCGATTCCCCCACACAGAGACACGACCGAACACGACACATCTGCTCGTTTAATCTCTTAAAAAGGAGCAGGTTTGTTATGAGACATCACGTGTTCACTCCACGTGTTCCCCGAGAGAAAGGCATGGGGCGCTGCTAGCTAGTTTAGCTAAAGCACCGCATCGTTGCAAACTCAGAAGCCAGACATCGCTCGAGGTTGTCCCCGTGTGACACAGTCCGGTGGTTTCGTAGTTAACAACCCGGTTGTCACGTCGTGTACCTGCTGTCAGCGCCGACCCGGCTCCTGCCTGCTTGTCCACCCATGCTAGCTATCGTTAGCATGTGAGCTAGCAGGCAGAGTCATCATGGCTTCTGCATGATCTGACTGTGATCCCGAGCAAAAGCATCACGGCGAAGTTATGCTTTGTCATTAAACACACGTAGGAGTTATCTAAAATGAAGAGCTCATTAATCGATTATCTGGAGTGATTACTGGATGTGCACATGGGGCAGCTCTTGTCCTCCTCCCTGCTCTGGCAAAGCAACGTGGTTTCATGTCTCTGAGCCGTGTGTGTGTGTGTGTTTTGTTTTTTTTCCTGGACAGTGGCTGTTTTGTAGTTATGCAGTCATATGGTCATCCTGGTTCTGACTACAGCTTGTCAGCTATTTGTGTTGTCTTTTTGTTTGCCAGCCGGTCTGTTTACTGTGCTGAAGCATGTGTAACTAATGTAGACTTAAGGGTACAGCTTGTACCCAGAATCTGGACCAGTCTGGGTGGATTGGATGGATATGCTCCAAAAGCTGTCACACCAGCAAGTAAATCTGGCTGGTAGCCAGAGGTTGAGATAACTAAATAGGAGTCCGCCCCCCTTTTTATGCTGCATTCAAAGACCAAAAATGGTTTAAGTGCAAGTTGTAAGCTGTTTGTTGATTGTATGTTTAGAGCAGCAGTTACAAACCTTGTTTTTCTTGTGACCTCTTAATGCAAAGCCATATCTACTCGGACTTGTCACAGTTTGTGTTAATGATATGTGAGCAGTTCAATCAATGATTGAGTTACTCTTCTAAGACTGAATTGTTTGTAGAGGCTAGTAAAGGTTAAACTGTGTAGTGCTTAATAAGGGAGGAACAAAATCACATAATAAGAGTTTGAAAATCAGCATCATTTTCATCATCAAAGTGTTTTTGGACAGAGAGAGTCATGACTCTTTTGTGGAACCACTGGTTTAGAGCAAGCACCTGAGACCCAGCATTTCTTATATATGTTGTTAAGCTAGTGATTTTAGAGAAATGTAAATGTATTAAGGCTGAAACTAACGCTAGGTGTTGTTGCCTGTTAACCCGGCAATTACCTTCGTCATTAGTCATTTAACAAAATATTAGAAAACAGTGAAAATTGCCATTTTTAAAGCCCAATGTGACACCTCCAAATTGCTTGTTTTGTCTGATCACCAATCAAACAAATGAGAATCAAGCATCAACTAATCACAACCGAGAAGCGGAAACTAAAGACTGTTTGTTCTTTTTGTTTGATATGTCTTCTAAATGAGGAATTTATTATCAAAGTAATTGCTGATTCATTTTATATCGATCAGTTAATTAAATAATAGACCAATTGTTTCACCTCTAGATTATATCATGAGCAAATGTGTTTGATAATGTAGTGTGAGTGTAGACTGGTTTGTAGCAACATTCAAACATTGTACTGTTACAATGTTATTTTGTAATGGTGATGGCATTCTTGGCAAAACTCAAAAGTCTTGCAAGGTTTCTTTCAAGTTAGAAACGTTATTAACAACAAAATGTACAAAAACGTAAAAAAAATTGTCTTTTTCACTGGTAGGAGGTTTTCATATCAGTCATGTATGCTCAGTGTGTCCTTGAACCAGATCTTGAACTCCTGTGCTGGATAAAAACACCAGCTGAAAAAATTAAAATGTGCTTCCACGGCTTTGTTGTAAGGTCACAATGGGAAAACGTTACTATGTGAAACTTTCATTTGTGGCAAGAGAAGGGTGGATCTGTTTTAGGGCTGTAAATAACAGTTGTTTTTGTAATCAATTACTCACCTAGTCCAAAATATGGTGAAAAAATACCTAGAGCCAGAGGTGTCTTCGGATGTATTTTTTTGTCCAAAACGCAAAGATATTGAATTTAAAGTGATATATGACAAAAGAAATCAGCAAATCTTCACACCTCACAGTGATACAGTGACAAGCATGTCACTGGTTTGCTTTTCTCTGTATGACATGTAATAAGATACATTAATCATTCAATATTAATGTGAGTGGGATATGCTAAAACCTTCCATATGAACTCACATGTGTAAATAAAGTGACAAAATGACAATGGCTGGATGCCGTACATTCAGCCATCATCGCCCAGCCCTTCCATGAATCGTTAAAACATCATAACCATCATCACCACCCACCACTTGTTCTGTGGAAAACTGACTCAATGAGCATTTATCAGTTTGATGGCATGAGAGAGGAAATATTTTTCACCCTGTTAGATGTGGCCTTTGAAACCCTGAATGCTTGTCCAGAGGGGAGAAACTCAAACTCTGCATACAGAGGTCAGAGAGGACATTATTATCGGAAATTATTTGAGCTCTAGAAACTGCTCCCTCTGTGTAAATGTGAGACAGGCCAGGCAGTTCAGAACCACTGAGCTCAAGAGATCATCAAACCAGTCAGTAGTTAGGTGGAATGCTGGTTAGGCTTGGCATCTCCAGAGAGTACACCTACTAGTGTTTGGCTGCTAATTATAGTAGTAAACATGACTGTGACTTGTCTCCAGGGTGTGTGGCTGCATTCTTCATACAGCCACCAAAAAACCACCACTGAGACTCTGGCATGCAACAACATTTTTCACCAGGCTGGTCTGTTAAAAAAAAAAAAAAAAAGTTGCCACACGCTGTGGAGTTCTCATGTAAACAAACAAAATTCATGTTTATATTCAGTGTTTCATTGAGGCTCAGGAAACCTCTTAAATAATTTTCCTTCCTCATTTTTTGACTATTCATGATGCGTTTTTTACATCCTTGCTTGCCTGGTAGCAGTCGTCCTCTCCACTGCCTTTGTTGGTGCATTGTTATGTTTCTTTGCATGTCACCACTGGCTTGAAACGGCCAGTAGGAATGTGCTTCTCATCGCCTGCATCCTTCTGTACGTGCACGAACTGCTCGTAAATACATTGCCCCACAGTGCTATTAGTGGTCCACAGGGCACCTTCAAGGTTTTGCTACTAATTCATCTCTATGAGGAGCAGGACAAGACATATTAGCTTCTGGTTGTGAGCTGACCCTGCCCCTAACTTCATGCATAGTTCAGTCTGATTGAACTTTGACAAGCAATAGCAAGACTCTGCAATGTCCAGCCAGTTTGAGAGAGTGGGGGTGAACTTTACTCAGAGGTTACTGACAGTGAAGGGTTTTTATAAGAGGAATGATTTCCAGCTTTTTGGACTGTTGTTGCTTTTCATCACACCAGGCAAGAAAAATTTACCAGGCGAAATCCAGTCTGACCGCAGCGTTGTGGTAGTGTTGAAGCTGGTGTGACATTTACATTTGTAATTGAGCTGAATCACTACTTAGTTTTGTTTTCACTGGTTCTACAATATGTTGTTTTGTGCGTCTTCCTGAATGTTGGGATTGTTGCAGAGATGCCACTAAAGGCAAAGTGGAGCCGTCGAACAAAAACAGATAGTAATACAGATGAGTTCATAACACCGGCCTGATGCAGTCATGGCCCTTTATTCTCCTCACTGTCATGGTCATGTGTTTAAGTAAAACTAAATTGGGTTCAGCACAACCTTTCAGGGTATTTTAAATGCCTATGGTCCAGAATTTGAACTCCGCGAAGTGGGCTCAGTTCCTCTAAACAGCTTGAAGTTGTGATTCATAAGTGCGTATCTGGTCCCTGAGGGAGTTCATGGTGGATTAGTAGTGGTGTGGCCAACCTTCCTCTAATGGGTCACCACAAAACAAGAGCACCAATGTTTTTCTATGAGCAGACCGTCTCTGCTTAAAGTTTAGTCCATGTCCGCTTGGTTTTTCAGCTGATACTCAGGCGTTATGGTGTTAATGAGAACATACTGAGTAAAACATGATACAAGATACAGAGTCCAGTACACAGAGTTAACTCTAACTGCCAGCAAAATGCATCCACTTTGGCTAAGTAAGTTAGTTTCCTGCCCTGCTGTGGCACCTGTTGCTGCTAACTGACAGTACGGCCGTGGTCAGACTGAAAATAGCCCTAAAAAATGCAAGGGGCAGTGTGGGTGTGTTGCTACAGGTACTGGTGAGAAGATAACACACGAACCAAGACGTCCAGTTTGAAGGCTTCACAGATGCCAAGACGAGCCTCATTGCTGCATCAACACGCAGTCGTCTTCTAACCTAGAATGAGTAGGGAGCATCTTTATCTTCTACTTGTGAAATGTACAGTGACTTCTGAGCTAGATATTTAATCAGAACCTCTAGTTTCTATAGATGTGTTATTTCTCATGGGACTGCATAAGTGGATCATCTTAATGTTGTCGGGGAAAACTCTCAAAATGTGCTATCAGTGTGTTGGGACTGGTTTTAAAGTTATGCCCAGTTATGACACCCAGTGGCCCATTTGTTAATTATGGTTATTATAAGTAGGTATTTTCATTCACTTTTCACTGCATGGACTTAAAACCCAACGCGACATCCCAAGCTGTGTTGTATTTTTGCTTTATTTTATTCATTACTGAGAATCGGCTTTCCCTTTTAGCTTTTAGTATTGGCACAGCCAGAGAGAGAGAAGCGGAGATAAATGTCTCTATGAATCACATTTGACAATAACAAAACCAGAACCCAACGTGACAGTTTGATCAGACCTGTCAGGTTCAGGTAGCAAAACTCTTATGAATTCTAGCAATAATATGCTGTATCTGTTTAAATTAACTACTTGAATATGAAATGAATTGATTTTCAAATGTGCTGTTTTCACTTGAGGCAACACTACAGTAGCTAACATGTTTTAGGGAGGCCGGCAGATGTATCCACACAGACAGAAAGTCTTTGTTCTCCTTCTTGCCATGTGGATCCTCAGCACACATGCCTCCACCTGATGTTTGCATGACTTTACTGTAAAACTTGGTCAGTGAGTACATGTTAACTTCATGAAGGACTCATCATACTCTACACCCACCCATCATATGTACTGATTCTTAATAACTAACTAGCTCAAAATTATAGCCTGAGCAACGATGGATTTTTGTTGTTGATAATAATATTTTACTTAAAGAATCAGATTTTGACATGTCTGACATTTTTTTACACAAACATATAACATAGACAGACATTTTTAACAAGAATCTTTTAACTTTTTAAAAGATATGTACCAAACGTAACATTTTATAGTTGGATAATAACAGCCCATGGTTGAAATCGAGACGTTATATTTTTGTAATGCAGTTTCTTTAATTGACTGACATATGCACCAATACTGCTTTATCTGTAATAAGTAATATATCAAGGTATTTGGGCTTTTTACTTTATTGTCAGTATAGACTAGTCTGAACTCTAAAATGTCAGTTTTTAAGGATTTTTTTCCTCTCAGGGGAGGGCAGCTGGCTGTGGTCTGATTCCACTGAGATAAAGACATGACATCTAAAGGTTGTAGAGATAATGTACTCGTGCACTGCTCAGTTTGTGGTGTCAGATTACAGACTTATTTAAAGTCAATTTCCTTTTATTCCTTTTGTGACCAGTGCAGGCTGACATGTAATACTGTCCTGTAGCTGAGGTGTAACCCCCGGTCAAGAAATCAGGAACGACTGGCAGGTCTGCCAAATGAATGAATGCGAATGTAGGTTTGGCTCGATGCGTTAGCACTTCTTTACCATGTGCTAATGCTGGCCTCTCTGCTTGAAACTGTGTGGTTCAAAGGGACTGTTGAATGAAATCCCCCCTCTCTTCACACTTTACATAACGTGTCTCTCAGCCATTTACTAATTAAAACCGCAGCTTTAGTTCAGTGAAGGTTTGTGTTAAACTTCAGGTGAGGAGTTAAGAATTTTGTTACTCTGCCCTCTGCAATGTTTTGCTAACATTTTACTTTAACCTCCCTTTATGTAGCAAGATTTAAACATTGAATAAATGGTTTATAACACACTATAATGTAGGTGTACAAAGATATAAGTACATTTTCTAGTGTATAACAATGTACAGCATTTGTCAACAATTGTCAACAACCTCTCCTAAGAAGACATATTTTATCTTATACTGTCATTCGTTATGTGTTTATATACCAGCCTCCACCCATGTGTGTCTACAGGAGGAGTTATAGTTGTTGACAAATACTTAAAACACTGCTTATAACTACATCATAGTGTGTTATATGCTACTTATACCATGACTTCCTTGACATGACATGAAAGCCTCCACTCTGTGTGTATGACTTTCCTGACAGCTCTAAATAAAGTCGTGAATTCGAAGTACTCTTGAGGTGTGTGACGTTTTGAAGCAGCTTGGCATTCCTGCAGAAGCTGCCTCTTCAGCAGGGCTTCACTGAACCCGGGGGTTGCTGTTTCAAAATTAGCACAGACACCTCACTTGTCTCCCGCATTTGTCCCCATCCTGTGAATCTTTTCCCTCTCTATCGCGGCCGTGAAGTGGCAGACCCCCACCTTCAGTCATCAGACTCCTTCAAGGCTGTTTGTAGCTGGGGTTTTTACGAGGTGTCAGGACCCGCCAGAGGTCATGAACCTGGAAGGAGTGCTGATGCATAAAGAGGTAAAGGGGAACTGCTGCAGGACAAACTGCTGCTGCTGTAGCTTCTGAATGGATGGTAACTGTGTTGATGTGAGTGTGGAAGTGAGCTTGTGTCTTCATGTGTTGAGGGTAAGGTGAGTGTTAATATCTAAAGTGCAATGGCTTTCTTTCTTTTTAGAATAGCATAGAATAATACTTTATTGATCCTTGACAGGAAATTACTTTGTTACAGCAGCACCAAATATAAATTAAGATTTAAAAAATTAAAATGAAAATTTTAAAAGGGTCAGGTGAAGCCAAGAAGAGGAGTAACGAGAGCCATACTCCTGCTCCTGAGCTGAATTGTCAGGAAATATGTCTAAAATGGTAGATAGAGTATCTACATTTGACTAAATGGCACAGCTATGAAAGTCTTAGGTTATTATATTTCCCTTAACATTATATAGATTCAACTGAGAGCTGGAGCAAGATGATAAACGAACAGGATACTGTCAGACAGAGTGGGATTAGATGAACCTTAAAGAGAAATGACAGAAGAAAGCTGTATGTTGAGGGGTTAATGCTTAATGCTTTTGTCAACACCCTGGTTGGCTGTTGCCATGGAAGACAAGGAAAACTATCATAGAAACACTGGTTTTAGTATTTTTTCTATTGCATTTATTAATTTTCTTTGAGCCTAGGTTTTTTTTTAACCTTCTTGAATTTGAGGATTTGCTGCTTTTCTCTGTTTGATATGATTGTAAATTGAATATCTTAAGCTTTTAGACTGTTGGTCAGACAAAGCTGTCGGGTATCAAAGGTTAGAACCTCAGGGCAGATTAACCCAGAGTGGAAATACTAAACTAAGTAGCAGCCTGTTTATTTTACACACTACTCCACCTCTCCCTCTACAACTCACACACCCACCCAGACACACACACTCACTGTGTCAGCTGTTTGAGATGAGCCCTTGTTTTAAGTCGTCCCGCTTGAGTTGCTTTATCTGCCTCAGGGTTTGTGTCTGGACTCAGTGATAGAGGCACACCTCAGACCGGGCAGAGCAGGCGTTCGCTCAGGGTGTGGATCATTTGCGTCGAGGATGTGTCCAGTCAGTGGTGCATAAAAAAATTGTGTACGGGCCAAAGGCCTCAGTTCACAAGTATGAATAAACATTCTTGAGGAAAGAGGTTTATGAAAATGTTTATCACAGAGCAGGGTGAGCCATGAGAGAGAAACGTTATTCACAGCTTGTTGACCAGAAGTAACTTTTACTTCTCCTCTTTCATAAAGGATAAGGATATCTGAAAGTGAAGTGAGTTTAGGTTTCTAGGAAAAAAAAACAGTTTTTGCATCTTCCCGAAACAATCAATCCAACCTTCACACCCTCTTCCGCTGTGATCGGCCAGGTGCGTGGAGGTGAGAAAGTAAACTAGGTTTGAACTTCTCTTATTAGCTCTCTTTTCATTCAGTTCTCTTGTGTACTCGTATTTAACAATTAACGCATCTCCTCCTGATGAGGTCTGAAAACACGCTTTACAAACCGGCGCTTTTCGAGTGTAACCCGACCCCGACTGCGTCAACCTGCACTGTTCCACTTGGTTGCCGGGTTGACCTTGGCCAAACTGTGACCGTCTCCTCCCTCAAACCAAACCATGTCTATCAGTAGTTTTTTAGATTGTAACTGGATCTCTGTGCTTCTGCTTTTATTGTGAAGCAGCTGCAGGAAACGCAGTGTAGTTTTCACAGCTAGCTGAACTCTCTGGTGCTCTTCTTCAATAGCACAACAAGATATGGTCATATTCAGAGCTATTATTTCAGTGTTGGGTGAAGAGCTGAAGTTGACAGGTTGTTTCTTTTTGTTTGTGTAACCAAGGTACCAAGGTCAACAATGTTGTTTACCTCACTGAGAGAGTACCAAGCTGTTATATCAGTTATGTTCATGACATGACATGAGTCATTAACATCACATAGTTGTCATAATGCTTTAGCTCACACCAGCTGTGTAGTGAAAACTCTCAGCCACACACTGCGGCTGAAATGTGTTTTTAATCAAATTGCAAAAAAAAAAAAAAGCATCCCTGAATAGATTTGAGGATTCATCCAGGAATTTGAAGGCAGAGTTGCCCAGTGTGAGCTCAGCATTGAGGCCTGTGATGTCAGATGAGAGTTGATGTCAGGTGAGAGTCATTAAGCCCAGTTACTCTCTTGTTACATGACCTCGGCTTAACGTGTGTGCACTCGCGAGCGAGTCGTTACTGCTGCTCAGCGTACACAGGGAGACACCTCCCAGCCCTCTGCTGTCTGAGCCTTTGACTCTGCAAGAGGTGATGTCACCATACTGATCATGTGACGATGAGGGAGAGTATTTGACGGGGGGGGGGGGGGGGGCTGGGAGGCAGCCGCTCTGTGGTGTACGCTCTGACTGCCGTTTCCTCCATATTTGGTTCTTGCAGACAGGCTTCCCTCCTCTGTCGTCACTCTGCTCTGCATGTAAGACCATCAGACTACAAGCAGCTACTCGATACAACTGTAGATAAGTTTCACTCTGATTACATGTTACTTGAGATTTTTGCTGTGAGAAATAACTAATCATTTATAAGGTGATTTCAAGGTGATTGTCACTCCTCCTCATCTAGTTGCTGTCTCAAAATGAGACATCTTAGCTGTCTTCACTGCCTTTTAGGGAACTTTTTGTGTCTCTGATCGAGCATTTAAAGAAGTCCTGGCAGTATTTCACATTTCTTTTATCCAAAGAGAAACGGAAATTCATTTTGATATTCAAATGCATCTGTTTTTAATGAGGGTTTTTTCTATTAGACCCTGGCTTCTGTGGAAAATCATCATGTGAGGAAGATATGAGAGTGCTGCTTTTACTCCCTTTAACTTGTAACTGGGAAGCCCCAGAATCCAGCACTCACTTAAATAAGTAAATCTTTCAAATCCGATGTGACTTCAGAATGATGTTACAATACATGTGGTGGAATATGGAAAAAAAAAAAAAACTGCTCGCCAAAGCCAACAAAGAGTCCCTGCGTCTGGCTGAGGACTGGGCCGGTTTCCCAACACTACCACTGTGTTTATCTAAGACTGCAGAGCCGACGTGGCACAGAGTTTATTTATAGGTTTCACCAGCGATATACCCCATGGGCTTTGGAGCAGGTATTGTCACTGGTGCGTGCTGTAGCACCCATGGGAATTTGTCTTTGGACTCCACCTGAGCTGTGTGCTCTGCTGCAAGTTTCTGAGAAAAGAGTGAGAGAGAGAGAGAGAGAGAGAGAGACTGTGAAATGCGAGATAATACTAACCAGCATATGAACAATAATACAAAGTTAGGTTTATGCAAGTTGAGGCAAATTAGCATTAATATCCCTGCAGCTGCTGTTTTGTTTTAATTTATGTGGAAACAAATCAGTGAAGCATTTTGGATGTGTAAAATGATCGAGATATGGAGCCTACAAAGCTGAGTGAATTAAACTAACGGTATTATGAGACAGAGGACATAATGGCTAATGTGAACTGGCGGGGGTTGGTGGTGGCTAATGTTAATGGTAGCCTCTGGCTGTCTGGCGAGCACAGCAGGCTACAACGCTCCCTGAGTGCTGCGAAGAGAGACGAAGAGAATAAACACAGAGGAGAGAGGAGGGAGGGAGAGAGTGAAAAGTGAGGAGAGGGGAGGAACTGACAGAGAGGAGAGGGTGATGATGGAGGAGTCTCTACTTACTAATGTGTGCTGGGTGAACTGATGATTAGGGAGAGGCAGTTAAAGGATGACTGCGGTGTTTTGTTGGTTGCCATAAGTTTTATGGTAATTACACATTTACATCTCATGTCTGAATAAGCTCTGACTTTCACATAGAAGTAAAGATGGTCGGACCTCATTTTTTAATGTATATTTTTGTCTTTTTTTTTTTGAAAGGGCTGTATGAGTCTGTAAAAAAAATTCTTGGGCGGTTTTGTAATTGAAATATTTTCCCCCTCTTCTCTCCCTGTGCCTGTGGGAGCTTTTCAAACAGTGATGCACTGTTTAAGGCTCCTGTTATGGATGTTGATGTGGTCAAGCACAAGGGATTTTCTAGTGGTTTTGTTGCCCTTAATGGTTTCCCCATTTTATATTTTGACATTTCAGGTGGTTGTATATGTTTCTGAGTCACACTGCAGAGCTGCAAATACTGAAGAAGCTTTTGTTTCCACATAAGCTCAGCTTTTTGAGGGAAGGGTTCATGCATTTCCTCTGCCTCATCCTTGATTTTGCCTCATTTTGTCTTATTTGCTTATTCAACTCTGGATAAAGTATGAGCACTTGGTTTGATAAAACTCCCTGTTAATGCAAACGCTGCAAAATCCTCAGCACTTCTGTTGCTCCTTCCTCCTCCTTGTCTGTATGTCTTCACTAATTCTCTCTCCTCCATTTGTTTCTATGTTATTTAGGTATGTGTCTCTGGAATACACACATGCACACCTGACCTGTCCTTGAGTTTCACAGAATATAACGCTCTTATCGTCACTTTTGTACAGTTGGGCACATAATGCTTAGATAACACCCAGACTTCACTCCTACCTGTCGAGTCAGATTGTTCTCAAGGTGCTTTTACGCTCGGAGCAAATACTCCCTGAAACTGTAAATCCCACAATTGTGGAAAAGATTGTGATCATTTACTGATGTGCAGTTGGGATAATAGAATTTTGTAATGTCTTCAAAATAGTTAGGGTTGTCTGTTTTTCTGTTTTACTTTAATCATGATGGAATAAGTAGAAAGTTATGTTATATTTCTGTCCATTTTTCTCCTGTCCTTCCTTGACTTAAATGATTGTGGATAAAATGGGAATTACTTGACTCTTTAACTTGATTTTTTTAAACAGTATTTGGAGGTCAGCAACATAACTTACATGGCAAACAACAATAACGTAGGAAGGTTCAGGATAAAGATGGTCTGGGCTTGTTTGCTGTTGAATGTCTGTGAATACACCGGTTGTAGCAGTCTGAAAATTTGTGTTCGACCAGTCAGTCCCCCAACATTTTGTGGCTGTGGTGGCAGGAAGTACTGTATGTCAGAGGAACCAAATGAAGAGGTGGATTCCTGTGGTTAAAATGCATGTGGAGTTTCATAAATACCTTTTTGGTTATACAACTGTATTTATTAGCAGCAAATTATACCAGCACTTTGTAGTAGGACATTCACTGAACCACCATTTTCCTTAAAAAATGTTTCATTTAAAAATATCAAAGTGCCACACAATACAGAAAGGTCAGGGATAATGACTACACCCAAAAGGAAAACTGAAATAAATCAATTAAATCCCAGACGACATCTAGAAAAGGGCGTTTTGTCTGAATGCTGTGCTGACTGTGACTGCCCGAGGAGCTGCAGCTTATAGTTTGCCAGACGTCCTGGCCCTGGGAGGCCCTCCTCTGACCTTAAACTATCATCTGATATCATCTGATATGCAGCGAACACTGAGCAGCCCAGTGAGTGATGCCTTACATGCTTGCAATGGAGGAATCGTAGCTCGCTGATCAGGAGAAAGTGGCTTAACTCGACAAACCTGCTGTTTAGCGTCGAACAGCCGCTGATTGTCTGCCAGTTGCAGCAGCTGACAGGACTACACAACTCTGTTTCCAGTTTTATGAAGCACAAACCAGTCTGGTTCGATGCATGGCTCACAATTAGTGGAACTGTATGTTAGAGGCTTTAAGTAGTTTTGAAAGATCTTAAGCCAGTTTGATTGTATGAGCGGAACAAGGACAAACTACTTTACAGCGAATAGCAACTGTGTGGCCTGTAAAATGTCAGAATATCATTCCCACAGGTGTGGTGCAGTTGTTCAGTTTTCAGATTAGATGAGCTAAGCATTATGTTTGTCTCTGAACACCAAAAAGCACTTCAAGTTTAAATGACCTGCTTTTAATATACTTAATACTAAATCATAAAATGTTCCTCCACCAACATTTACTGTGATAAACAGCCAACAATGAGCATTTTGTGTCTCTTAGTAAGATCTGAATCCAGTCGAATCCCAAAGTGGTGAATCGACTGGCAAATACAGACTTTGCCGTGCCCAGAGCCATGCTGCTGTTTCAGCTGTTGTTGTTAAAATGAATATAATGTATGAGGGAAAAATGACCGACTGTTTCAGGTCAGAGTGCTGGTGTCTTTACTTTGAGAAACACCTGAAATTCAAATAAGTGTAGGAACTGAAAAAAATACTGGTTTTAAAAAAGTATTTTCCTGTGGCCCTTACTCTGAGGCTGCGTTTGAGAGTTGGGAGTCTTGTCACGATGACGATGCTGAAACACTAAATAAAACCTGACTAAGGCTTTCATAATTTGTCCCACTTCCTGTGATTAGGCAGTGAAACCAGTCGGAGCATTTCAGCACTTTGCAGGAAAAATCTGACGGTTACAGGGTAAATCTGCTCACCCCCGGTATGTGTCGTGGGCTGTTAAACATGCTCTGTCATGCACTGTATCCAGCAGTGTGACTGTGTGTGAAACTTTGAGACTATTGTTGTTCACACTTTGTGCTCAAACTAAGCAGATAAGGGGGGGGGGGGGATAAATACTCAAGGAATTTGTGTTGAATCCTTGACCTGAGCACAAAGTTGTTGTCCAGGCCAAAGTTTGTTCGTCAGGCTGCCGAGAGGAGATCAGGACTTTCTCATTGTTGTATGTGGCCTTGTAAAGACCCAAATCTTAATCTAGGTGAAGAAGAAGGAGAAAATCCCCGGTCATGCTGCTCCTAAAAACCCGGAAAGACGTTTCTGCTGGAGACTCGATCCACCGTCATGATTCTGTGTCGATTTCGACTCTTCTTCGATCTTGAATTTTGGTGAACACTGCAGCTTCGGTTCGAGAAATCCTCTTGTCCTGCCATCTGTCATTAGCGATTTCTGGCTGAATGGCAGGTTCATGCGACGTCATCAGCCGCGATTAGGATCAGCAGCACACTGTTGAAGCAACATCTCGCACTCAGTGCCCGCCAGAGTGTGAGATGTTGAGTTAACCACTGGAAACAGCGCAGGGTTTTAAGAAGCTTTTATTTCACAGTGAAATGTAGCCAAGAGGTTAAGCTGCCAGCTTCACAAAGCAAACGTTTCAGTGGTAAATTAGTTCATGTGACCTTTTTATATTGCATAGAACCAGCTGCTTCTGTACAAACTGATGGGACAAGATGAACAAAACTGTTGGACTTGACTGAAAGGCAAAACCAAAATTTAATATGTCATTCTATTGATGCTAATAACATGAAAAACATAGAGCTGAACTTCTGATCTTTGACCAGGATGACACACTAGATTTGTTTAAATTAAATGTGTTCCCATTTAAAGGAACTGGGGAAGACTTGAGATTTCATTTGTAACCTGTGCTAAAAGGAAAATAACCTGTCCTTAATAAAGACATTTATTTACTTAAAGGAAGGATAGGTTACAAATATTCTGTCTTTGAACATCAGCAGCTCTGTTTTTCACACAATTATATCAGCTCCTTTCTCATATTCAGACATTATGTCAGATGTTTAGCAACAGCTGAGGAAACAAAATGAGACTTTTTATCAAGTTGCCTTTTCCAGTCTTTTCAGTGCTTGTTCTGTGCTACTTAGTTACAGTTGCAGATAACAAAGCACGCTGGAATAACTTGTTGTCCTGTTTAAATGACCATCACACCGTGCTTGTCCTGTATGTACACCACACCCTCGGGCCATTATGGGCTCAGGTTGCATGGTTGTTGTTAGACTTTATGTCCTCTTTTTGATCCTTTCTGACACTTTATACCGTGCGTCCTCTGACAGAGAAGAAACTTCCTAGAAATTCAGTTTTGGAGAAATATTTCTGCCGACAAAGCCTCTGTTGAAAATACCCGGACACATGACTGTGACACAGTTCAGCAAACGAGATGAGGTCAGAGCTGTAGTGTCAGGGAGTCTGAGTTAAATCTCACTATTAATTCTGCTCATTTATTCCTGTTCCTGTTGGTGAGTACAGATCTGAGTACAGAACTGTTTGACAGTTTTGTGTCTCCATTCACTAGCTGCACCTGCTGCGTTTAGATCCTTATTTTTCAGGGCTGCTTTCTGCCTTACTGACCCTCAATCTGGTTGTGCAGTCATGCTCTCTGCAAACATGACCTCCAGTTGGTCACAGTTTTTGCCTGCAGGATTGTAGTAAGACCAACATACGGCATACTGTAGATGCTGTGCTTGCACAAATCTCCCTCTCTGGTCCCTGTGCACTCTCACTGGACCTCTCAACAAGGCTGGAAAAGAAAAGCCAGAGATTTTCTGCCCATAAAAAGTTCAACATTCCTCTGTAACGTATGATAGGATCTCAGTGTAACCTTACTACACTTGTGCCTTTGCTTCTTCTTTTTGAGTTGATATTCTCCTGGTTTGGCTTCTCTCACTGCTTGTTCAAACAGTAGTTAGCAGTAATTGTCAAATTCATGTTCTTTGTCATTTTCTGCCTAGTTACAGTGTCTTTACCCAGCCTTGCCCTTTTGTTATTTTTAATGTTTTCTCATCTCTCACTGTGTCTAGAACTGTTCTTACACAAACATAAGCTGATGAAGAGACTTGTGAACACACTTTCTGCTGCGGACGTACTGATATTTCAAGATATTTCCCGTCATGTTTTGTCTCCTGTCTTATGTGTTTGACCAGTTGAAGGTTCAGGACTCCTGAACTGGACTTCTGTCTCACTGGTTTGTTGTAAGGCTGCATCTAAAGATTATTTTCAACATCAGTATCACTTATTTGTTTCAATTCATTGTTTAGTCCATAAAGGTTTCCTGGAGCCCAGAATGACATCCTCAGGTATTTAATTTACAATGATGTAAAAAAAAAAAGAGAAAAGCAGCAAATATTCACATATGCCAAACTAATGTTTTGAGTTTTTGCTTGGCAAATGTTTGAAATAATTCTGATAATTATTAAAGTTGCGTGCAGATCAGTTTCCAATTGTTGGAAAATTAGTCAATAAAATTTTGACAATCAGATCAATGTTTCTTCTGCTTCTTTTATGTTTTCATGAGCAAAAACTGTCCGACATTAGCTGATTCCAGCTTTTCAAATGTTTTCTCACACAATAATAAACTGAGCATCAGTTCAACAAAGCAACATAACTTTAGAGAGAGAGTGAGAACATTTTCTGACATTAACAATCAATCGATTAATTAAGAATTAATAGTTTCAGCTACAGTTGGTTTAATATCTGGTTACATACACTCATGTTTGTGACGCAAACCCTGGTGCACTGCAGCTTCTGGTGTTTTTACATTGTAGTCTGCCAAAGGATTTTACCCCCCCCCCCCCCTTCTGGCGCTGTCCCTCGACACGATCGTCCTTAAGGAGCTTACTGAGATTTGCTCTTTGGTGTAAATGGCTCGGCGAAGTCCCTGTGAGCCGCTCTCACTCCTTCGAATCACTGAGTGTTGTAAAGTGCAGCGAAAGACAACAGGAGACAAGATCTCTTGAGTTTAGGGGACAAACCAGGTCAACAAGATGAAGTTAGCCTAGCTGCTCTGTCTGTTTGTTTGTATGAATATTCATGACCTGGAATGACGCTGGCTGGTCGTCGTGGCTTGTTTTCATGAGGAAAGCTGCATTTTCAGACATACCTCAGTTTTTTCGGCTAAATCGAAGCAAACCACAGACATATACTAAGAGTTATATACATGGCTTCTGTTGAATGGAATAATTCACCAACACAGCAAGTGCTTACACAATAAACAAATTTAATTTTACCTACAGCAGACCATGTGGCTGAATATATGTGTCTTTCTACCTGTTGACTTAGATATGGGTGATTGTGTATGTAAACACAGCTCTGTTGTGGTAATTATAAGCGGCCACCTGCTTGTTCTTGTGTGGCGCAATTTTTATCTCGATTTTGTTTGGATATGTGGCAATTAGTTCTAATTTATTGATATTATTGATGGTTGTGTGTGTTATTGGTTTGGTTCTGTTGTATCGGGATCAGCTGCTTTTATTACATGTATTTTTTCATGGTCTGGACCATTGCTTTCATTGTTGTATTAATGTTTTATTTTAACATTTTTAATTCATTTGGACATTTGTCATAAGATAATCCTCATTAGTCTTCCACATATTTGCACAAATGTGGAAGATTAGCAACTGCTACGTCAGAAGCTAATGACAAACCAGGCACAACAGTCAGCTGACGGGTCCCAATTATACATAAACATAAAATACTGGGAGCACATATGAAGAGTCATTTTGGCTTATTTGATCACTTAAGTGCTAAAATGATAAGTCGATTATCCAGTCAGTCAGTTTACAGAAAGTTAATCAACAATAAATTTGCTAATGGTTGACTTGTTTGTCATATTTCAGGGAAAAATGTGAAACATTTTCTGTTTCCGTCTCCTCAAATGTGTTTCCCTCTTTTATATCATTGTAAATGGATCATCTTTCAGCTAAAACAACAATTTAAAGATGTCCCCTTGGACACTGGGCAGCTTTGATCGGCTTTTTACGTTATTTTCTGACATTTAGAGACTAAATTGAGAAATTGGTCTAAATCATTCTTTAATGGATTTTCTGAGGAAGTATCTCCATGATTTAGTTTTTTGCATCCACCGGACTGATAACGTCCTCTTGATGGCTTTGTGCTTTTCTGCCTGAACTGGTGTGTTTCTCAGTCCGTGTTTCTCCAGGTTAAATCAGTGTGCCACGAGTCTGATTATGTATTCTAGTGGTTTTGGTGTGTTCTGTCTTGGTCTGTAGCTGTACCTGGTTACAACACTGACAGGGCAGAAAATTGATGGTATTGACTTTTTGTTTAGTTTATCTGGAAATAATGCAGTTGAGACAGGTAGAAAATGGCAAATAAATTCGGATGATTTATTGAGAGCCTACCTGCCACAGGTAGATAAGACAAAGTTAATTAAAACAAGCTGTGACAAGCAAGTTCGTAAATGTGGACAAGACTGAAACAGGAAAACAAGCTCTTATGTGTTTGATCTCGTGTTTTTGGGTTGTTGTCTGTTCAGCTGATGTTCCACGCAACTTTCTTATTTCCAGGGGGAAAAAAACAGTTCATTTCAGATCAAATCTGTTGTTTTCCTGCTCTCCTCTCCAAATATTGCTTTTGCTAATCGAGTTTTAGATGGTCTATGTTCATGTATGCAGAGCCAGTTGTAATATCGATCATTTTGATGTGTTTCCACAGAGTCGACCGGCCCGGCCAAGGTGGTGAGAGCAGGGAACCCACCCAAAGCCAGACGTGGAGGAAAGGTAATGATCTGTGTCTGTACATGATGTATACAGTAATGCTCCATTTAAGGTAAAGAAGTGGATTCAGAAACAAGCATATTAAGCAAATCAAAGTGAAGAAAGTAACTGCAGTGTTTATTTCTGGCAAATTTACAGCATTGGTTGTCTCTCAGATTTGATGGGGATGAATACAGGAGACAGGATAAACTAGAAAAATAAATAAATATATGAAAATGGAAAACAGTTCTCTCTCTTGTGCATCAGCCCTATTTCCAGCCTAGTCTAAAAAGAAATAGGCCTTGTATGGCTCACAGTATTGTCTCCCCAGAGTAAAATTTAGTGTTTTAAAAACGATCACTGTGAGGAGAAAAAATAGACTTTTATCCACAGTGGATATTACACTGTCATTCAGGATATTTGTAACATCGGTAGGTCAACATGTTTGTACCAAGACTTATTTTTGGCAGTTACCTGTTCTCATCACTAATGTGTTTATTTTCAGTTTAGGGATAATTCGTTATAGTTACTGCATGCAACTCCCCATAAAAACCACAGTATGTTGTTTTTACCTTTCAGTTTTTTGGTGGGCTAAACAAATGAGCTATGATGTGTTAGACAGTAAAATCTAGTTCTGATGGTAGGCCAGATGCTTCCCTTTGTTTCCAGTCTTCATGCTAAGCTAAGCTAACCTCTGGCTGTAGTTTTATACTTACTGGTCAGGTAGAGGAATTAAAGTTTCTCTTTAAACTTTTTCAAATTCAACTTCAAATGTTCAGCTTCAGTTACTGTGCAGGATGCACTTTATATCACCATCTGGACTCTTTAACTTCTTTAGACATTGAATGTAAAGAGCAGTGTTTTATTGCTGCTAATACGCCACAATACTGTGACTTCAAATTGAGAAAACAACCTTTTATGTCATGTAATCATTCATTAGACAGCTCAGCGAAGATATGTGCTGTGTTTTCTGTCACGCCTCAAGCCGTGTGTAGTATCCTCTCCTCACACTCTGAGGAATGCAAATGTGAGTTCCTGGTGAGCCAGTGGTCTGGCAGATAAAACAAGCTAACTCTCCTCAAAGCATTTCATTCACAACTTCATACCTTTGATGGCAGTCTCTGCTATAGTACTACAGGGTTGTTAACCACACCCTGACCACAGGCGTTTATGACGCTCCGAGTTAACTGCAGTGTTGCAGAAACAAAGGCCAGATATTGACAAACTACAGGCAACATATGGCTGAATATTGGGGGGTGGGGTGTCTGACAGCAGGCAAGTGAGAAAAACAATGATGAGGAAGTGTCTGTGTCAGACTTCTTTGCAGGATATTACAGCTACACCAAAATGTCGTGCATATATAAAAAAAATTGAATTGAACTTGATTTAATGAAATGTCTGTTGTCTGTCTGTCTTTTTTCTTTTTGAATTTGTTGCTCAGGTTGGAGATTTTGGTGACACAAACAGCTGGCCAACTCCTGGGGAGATTGCAACTAAAGACATGCAGGTAGGTTTGAGAAGTGTTGAGTCTCATGTTGGTAGATGTATAGAGGACACACTGATGAAATGAGGGTGTTGTCTGCTGTCCAAAACTCTGTTAAAGACCACTGCACTGTTTCATAGTTGTTGCGTTGGACGTCCAGACATGTTCAGTGGACAGTAGTGCAACTTGGGAAATCCGTCTGTGTATTAAACATCTTATTCCACATGTACGCCAATATTAGACTTGTATTTTTATCTTGCACTCAGCTTGTCAAGCCATGGAAAGTTGGCAGTTTTATTGCACAGTAATTTAGTGTTCAACAGTAGATTCTGTAGGGATTCACTGTTTTGCTTGTAGTGAACGTGGATAAGGGCCCAATCCCGATTCCTCTGTGCTACCACTTGGCCACTTCCTAGGTAAAGATTTTACCCCTTGTGTAAATCAAGACCTTCTGACTAAAAATCCTCTTAAAAACACAGTGAAATGGAAGTCAAATTTCTGAGCCAAACAGCATACGTGGGCTAGGTGTGGTTACAAGAGGGATTGAAATGAGATCCTTTATATTTGGTTGGTTTGCTCAAAAGTGGGAGCAGCTTGGTGAATTAGTGCCGGTGCGGTACAGAGCTGTGATGAGATACTGAGCTGTATTGAACGGCTTGTTTCCCTCCACACACACACCTCTGCTAGCTACTAAGTCCCTTGAGGTAACCGTTTTATGTACTGGGCGGGGTTGGCTGGTCACCCCAAGTCACATTTGATTGGATAAATTCATGCCCCTGTGTTTAAGATGACTCATTAGAAGGGAGGGATTTTCATATGAACGCAATAAGGACACAGGATTAGAAGTTGGGAAATGTACTCTTCATTGCTTTCAAATACAAGAATTAGTTTAAGTCTCTGTTAATCAGGTTGTACTCTCCTAAAAAGTTAAAAAAAAAAAAAAAAAGGTTGATCAAACACAGGTGACAACAGAGTCAGTAACGGGATGGTGTTGATTTAAAAAAAAAAAAAAAAAAAGAGCATCTTAGTAGCTTCAAGTCTCAAGTTTATTATATTCACCACCCAATCAGAAAGAGCCACTGAGCCACTGCTGCACTCTGCTGTAGTGGATGTGTGTAGTTTTCTACAATAGGTATTTTAGTGGTTGTGGCTGTAATTACACAGCAGCTAAACAGCACATCCAGACACAGCAGTCTGCGTCTGCTGGCCCGACTTTATGTCCTCAGGACTGCATGGTTCTTTTTTTAAAGCGTTTTGGTTAGTCCAGGCTCACCACCACCATGCCAGGACCTCTCTGACACTGGAGACAAAACAAAGATGGCTGACCTCAAAGCAGGCATCAGGTAAACTGTTCCAACTCTGAAATCAAGCCTCTTTTTAGTAGCCAAGGAAACGGTAAACATACTATCAGTAAATTGGAAGAAAAATCCTGAAATTTAGAAAAATCCTATCTCAGACCTGAGGGATTATAACATATATATCATTAAAGATCTTAAATAAAAATTAATTTTCAAGCAAAGCACCCTGAACATACACACACACACACACACACACACACTGCCATGCAGGAAATTAGGTGACATTTCTCTTCTATTGAAACACATTACTATTAAAAGAACAGAAAATGATTATTAAATGACAGAGGTGAAAAAAACTGTAAAATGAATCAGCTCTTCATTATGCCAATCCTCATAAATAATTCTGTATGTTGTGAACTTAGTCTTAGTCCTAAACATCTACACTTGTCAAACCCCAACCCTGTTTTAGACCCACTCAGCTCAGTTGTCCACAGAGCCTGCTGCTGAAACAGTTGATTAATTGGAAAAGCTGTCAACAACTATATTAATAATCAAATCAAAGAGACATTTATGAAGCAAAAATCTTAAATATGGTCTCAAACCTAAGCACTTAGACCTGTTGCATTTAAGCTCTACTCGAGTCTAGACCAGCTCAGTTCAGGTGTCCATAGCACCGTTCACCATATGGAGCCCCTCCCCTCTATACTTATCCTCTGGTTCCCTACAGCTGTGGGTGCGGCAGGGGATGCATCTAATCTGTTTCCTCTTACAGTAGCAGCAGTAGTAAGTCGCCCCTCGGAGCCATTTTTCTATTTCTGATCTCCGGACGATAGTGTGTCACCGGGTGAGCGACCCCGGTTACCTCACCTATTTTAGGCAGCCAGGTCTGGAGAGAACATGAGGGAGAGCGCGTGTCCCCGAGCAGGAAAATGTGGGTCGCATCATCGGAGCCAGGAATAACCGCCAGCGGGTCAGGTGGCAGGAGTGGAAGGTGGGAGGGGCGGAGTTTGGAGACGATGACCGAGCCCTGGGAAGGGATGTCCTTTTAGGGGATTCCCCCTCAATAAAACCACCCCTGGATCTGTGCTGCTGCTATTCTTAGGGGGCTGGAGTTCACTGTCCATCACGTAATTTTTAAAGCTGTAAATCTGTCGCTGAATTCCACAGATTATCCACGGTGGGAAATAAGACACTGAAATTTGATAAAGGAGGAGTTTTGATTGCAGGGTTGTGCTGTAGAGTTTGGTGCTGTAGTTCAAGCTAAACTTAAATATTTCATGCTATAATCTGTCCTGCTAGTGCTTAGTTGATTGTTAATCAAACTGGTTCTATATTTTCATTCAGAGAACACTCTCCATTTATTGGCTCCAGTTTCTCCAAAGTGAGGATTTTTTGCTTTTCTTTTTTATATTACAAACTAAATATCATAGGACTATAACTAGTGATCAAAAGTTAATCTAATGACTATTTTCCTGATTAACTGATCAGTCTTTTAATTCATAAAACATCAGGAAACAGAGAAAGGTGTTTCCTGAATACAAAAATGGTTACAAAGGTAGTTTTGTTTTGTCCAGCAAACAGTCCAAACCCCACACACATTCAGTTTACTAAACCATTTAGACAAAAGCTGAGACCAGTGATTTTTTGGCATTTTTGACAGATGACCGAAACAATTAATTCAGCATCAAAATAATTAATAATTTTCTGTCGATCGACTGCTCGAACAGTGCATCTTATGCACCTCTAAATAAGAAGTTTCATTGAGCTCTGGGAACTTGTAAAAGGGGTTTTTCTCTATTTTCTGTTTCTATTTTTTCTAATTCCTCTCTCTTCAACTAAGGCAGTTTCAGATTTTGTCAAGTCTGTCTTAATATAATGCTTACATGCCTGTGTGTTAATTGAAAGAGTCATTGATCTCCAGTGGAAGAGGCTTCTACTGTCTGTGTCAGACCATTTAACATGGTACATTCTGACATTACAGTCCCTTAAGAATGAAATTCCCTCTTGCTGCAGCCTCACATTAGTATCAGCTGAACTTAAGGAGAGATCACTTCACGATTAGTCGGGTCAGAATTGATAATTCCAGTGGACCCACTCACACTATTTCAGTGTACATATTGGCATTAAGAAAGACTTTGAAATCTGAACCTACTTATTTAACTCTCTCATAGTTAAATCATGTTTTCTGTTTTTACAATCAAACCATTCTCCTCCACTGACTGGTATGATTAAATAAATATTTAGTGACAGCAGATCTGAGTAGAAGGACTGCACACATGTATTTAAAAGGGCCCCTCTTTAACAAACGTCACATACCAGCACATGACTGTGTTCATTCCACAGTGTGTTGTTAGTGCAGGCTCTTGTGTGTATATGTAACCAGTTGTCTTATCAGGTAGCGCGTGGTTTTGTTGTCTGCTTTTGTTTCCAGAGTGAAAAGGTTATCAGAGTAGCGTTCATTTCTTGCGTTAGCTTGAGGTTTTCTGCTGAAACTGCTGCCATGTTCAGGATTCTTCATTTTTCATAGTGAAAGTGTCTGTAACAGCAGCTTCATCAGTACCTCCCTGTGGTGGAAGAAGAATGAATCAGCATCCTTGTGATCTCAGCATTACTGTCTACATTGTCACGGCCGTTACACCACACGTCTTTATTGATTCAGAAAACACACTCCACCTCTCACACCTGAGCTTTGAACACAGTCATCTGCTGTAACAGTTGATTTCCATCATTTCACACCTCTCTGTCCTCGCTAAAAATAATTGCCCCTTATTCCCATCTGTGCAGAATCTAAAGCAATAAACAAAAAAAAATGTATGCCTGCCTCTATGTAATGACACAGCATTAGCCATTTAGCCACTGAAATGATATTGGATGTACTCTATGAAACCCAGAGGGAGCTCAGTAGAGTGTAAATGCAGCAGATGCTTCTTATTATCCACAGCTTGTGCAGCATTCACTTGGCATTTTCATTGTGTTTGATGGCAACAGGATGAAGCGTAATGCCCTCGTGTTGTTTTGAACAGCGCAACACAACACAGAAGAGCTTTTAAAGAGGCAATAATTTCATTTTTTTCACTCGCCCCTCATTGCATAAAATGACCAGCTTGGAAGGCCTCACTGACGATTTGGTCAGGAGCTAAAACTCAACAACTCATGTTCATCTTCTGTTTAGCAATATAGGATGTTGTTCATTTTCTACATACAGTATGAATGTCTGTGTGTGTCTGTGTCTGTGTGTGCACATCATGGTCCACCTCATTGTCTTCTCTAAACTGCTCTTCCCTCCCTCTGTTCAGATCGAGGCAGTGACACGGACCGTGTCCTGCCCGCCGACTGTCAGGCAGGTCAGAGACTCATGGAGATCCACTGTAAGTTCAACCTGCAGCCCATGAAACCTGCAGCCTGTCTCTACCCAGCTGACATTCAGTCACTATATCTGATTTATAAGTAGCAATCCATTTTTACACCACACCAGGAAAATATCAAAACAGTGTCACAGAGTTTATGTACCCCTCGCTGTGAGCTGGAGGTTGGGATGAGGCTACACGTTATAAACCTGAAAAGTTTATTAATTGACTCTCAGCAATGAAAAACCAGCTGATGGTTATAGATCCACTACTCATTGTTTATCAGTCGGACAAAAATAATTTATGTAAACACATTTTAATCAGTCAGCAACTGTTTTCTTGAGAATACATAAAACGTTTCCAGTGATGTCACTTTAGCAGCTTAAACAGACAAACCTGCATGATTTGTCGCTAAGGCTAAATGGATTGCATCATCGCCAAACTGTGAGAAATATAATGAGAAAACTTGGCTTAACATCTGGGGGAGGCTCGGAGTAGAGTCACTGCTCCTTCGCATCGAAAGGAGCCAGTTGAGGTGGCATCTGATTAAGATGCCTCCTGGGCACCGCCCTTTGGAGGTTTTCCGGGCACGTCCTACTGGGAGGAGACCTCTGGGTAGACCCAGAACTCGGTGGAGGGGTTATATGTATCTCATCTGGCCTGGGAACGCCTCAGGATCCCCCAGGAGGAGCTGGAAAGTGTTGCTGGGGAGAGGGATGTCTGGAATACTCTGCTTAGCCTGCTGCCACCACGACCTAATCTCAGATAAGCAGAAGAAAATGGATGGATGGAACTTACCAGGATTAACACTCTGAGTATAACTTGCCCTCAAAGTAAAAGCAGTAATATATCTAATATTAATATTGTGCATGCCCTCTCCTCTTCAAATCTTTTGATTGAGATGAATCAAATTATTATTGAGAGAAGGAAACGACTAAGTTACATACTGAACTGACATACTGAATGATGAATACAGTATCTTACCTTTACTGTAGACAGCTCACCAAATGAATAAGGTAGATAAAGTTGTAGTATTACAGTATTTTTGGCAGGTAAGATTAGATTTTTTGCGATTTCGTTATCATTTTTACATCATTTTAATTAACTGAAAATATCATTAAAATAACATAAGGTTCCAGCTGTAACCGTCAGTATCTCAGAGGTTGATGTTTTTCATTGCTGATACATGTGTAGCCGCACCCTGACTTTCATCTCGCAGTGAGAGGCTTCTCACACAGTTAAAGCCTGCTTTAAGTCAAACTGAAATTTGAATTCTCCACTCTTCTGTAAGAAGATACTAATAATATAACACTACTATGAACTATTTTGCATACATATAAGAATAAAACCATTTTTGACATGTTTGTGGAAATACTGTTCAAGCCTTCAGCCTCTGGGGGGCGTTTCCCATGGCAACAATTATGAGCTGGCGATGCTTGGAGACGAGCTGTCAAATTCTGTTGTGCAGTAGACTGGAGAACATTATACTGTATAACCTACAAATTTATCAGCCATTAGTGATTTAAACTGCCTGTCCCTTTGCAACAGACCACATTTAGAGGAAAGTCCAAGACTCGTTTTCATTGTGGTTTTCAGGTTCCTTGGTGACATTATACTTCAATCAAGTCTATACAATAAACACCATATATAAATATATCTAAATTGTCAGCAATAAGATAAAACACTGATCACAATAAGCTGTAATTTAGCTTAATAAAACTGTCATTGATACGTCTTTTTAACATATAAATGTTAACTGATTCCAATTTCTTGCACCACAAACCAAAAGAACAAATACCATTGTTGTTATTGAACCTCAGCACGCACACGTAAGTAAGTGTGAATTTAAGTTACTACTCTTGGGGAGCTTTTGGTACGTTGGTGAGGTATCTCACAGAATTTCCATATTCCCCTCTCGGCTGATGTTTCATAAACCAGTTAAGCTCGACTTGGACTCAGTTCGCAACCTGCTGCACTGTTTAAAGCTCCACACGCATATATTTAGCAGCTTGGCTCATTTGGGTTTTTTTGTTTGTCAAATACTGAAGCCTGTTATCAAAAGCCAAACTGCAGCTCTGTCTGTTTTAAATCTCCTCTTCCTCCTCATTCACCTCCTCATTAAATGTATGGTTTCAGAGCACATTCAAAGAAGACTCAGTGTAAAATCAAAAAATTAATCTTTTGCAACAAGATTAAAGCAAAAAAAGAAACAAATAGTTTTATTTTAACAGCCCATAATTGCATAACATGTCTTAGCTGCCCTACAGATGTTTTATTAGTGATTTTGGATTAAAGCTGCTCATAATCACTTTCTTTAGATTTGAAGATTTGCACATAAAATGTACATATAGATTGCTACTTAGACCACTTGGCTTCTGATAAAGTTACTGCACCAATATTTAGGCCACAGACCACTTCACCTCTATGAATTAATTTTATTCTTTGGGGCCCTTTAAATAAGATCAGTAGCAAGCATTGTGGCTCTTTCTGTAACGGCCTGAATAAATCATCATAATCATAATAAACATTTACACAACTGACACCACCTACCTACCAGAGGCACTGCAGCCTGTGAAAAATAAAAAATACTAATTTAGTCCGATCTGAAATGTGTTCCTACAGCTTTCTAAAATCATTTCTCTGTCAGTCTAATCACAATCATTTTACACCAGGTATATTTCATCAAGGTTATCGTTTGCAAGTTTTTTTCAAGACCTCAGTCGTAACAGAGTTGCTCGTGCCTCCTTTGTTGTTTGATGTTTGCTGAGACTCACTGTTAACATTGTTGTTAGGAACTACAGTGCATGTTTGAAGTGGATCTTTGACTTCTGTGTGATTAGATAAGTCAGGAGTTTGATACTTTGAAGACTGAGCATGCGGGTGTGTGTACATGGACAGACTGGTCCGGGGGCATGAATCGTGTCGCACCTCTAGCTACTCACTCAACTTAAGACAGACGCTTTGCATGATGACTGTGCACCCCCCCTCCCCTCAGGAGTGTCAAAACTTTGCAGATATGTGTGTAGCTGATAGCCACAGAGGAGCGGGCTGAACTCTGTTTGATTTGAATAAATTCAGATATCGGCTCTGTGAGCGGAGATAACCACCGAAGGCAATTCATGTGCGGTGAACTACCCTGTGTCCGTTACTGCTTGTTAGCCCAGGCTTGGCTGGAGGACAGTGTTAGCGCTCATGTTGCTCTGCTGCAGTCACACATTATGATGATACTGAACAAAAGACAGGATGATAAAACTCTAAACCACATGCAAAGTCTGCTTTGTCCCGGTCACTTATATTGTTGCCCTGAGGAGGTAGTAATTGCAGTGTCAACCTGAAGGGATAAAACATCTGAACCGTCCCATGCTGAATGCTTATTTATTATTTATTTATTGTGTATACTGATCCCACTTGATTCTACAAACTTTTTTGTAGAGTATGGTGTTTTATTCCTAATTATATGCTTATTTGATTTATTTAATTTCCATTTTTCATTACAGATTGGAAATGTCAAGCTTGGTGTAATGAGTGCTGGAATTAGTGCAGTAACTACATTTTCCAGGGTTATTTATGATGTGATTATGATATTGCCCTAGAAACGTTCAGTAATTCCCAACAATTGACTGTTTGCAAATCCTTGCTCCCCTCCCTTGATGCCTGTCAGGGTTTCTCCTCTGACATGACATATGCAGTTTACAATAATACAACTGGCTACCGACTTATCACTTAAATTCTTAGCAATGTCCGAACAGTGGGTCCTTGATTTCACAGAGGGTGACAAAAGAAACTTCTCCTTTCAAGCTAGCAAGCATTGATTTTACCAGCTTACTAGCTGTAGCTAGCTTTCTCACTAAATTGAAACTCACAAGTTTAAAACAAGGGTCTTGAATATGCATTTGCTGGCTAAATAAATGATGTACTAGACAACAGAGGCTAAAGCTACATGGAACATGCGGAAGTTCAGCAAAGCTAAAAGTAAAGACCACCCGACGTACTCTGTGAATACTCTCATACCAGGGCCCCGTGCCCACCAGTGTGGCATGCTGAGGAATCCAAAGCTTGACATAATTAGCATAGCATATATGCCTTGTAGTTATGGCTGATAAGCTATGATTGGACAGTCACTGTTCAGGGGAAGTGTTTAGCAAATGGTCAATTGCCTGACTGTAATCCTGTGCATGTGTAACCCCCCCCCCCCCCCCCCCCCCCCCCCCCCCCCCCCCCCCCCC
>BRZM01000003.1:0-380423 GCA_033238685.1 Lates japonicus | reverse complement strand
GGGGAGGGTGCTGTAAAGCCCACCCTTCACTCGCTACACCACGCTCTTCCGATCTTTCCCCCACCCCCCCCCCCCCCCAAAAAAAAAATAAATAAAAAATATATATATGGAGCATGATTTTAACTCAGATTCCTCTTTGCTAAATCAAAAAAGACCCAAGTGTAAATTTGTATCTGTGCCTCAAATTTCAGTCAGTTTCATTTCCTGTAAAAATGTGTTTCACAAAATAGTTTGTGAGACATTGCTCATAACATGAAGTGCCCTGCTCATGTCTCCTATGGTGGACTCGGCTCTTTTCTAAACATCTATCTGTATGAACCTGTTTTGTCTCCAGGCCCCCAAGAGGACGACAGCCAAGAAGGAGTCAAAGGAGAAGAGGGAGAGCAACGAGGAGAGCAAGGAGAACCTGAAGGCCAAGTCAGACGACTCCGGAGAGGAGAAGAACGGTGATGACGACTCCCAGAAGAACGGGCCCAAGAAAAAAGGTGAATTTGATCAGCATGTTAACATCAATCACTTAGACAGGCAGGTGTTTTAGCTTAAAACACAGCTGAAGCTAAGCACACCTGAGGGTCACCTTCATTTGAGATGTCTACAGTGGCACCATCCTCAGGCCAGTGTTGACACAGTATCCTTACAACTGGTAAGGATCTCGTCACCTGCAAAGTTCTGTACATTTCATCCATAGAATGCTTTTTTTTTTTCTGGTGAGCAATACAACCTAAACCACAAAGTATATACTTACTCTTGTTCAGTCTTTCTGAATCGTGTCTGCGTTTGTTCATTTAGTTATTTTGCTCACATTTTTTTGCCTCTTCAAGCGTTTTATAGCACTCGCTAAAAAGGCTTTTGGAATGAATCTAGTAGTTTTTCTACCTGCTAACTTCACCAGACACTTTCACTTTCCAGCCAAAGCTGGGGTTTTTGACGACTGTGGTTTTTTTTTAAATAGAATCTCTTCCCTCATCAACTTTCTGTGTGGGTTTTTCGGTTAGTTTAGTTAGTCATAAGAAAGTCTGAGTTTGTAATTTCATGTTGATAAGGGTAAGAGTGACTTTAACCACCACAGCTAATAATCCTAGGTTGGTAACAAAAAACTGTAGTCATGGTGCCAGTTAAACTAAGCAGGAAAAAATAATGAATTGCTCCTGAACAGTGAGAAAAGAGGTGATATTAAGTAGGAGTGAGGAGATATTTTTCCCCATTACTCACCTAAATCCCCAGAGTTTCTCAGTTCATTGTTGATCAGCTGTGAACTCTGCTGATTTTCCTCTTTAGAGAACAAATATCATTTTATTACACTGCTACTACACTTTACTACTACTACACTTTGATAAGTGGTCTATGTCAAAAATAATTGTTTTTTTGCCACAGTATGTTTTTAATGAAGACATGTTTACTCCAGATGCAACTAGTGCAGACAAAGGGTATTCGCCTTTGAAGTCAGATTTAAACAGATGTGTGAGTAGAAGTTTGTGATGGCTGGTTGCAGTTTTAGCAACAATAAAAAGTTTAAACTATACCAGGGAGCCCAGGCAGGGAGTGTTGTCTGACCTTGACAACATGTGGGTGGGGGGGGGGCTTCCTGTCTCTATCTTGTGGTCCTCAGCGGTCCTCTCTCTTTATTTTCTGAAACAATACTGGCATAGAGATGAGCTGGCAGGGATTTCACCATAGTGCTGTCATCGCAGGGAACTTTTTTTTGAGTGTCAAGTTCACTTATGTGTTTTGAGCATATACCCTCTATGTATTAAAATACACGACACGTTTAAGGCAACAGCAAAAACTACACTTTTCCTACATTCACTGGAGATGTAGCTTGCAGACGTGCTGTAGAGGTGATGAGCACTTCATGTCTCTTCTCTGACTAAACATCAATGAGGAGAACTTTCACAACTCTGATCTCAGCATTGAAGCAAAGAATAAAAATAAAAATCGAACAGTGACGCCGGGCCGGGCAGATTAAACCAGATTTAATTGCCTGAACGATCAGTTATTTGGCTAATGGACTGTTGTTGGTTGGATCTCTGGTGCAGGTCAGGAAATTGCATTCATCACTCTTACCGTTAAACATTTCTGCCGTCAAGAGATCTGTGACTTTATCAACAGCAGTGAGCTTGTTTTGATATCACTGGAGCAGTATTTTAAATGTTGACTCAGTCAAGGCTGTGTAATCTGCAGCTCTGTACTATCTCCTTTAGTCTCTACCTCCCTCCCTTACCTGCTCAGTCAGCAGATAGATGCAAGGCCACGTCACTTAAAAGTGGCTGTCATTTCCTCTCTCCCATTGCTTGTGGTATCTGTCACACTGACCCCAAACATCCACACACACACACACACAGACACACTCCCTCTCAACCACATGTTGTTGTAGACAGCAGATCACTGATGCAGCCTGCTGGCCAACAGAGGTACTGCAGCTGACTCGATGCTATTTCACATCCATCAACTGAGATCTGGTAACAGCAGCTTAATCATCCAGAATACAGAGGTGCAGACTGTCCCGAAAATATATCACTCTGGTAAATTGATGAAAGTAGGCAATGGTTTAGAAATCCAACAGTCACCACAATCAGAAGCTAAACTGGCCTCTTTTCATGCTTCTTAAGTGATTCAAGTAGTTTCAAGTGGTTTGGTTTCCTTGAGCCAAACAATCTAACAGTAATGGTTCTGTCTTTATTGTTAGAGCAGTGATTTCAGAGCTGTGTGGAGGAAATGAATTTGATCTCTCTTCGTATTTTATATTGATACACCGGATATATATACATTTACAGAGGATTAAGAAGCCTGAAAGAGTTTATCACATTACAAATAAGGCATTAAAAGCCTAAAGGCCTTAAAAGAGGCTTAATTTTAATATAAGTTGTAAAGGTATTTGGTTGTTTGGATGCTTTTTGAGACTTTCTATTCATTTGTTTTGTTTTGGATATTTAGGCATGACAGGATGTGCAGAATAAAAACATGAGGACTAGGATGGGGTTAGGATGGTGTAGTGACTGATACACACGCACTCACATTTAGGTGCCATTGCCCCTCATTACTGAAAACAAAACAGAAAAATTAGAAATTATTTTTTAAAAAGGTATAAACAGGGTCTTTTTCTCTAGAGTAATGATCCAATTTCATCCAGTATTTCTCAGTCTTCTCTTTCTGTAGTAAAAGTGTGTTAGACGTCTTTTCTATAGAGCATAGATAGGTGTCAGTCAAATGATCCATAGTAAAGGGGATTCTTTAAAAAAACAGTGTGTGTTGCAGCTGTAAAGGTGGTAATTTGGCAGTTTTGAATAAATATGAGATACTTGCTTTAAAACAGGCCAAAGTGAGCATTTAAAAATCTATTCATGAATAAATGTCAGTGGTTGTTAGTGGGAACTAAACGGACGAATGAATGCCTTTCCTCTTTTAACTCTTCTGCCTCTCGCTGTCGTTACAAACAGGAAACAAGCAGAAGTGGGTTCCCCTGATGATCGAGGTGAAGTCGGAGGGTCCCAGAGAGCGCTCGGCCTCCAGGAACAACAGCAGACAGAACGAAAACCCCCGCCTCCCTCCCAACGCCAGGAACGACCTCAGAGGTGAGTCTGTGCTGTCGTCACGAGGGATTGTCAGCTGCTGCAGAGTGTCAGGAAAAGCATCTGAAAACGAGTTTTAGCTGGTTTTACATGATGCCAGGAGCTCTTATTAGCTGGTGCCGTTTGACTTGTGACAGCATGGGATAGCAGATTTCTATTGTACTGTATGTGTCTGCATGACTACATATGTAGCTGTTGATCTGTATTCAGCTGATCCAGGCATGACTCAGCAGCAGGATGTGAAGAGATCTGTGTGTGCTCCTGCTAATCTGCTGCTTCTGCTTTGACAGCTCAACTATTTAAATGCGCACATATAAATAACTTGGTTTCTTACATTCACAGAGGAACCAAAACATACTGACAGACATTTGATCTGTTCTTTTGCATAAGATTTTACAAGTTAAAAGTAACTTTGTCTGTCATGAGCTTTAAGAACTGAGTGGCTGGTTCAGGGGTGGATGATGTGTTTGTGCGGAGAGGTATGAAGGTTGTTGTTTTTGTTGTTGGTCTCCCCGCAGACTGGCACAGTCAAAAGTACGAGCGTGAGTGGCGTGACGACCATGACGAGGTGTCCAGCGTGAAAAGCGAGGGGGCGCCGTTCCGTGGAGGGTTCAGAGGTCGCGGGCGCGGGAGAGGAAGAGGCCGGGGACGAGGCAGAGGCGGCAGCAGAGGTATGTTTATTTTTTATCACTCCTAGATGCATATAAACAGATGTAAAGACTAAGAATGCAACTTTTATATAAATAGAACTTTCTTTTCTTGGTCTTTCTTCTGTGGCCTCTTTTTTTATTTCCTGAAACAATACTGGCATGGAAAGGCTTTGCTGACGATTTCACCACTGTGCTGCTTGTGTGTCTGTCACCACTGGAAATATTTTTAGTCACTTAATTTGCAAGTCTGCGTCTCTGTGATGTTGATACTCAAACCTTAACAGTCCACAGTGACACTCAGCATATACATCATATACTTACAGTGCACTATGGACCATAAGCTCAAACCTCCAACACTGAATTACTGAGCTATAACTCTTCTTACTTGTATACATCTCTGGTCTAAGCTGCAGTCATGCTGTAGAAGTGATGAGCTCCTCATGTCTCTTCTCTGACTAAACATCAATGGAGAGAACTTTCACAACTCTGATCTCAGCATTGAAGCACAAAAACAACACAAAAATCCCATAAACCTTTAACTGAACTGTGTTAAGGTCAAACAATACAAATTACATAAAGACTGATAAAGATTTCCTTGGCAAGAAAATGAGAAATTTAAGTTTACTATCGGTACACTGTTACTGTTTTGGTGTCAAAAGGGAGTTAGCTGGACGGAAGAGATGAGCACTCTCGCTGCGGAAACTTCTATCTGAAAGCGACACATCAACCCTAAATGTAAAGAGCTGTTGTGGTGGTAAAAGATTTAAGACGAGGTTAGTGATGGGGCAGTACTTTGGTTTCTTAAAGCCCCATTTGAACACATAGTGGATAAGACTGATTGTCCAAGCTTATTTACTGAGAGTGGTATCGATCTTCTTCTCTCGCTCTCAGCAAAAGAAAGGAAAATTAGTTTATTTCCCAAAATGTCAAACCACTCATTTAATAATCTCCATCCTCTTGTTGCTGCAAGGTGGGAAGGCTTGACTTTGCCCAACAAAATCAAGCAGGTTTGGCAAAGTGGTGTCCAAGTGTAACCCTCTGTGTCCTGTGTAGTGTTGGGTGCGTTTGGGTTGATTCTGCTCTCAGACTGGGTGGTTAGTGACCCCGATCAGGCCCCACTGAGGCTACAGCGAAAACAAAAAAATGTGCAATAACAACCAGAGAGTGTTGGAATGAGGAAAGGCCTTGGATCCAGCAGGAGAAGCAGGTTTCCCCGAAAGTGCTGTTGGTTTTGGCAGGATTCTCCCTCTCTCCTCCCTGTTGTTCACTCTTTTCATACACATTATCTTCCCCTAGCCCCCCCCCCCTCTTTGCTCCTTCTTCGCTGCCCTCCCCAGACTGAGGTAGAGAAAACACTGGTACCTTTTTAAATTCTATAAGAGGGAAGAAAAGTGTGAGAGAAAACAGAGATTACAAACAAGGAGGAGGAAGAAATGAGAAGTGGTTGTCTTGAGGATACGTTGTTGACTTTCAGCAGCACTGAAGAGACGGTCAGAGTTAACGCTGAGCGGATGAACTTTGTGTCTTTGTGTATTTACTCAGCTCTCGTGTGTGTGTGTGTGTGTGTCTGCGTCTCAGGGCCTAGATACTCACACAAACACACATTCTGTATTTCTAAGGTCAACTATATCTACATCTCTTTACTTTTTACTACCACAGTTTTAGACATTTTAAAGTTTATTAATTTTGAATAGCTTGAACTGCAGGCACCACACAGGAGACCACTGAATTAAATCTTTTCATACTCACTGGGTGTATACATATATATATATATATATATTTTAAGAATATATTTTATTTTAATATTCCAATAAAGGAGCAACTATCACAGTTTTATTTCTTTGTTGCCGCAGTCTGTCTCCTCACATATCCCACTACTTTTTATTTTAAAAAGGTAATTATGGCAGTAATGGCTCCTCATTTATCAGATAGAGATAATTAAAGGAATGATGGACGTAGAGTTTAATAAATTCAATACTTTCATTCTAAATTAATCCAAAATGAACTGCCTGGCTGTATTGAACCAAATCCTAAAGTATAATTTTATGGCAATGGTAACTCATCAAATGCTCACCAGTGGTGGGACTAGTTGCTAAACAAAAAACGCCCAGTTGGCTTATCAGAAAAAGATTCATTAATGGAGAAAGACATTATGAGAACAGTGATTGGATGATGAAGGATCAAGACAGGAAACAACTGTCAAAATAAATGGCTCCAACAGCATCAAAATGTTCTTTGAGTCAGGAAATGCAGGCAGCTGTTCTCATCTGTTCAGTCTGGAAATTTATTAAAGCTTATAGCTTCTTCAAGGTGAATAGACAAGATGCAATAAAGTATTGGGGATATTTTAGAAATATTAATAATCTTTGAAGTGGTCTCAATCTAACTGGCTGTGTCTGTCCTGGTTCAGGGCCACTATGACTATCACTTATGCTACAAGTCCTGTTTATATGAAAGACGGAACCTACGGCCAGAAGTTCAGCAACTCAGTGACCCATTACTACGACAACATGAGTAGCAACGACCTTACCCTGGGTCGATCAGACCTGCTGAAGGACTACATCAAGAGGCAGATGTAAGTTAGCTTTTCTTCCAGCAAAGAGATAAAGACTAAGTTAAACACAGAAAATGTATTTAAAAAAGAGCCAGCTGTATTAAGGTCTGTAGTCATATCTAAGCTGCAGTCGTGTTGTAGAAGTGAGTATTCTCATGTCTTTTCTCTGACTAACATCGCAATGGAGAGCCTCACAACTCTGATCTCGTGCATTGATATTAGAACAATTTCCAGTTTTGCTCATGAGACAGTAGATCTTACATGGAAACGCCCACTGGTTTTATACACACAAGTCTTCTGGCTCCAGAGGTACTTCTATGAGATGAAATGTTGAATAATAATCTGATTAAATAATCACATTTGTTCAGTTTAAGATTTGATCAAACTTATCTTGCATATCAATTTGCTTCTTATCACATCCTGCTTTTGATTTTTGTCATATCATTTGAGCAAAAAAAAAAAAAAAAAGAAACCAAAATGTGACGGAAGCAAAACCATTTTCTAATCAGTATATTCATGGCACATTGAAGGATAACGTCATAAATCGCTTTTAAAGTATTTTACAAACAAATTGAAATGTTCTCTATCTTCTTTTTGCTACATGGTAGAGAAGCAACAGTTTTGACAACCAAATCTGTTTAACAAAAATGTGTCAGACAGGAAACACCTGGAGTAGGGACCTTTGTTTGATAATTCTCTGTCTTCCCCACAGCTCCTGTCTGTATCTCTGCTGCAGCTATCAAATAAAAAAGCAAAACTTACCTGTGATTTAGGTCAGTCTGACACTGTTGGAGATGTCAAGATGAAAGTATAAAATACACTGCCGTTTTTCAATCACCATTGTTTTTATGGTTTATCTGACACTTTTTTTTTTTTTTTTTTTTTAGAATTTTCATCCTCACACATAAGCACAAAAATATATATTTTCTGTAAGTCCTACTGTTCGACCCACAATACATTCGCATTCAGTGTTTGCCAGGATGACCACACTGTGTGTGTTGAGGCAGTAGTTTTTGGGCACCTAACCTTAGGAGTGTAATGCTTTCTCTTGTGTGCACTCAGCCCCCATCAGTTTAAATCTGTATTAAAGTGCCCAGTGAAATCCCGGCAGATCTTCTGTTTTTGATTAGCGGTTCCTCGAAGGTGTTTGCCACACGCGGATAAGGCAGCTGAAACCAGTCTCTGTTTCCAGTGTTTTCACAGAATGTTTTCTGTCCCAGTAATGTGGTTGTGCAGACTCCTCTTCTCAGAGTTGTTTAAATGGGAGCTCATTTGTCTTAACTGTCTTTGTTTCTCTCACCCGCGCCTGTTCCTCGACGCCTTAGTCCTCCTGTGTTTGACACGGTGGAAAGATAAGAGGAAACAACAACAGCTGACACAAGCCAGTGTACACTGCAAGCTGACCATGTTTCTTCACTTCTGCCCCTGTAGCGTAGTATTACTTCAGCCTGACAACCTGAGCGCGATTTTCCCCGCGGAGGAAGATGGATCAGAGGGCCTGCCCATCGGACTCCACGCTAGTTTCACAGGCAGGCCCTCACCACTGACATCAACCCTCATCCTGGAAGTAAGCACATTTCTTTGACACACTGACCTCCTGGTAAAAACAACCAGCAGTGTTTCTGTTATCGCACAGACCACCTGACCCACCCATCTCCCAAGTCAGGCCTTTGAAGGACAGCAAGGACGTGGAGGTGATCGACATGAAGATCCGTCGGAAGGTGGACCTGAGAAGTGGCCTCCCGGCCTGAACAGCTGCCCACCACACCCACACCGACTTCTCCCAGCTCATCAACTGTCCCGAGTTTGTCCCGAGACAATGATCGAGGAGCCCAGAGGTGAGCACTGAATCCTCTGTTAATGAATCTGAATTAAGTAGTCAACCATGAAAAGGAATCGACTGTACTCACGATTTATTGTGGTGAATTGCTCTGCCTTCCGCCGTTTACAGGCGGCAATCATCTAAATGTTCTCTGCGACCCTGTCTGCACCACAGGGTCTCCCAGGGCCTCCACAATCAGCAGCAACAGACCAAGACTGAACCAGACACCCAACCTCAAGATGATGCCCAAGGGCCTCCGCCAGCCTCCCGACCTGACCTCGGGAGTCCTGGACGAGGTCAAGAAGAGGCTAAGACCGCCACCGTCAGCGAGAGAAGGTGAAGTTCAGGTTGAACTGAAAGTTTTAAGAGGTGTATGGAGGCAGTGAAGAAGTTACCGTGAAGCTTTAGGAGCATCTGCAGTTGTGAATCCTCAAATGTTCACATTCATGATATGAAACGATCAGTTTTCATTTATAATGTCACTCGCCTCCACTGGATCTTTTTAGATTTCATTTCTCATTCAGTGATGTTTCCATGACCACGATGCTCAGGTTGCCTGCCAGCAGAAACAAGTATTTGAGAATCACCCACAAACTCCTTAAAAGGAATTTTATTATTGTATTTTAAATAATTACTAATAATAATAAACTATTCGCTCAGTCACAGTTATGCTGGCATGTAGCTAATAGGCATTGTCTTCATGTAAAACAATTTCATCTTCACAGCCACATGCAGCAGTCATATGTAGTTTGCCTTCCTCCTCATCTCATTTTTAACTTCCACATTGGTCTCCACCTTCCTTCCATATCCTCGCCCACCTCCAGCCTCCTCCTCGTCCTCCTTCCTTCTCCTGTGTGCTCGGTATTGGTTGACTGATGTAGGCCCCCTCGTTGCAGCAGCAGCAGCAGCAGCAGCAGCAGCAGCAGAAGGAAAAGGACGACTCGACTCGCTCCCCGGTACCCCAGCTTGGCTCATCACCCTGCCCCGCTACCTCAGGAAATAAGGTGTGTTTGAACTATTTACATCTTACGATCTGTGTTCTCGAGGTTCCTCATTTAATCTGAACAGGAGTTAAAGAACTTGTAGGTGTTATTTTTACAAGGATATTAACCAGAAAAAAGCAGCCGAGCCTCAGATTTGAAGCTGGAATAAAAGAATGTTTGGCATTTTAATTGATAAATGACTTTAAATGATATTTTTATTATCACAATTGTTAGTTAGTTGTTTGCTTTTGTTTTCTGAAGATAAACGAATCAATTAATCAATCAATGAACTCTGATCAGGACGGAGCAGAGCAGGACGAACCAGAGGAGCTGGACTTCATGTTCGACGAGGAGATGGAGCAGATGGACGGACGGCGCAACACCTTCACCGACTGGTCGGACGAGGAAACGGACGGCGAGATCGACGACCACGACGTCAACAAAATCCTCATCGTGACGCAGACGCCGCCCTACCTGAGGAAGCACCCGGGGGGCGACCGCACGGGGCACCACACGTCGCGCGCCAAGCTGACCAGCGAGCTGGCCAAGGTCATCAACGACGGGCTCTTCTACTACGAGCAGGACCTGTGGGACGACACGTACGAGCCCGAGTACGCCACCATCAAGGTGAGACTTTCTGTCGTGGTCGACACCAAAGCTGTCTTGACGTGGTAACAATTCTGCCTGTACTGCTGAGTGTTGGTACGTTAGGAGACCTGTCGATCAAGGCTACAGGCTCACATGATTGCAAAGTCTGATGCTAAAGGTTTGTGTCCAACATGCAACTTGTGTTCGAACCCCTAAGTACGATTTCAGTCTTTATCTAAACCATTAATGACAGAAAATAAGCAAGTTAACAGCTGCCTGTATTAATGTTAGAGGAGATGCCTCAATTCCTTAAGTTTTTCCACAGAAAAACAGATCATTGCAGCAAACCACTCACTGTAGATAGCTGATGAATGGAAGGGTGAAAACGTGTTTCATGTAGAAAATTTGTATAAAAGCTTTGTATACAAAACATCTTTCTCTTTAAATACTCGGACAGAACGAAAGAGTCCACGTGTCTGTGTTTTCATCTTCCAAAAGAAACTTTTTTTAGTTTTCCTGAATAACCTCTCTCTGGAGTTATAATACAAAGGACAACACAAAACAAAAGCTGTTTCATTTTCTCTGATTTAATTTACATAACTGACAACACAGATCCTGTTCTTCAACACCATCATTACATCCAGTTTCTAAATGTAATGGTGAGATACCACAGTGGGGCACACGCAGATCTTTTCCTTTTAGTCAGATTAAGTTCTCAGTAACTCAGTTCTAACTGAACCACATATTCCAACTTATTCAAAATCTCAGTATCTTATTTCTCTAGAAAAACAATTTTTAGTCAAACCAATATTAAGATGTTCCTTCAAAACATACACTTGTTCACACCCTCCTTTTTGAAAGAAATAATACACAACAGAGATGTTTTCAAAAGAATATTTACCAAAAAAGAGAAAAGGGAGGGTATGAGCTGTGATATCAGAGTTGAACATTGATGGGGCTCATTGGAACAGATTTAGTTTTAAATCAAGTTTCAACTGGATTTTATGTCACCACCCATCCAGAGGTTGTGTGTTGTGTTTCAAATAGACACTGACCACCACATTTACAGTAAATGCCTCTGGTAATAAAAAGTGAAGAGCCCAAAGAGGAAGAAAACACAAATGAACTGCTGATTAGGCAACACAGTCTCCCTGAGGTAAATGTTTGGGGGGGGGGGAGAAGATACAAGTTTAAAGTGCAATTTAGAAATTTGCCTTTTTTTTTCAAATTACCAAAATAAACAGAAAAAAACAAAACAAAACAAAAAGAAAAATTTGTGAGTCCTTACCATAGATAAAAATGAGGACTCAACCTAGAATGTCTGCAGGTATCAGTGTTTTAGAGTCGAATAACAGAAGCTGCAGTGAAGCGTAACTCGAGGTGGGTTCTTCTGACAGCTTCCACATTACGTCATTGTCACTTTGATGGTGTTTCTGTCGAAGGCTAGATGATGAGTTCGTTTGTTCTTCCTCAGTTAGAGCTGTTTCTGGACATGGAGACCCGACACAGAACAGAAAGTTTTTTTTGTTTTGTTTTGTTTTGGTTGCCATTGTAGCGTTGTTGAACTCTTTGTTGGGCATTCACGTGCTCGCTGGGCGCACATCCAGCGGTGTGTGGAACAGAGGACGCTTGTTTATAAATAAACCCCACACTCCAAGGCCTCACCCTGAGGGGGGTCAAAGCAACGGACTGCAGGGGGAGACAAAGATGGACGCTCAGAGACCTGAGGGCACTCGGTGGAGTGAAGGGGCGAGAGTGAGTCGCACTTGATCATCTTTGTGAAACAATGAAAAGCTGGAGGACTGGTACATCAGGCTTGTTGTGTGTTTATGGTATTGTTTTAAAAAGAGCTGATGTTGCAGGAGGAACGGTGACTGATGTGTTTTTTGGAGGTCTTTACTAGTGGAAAATTCAGGGTTTGTGTTGATGTGACTCAGCTGATTGGTGAACTGGTATCAGAACAGTAAAGAGACGTCAAACATGAGGGTGAAAAAAGTGTTTTTGGCAGCCATGTTTTGCTGCTGCATCTCAGTCTCCAGACTGCTGCAGATAAGGTCTGTAGATGATCCATTTAACATTTCCTTTAATATCCCAGGTTATTACTTCTGTTGTTTTGGTTGACACGTTGACGTCTCTGTTCTTGTATTTTGGTAAAGATCTAAAGTTTCATTACAGCATGTGATTATTTTTATTGAGTGTTTTGTTTGAGTTATTTCAGTTATGCCCAAAATATACTACAGATTTTAACCTGTTAGAGATGTAGGAAGAGGTGGATGTTTTCCCACCTGTCACCACATTAACACTGGATCTTCTCCCTTTTATAGCAAGAGGTGGAGAACTTCAAGAAGGTCCACCTGATCAGCCGCGAACAGTTTGACTGCCTGACCCCCGAACCTCCTGTCGACCCCAACCAGGAAGTCCCACCAGGCCCCCCGCGACCCCAGCAGAGTAAGGACACAGAAACACACAAAACAGACAAACGGATCATGCTTTTACCTCATCGACTTTTTGAGGTGGATCCAAGTTAAAACTGTGATTTTATGGAGTAATATTTGTTCTGTAGTAAGATGGTAATGAGGCAACAAATGGGACGCATTTTATGTCACAGAGCAGCGGTTCTCAGCCTCTGGGTTCTAGACCCACTGACGAGACATAAAGATAAACCTGAGGGGCCAGAAAATAACTCTGGATACAAAAGAAGACAGAATATACTACACAAAAACTGTAGTCTTAAATATGAGAGAAATATGGCCTCGTCTTACACTGTTTTGATCCGGGTATAAGATGACTCTGAGCGTGAGACGACCCTTTTCTAACGTCTGTTTGTGGGAAAAAGAATTTTTAAAATTATTAAACACTGGTCCTGTAGAAACAGTATTAGTCTAAAAACGACATGGTCATCGCTCTTGAAGCATTTTCGCTTGAAACATTAAATAATTATTAAAAAGCAACACGACAAATCCAACTTCTGTGCAGCTTGTCTGTCAGCCACAACCTCACACTCTCCTGTCAGGCTTTTAGAAGCAGTCAGAATGATTTTCACTGGCAGTTTGCATTTCTTAGACAGTCTAAGCTCTCCATCATGACAGTCAGTGAGGATTAACTCTTGACTGCTTGGCCGATGAGTCGGTCCCTCTCTGGGGTAAAGATGTCATCAGAACGTCTCTAAACTAGGCTGAACTTGGTGTCTAATACACTGACTGACTGACTAACTTTAACAAACTCACTGTAAATGGTCTTTAAGTAACTGGCTATCCTGGAAATACAGGATGCAACACTCGCTGTAGGAGCCAGTGAAGTGAGTGGGGAAAAAAAAGTCAGTGTGCTGTTTTTCATCTGGTAACTCCTCCAAGATTTCAACAGTTGCTCTCATTCATGATGAAAAGGGTCTTGTTTTTCATTCTGACATATAATGAACCTTTTATGAAGTTGTAAATCCACGATTAAAGTTGTGAATGCCCTGCTCCTACATCTCCCTATCACTGTTCATTTGTTTCTCACTTTAAAAAATAAAATAAATTAAGCTATTAAATCACTGATGTGACATTAGATTATCTCTTAATGACTTCAAAGCATTTTCATTCAGGATCGCTGAGAAATGTGAACAGTTTATTCTGTTAGAAGTTGTTTCTGTCTTTTTATTTATTTATATGTTTTGCTCCTTTGTTAAACATCTCTTCCCTCACGTATTCAGTCCCCACAGATGCTTTGGCAAACAAACTCTTCGGTGCCCCCGAGCCCACTTCAATAGCTCGCTCGCTCCCAACTACCGTGCCTGACTCGCCCAACTACCGCAGTGCCCGGACGCCCCGCACGCCTCGTACCCCTCACCGGAAGGACCCGACCATGACACCGCGCTTCTACCCTGTGGTGAAGGAAAGTCGGCCCGTCGATGCCAAGGTAAGATGTCTGCCGAGTGAGTCGGTCTTACTTGGGTGGAAATGTGTCCGCCTGGTGATAAGGTTTTACCTAAAAATTTGTAGCCAGTTACTGACAGTGCAGGTGCTTTCAACCCGCCTGTACAAATCTGTTCTGTCATTTTTCAGACACCCAGGAAAAGGAAGACCCGACACAGCTCCAACCCGCCCATGGAGTGCCACGTTGGCTGGGTGATGGACTCCAGAGAGCATCGCTCACGCACCGCCTCCGTCAGGTGAGACTCACAGCTCTGGACTCTGTAATGTTTCTCTTAAATCCCTGTGGACAGAACCAAAACTGATTTTAGGCATAAAACATTATAAAATTTAACTTTTTGGTCAAAAAATGCAGCTTTAGTTACCTGTTACAACAAAACAACTAAGATACTTTGATTGTCTCATAATGTGTCAGAACACCCCTTTAAAACAAACACAAGGTCTAAATCTCAGAATTTAAAGTCACAAATGTATCTTACGTTGCCAGGTTAGAAAAGTGCTGTACCTTAAATTGACTGTGTAGCTTTACTTTTTTAGTTTTTTAACCGTTAAAATTGCCTATATTATGTCCATCCCATCCTAATGTCTAACCTGAAAAGTGAAGGGCTTAAAGTAAAACACCAGGAAATGATCTCAGATTCAGGATTAGCTTCACTGCTGAGGTAGTTCTAGTATTAAACGCAGTTGTACTAACTGTTCTCCACCTGCTCCTCCACCTCTCTCCCTCTCAGCTCTAACGCCAGCCCATCAGAGGGCACCCCCGCCCTGGGTAACATTGGCTGCACACCTCAGTCCCTCCCCAAGTTCCAGCACCCATCACACGAGCTGCTCAAGGAGAACGGCTTCACGCAACACGTTTACCACAAGTACCGCCGGCGCTGCCTAAACGGTAAACGCACATCTTCTTCTTTCTCTTCTGTATTTATTTTTTTATTTATTGTCTTCAAATTCAGAAAAATCCTGTCCTGGAACTATTCAGTGAACAGTGAACTGATCATTTCTTCTCCCTTAAATAACCCTGTCCATGTTATCTCTCCCTTCTCGACTAATCACAGAGCGAAAGCGACTGGGAATCGGCCAGTCGCAGGAGATGAACACGCTCTTCCGCTTCTGGTCATTTTTCCTGCGGGATCACTTCAATCGGAAGATGTACGAAGAGTTCAGACAGCTGGTGGTCGAGGACGGGAAAGAAGGATACAGGTAAGAGGACCTGACTAGTGAAGGCAGGCAGACTTACTGCAGAGTTTTACTCCTGAAAACTCTTGCCATAGGCCTGTGTGGTGCAGACTGAGCAGCAGTGTTTGTTTGACATTTACTTGGCTGCTTTCTCTGTTGGTCTGAGCCATTTGTAATGAATATTGGTTTATATAAGCCTTTTGCCAATTAATCTGAGGATCCCTTTTTATTTAATCTCAGTTACATTCATTGTAAGTATTTGTACTGATTTGTATCCAGGCCATGTCTAAATCCATTTCTCAAACACGTTGTTGTCCTTTGTTAAATTCTCTCCGACTGTCTCCTTAAATGTGTGTGTGTGTGTGTGTGTGTGTGTGTGTGTGTATGTGTGTGTGTTATTGTAGGTACGGTTTGGAGTGCCTCTTCAGGTACTACAGCTACGGCCTAGAGAAGAAGTTCAGGCCAGAAATCTTTAAGGACTTCCAGGAGGAGACCATGAAAGACTACGAGGCTGGTGAGTTGACATGACAAAGACGGATCAGAGCTGACAAAATGTTTTCTTTGTGAAACACCGTCTCAGCTCAAGGTTCGTCATATTTTTGAAGTTTCTGGTTCTGTTTCACCCCCACCTAATCACATTTCTGTCTCCTGTTCACAGGCCAGCTTTATGGACTGGAGAAGTTCTGGGCCTTCCTTAAATACTCCAAAGCCAAGACCTTGGACATTGATCCCAAGCTGCAGGAGTATCTGAGCAAGTTTAAACGTCTGGAAGATTTCAGGATTGATGTAAGTAGAATATTTTTGACAAAGGCTGTTTGGTCAGATTCTTTGACCCTGAAAAGTTACCTCTGCTCACTGAGGTTTTCACTTTAACACGTTATATGGAGTCCCTGAAGTGGCCACAAGTGCTTCACTATCATCTGTCAGCTCTGGCCTTCTGTACCTAAACTCACTTAAAATAAAGGTTTCATTTTGAAAATAATGAACACCTTTTTGATATAAAGTGCCATTTCCTGTTTGACAATAATATTGATTATAATTAAATGGCAAAGTTGATTAAAAGAAAAAACAATGCTTCAGATAATCTCAACATTGCCCATCAGTCATGTGATCTCTGAGAGCTGCTTCAATGCACTTGACAACTCAGATGTAACAGTATGTTACACAGCACACACACAAATTTACATAACAACTTGCGAGCGACTCTCCATCTAATCTCCACTCCGCTTATGTCTGATTCTAGCCGCCTATGGAGGAAGGAGGCCGCAGAAGACACTCGTCCAGCGGGGACGGTCGCCGCCGGCACCCCTCTCAACCCTCCAGCCGGCCCCAGAGCCAGGCCAGCTCAGGCCCCAGCCCCGCCCAGGGCCCTGCAGCCAAGGATGATGCCAAACCCACCAGCCAGAAAGCCCCCGCCCCGACCGCTGACCCCGCACCAGATGCCAAGACACTGAAGTAAAACCCTACACGATACATCTACCGGCCCGCACGGATCAACTCAACCATGTCTGCAAGTTGCCGGTTCTCTCTGCGCCACAGGAGGGGGGAGGGGGCGTCCAGCTCTTCTTTCAAGCATGAGAATTTTTTTTTTTTTCCCTACAACAACTTTCGATTGAAAAAATAAGGAAGAAGATAATTTAAATTGCTCCGTTTACTCATTAGTTTAAAGTTTTTGAGGAGAAATTATCCTTTTGTCTTAATGAGGCAAAGAATGGATGGATTTTTTTTATTATTATTATTCCATTGCCAGTCCACACGGTGGATGGTTTTAATGGTGATTTACTTTTTTTTTTTTTTTTTTTTTGACCCCCCTCTCTGTCACTGGGGACCCCTCTCTGATCATTACTGTCCTGCTGGCTGAAAGATATTTGATTCCCTGCCCAGATCTCAGATTAATGACAATTATTTCTTCAGCATGTGGTGGGGAGACTTGGGAATAGTTTGAACTAGACTGAGCATCTGACAAGCCCCCGTGGGCGGCTGGCCCGGAGGCCATGCTGCTCCTGACATCCAACCGGACCAAAGTGGTTTGAACCGAGTGACTGACATTTCCATCTGCAGAGCCCCAAGGTGCTCCCACCTGAGGGGTTAAAAATTAGAAATATTTGATTTACTTTATGGCTGGACATCGAGGGGAGAAACATTAAAGAACCAAATGATAAAAAAAAGAGGAAAAAAAAGACTTGTACCACCCCCTCAATATGGACATGATCATTGAAAGTTGCCTTATTTTAATGGTTTTACTGCTTCTAACTTGTGCCCGCCACCTTATTGTCGATTGTACAGCATTGACATCACCCATATATCTGGTCACCGTTCCCAGCAGAGGCCACTAGGTGGCACTGTGTCTGCCAAACTGTTCTCCATTCCCCTCTCTCATCACCTCTTCTGAGCTGTCTTCCAAGTGTCATTCGGTCTGTTACAAGTCCAGTAAATCTTCCCTGTGTTTGCAAGTCGTGGCTTTTTGTGCTGAAACACGTTAACCTGGTTGAAGTTCGCCACCCTGACCCCCACCCACCTGAAAAAAAGCAAAACAAAAAAACACTTGAGTGGGGTGGGGAGTTGGGAAGGGAGGATCCCCCGACGATCTCCCTTTGGGTGCTTCCTGACTTTCTCTGTCGCTCCCCTTCCCCTCCCTGTCAGACGAGCTGCATCCATCCGTTCATCCATCCGCTTGACATCCATCCATCAGTCGACCACCAGTGACACTACAGGACTGGAATCATCAATCTGGATTACTTGAAGAAAACGATGGTTATGAGGAGGAGCCGTCATGCTCTTGACGCAGGTGCTCTGGGTGGAGACGCTAACAAGGCTCCAGGCATTTTGGCCTCTGAACTTCACTGTCGTTCACTCGGCCGGACCCCTGCCGCCCACCCACTCACCCCAAACACCCGCAACCCCCACCGCTGCTTAACAGGGGGGGCCAACCGGGCGCTCGGGGCGCTCGCCGCCTTGTCCTGTTTCACACACACATCAGTTAACAGGCATGAACACTGACAGGTGTAGTCGCACGCAGGTACAGATGTAGCAGCGTGAGCAAGATGAATACTAAACACACGGCTCCACATCTTTGCCTCGTTATGGACAAAAACTCAAGACTGAATTGCTCGTTCGCACTCTGTTCCGTTCGGACGTCACTCTTCCTACAGTCAGCTGTGTGGATAGTTACATCTTTATCCCGCTTGAGTACTGATGATATCAAATAGTGATTTTTTTTTTCTTCCATTAATGTAAATGTGAATTTGACAGATGAAGAGAAGTGATTACAGCTCCCTGCTACTCGTTTTATTGTTTATAGAACAGATTATATATTTGCCTTACACGTGTACGTACTCTAACTTTTTTTTTTTATGGTCTCATAATTATCTTTTAATGCTTTTAATTTCAATTTGCAGTGTTTCTAGCATTGTTGTTATGATGGAGGTGGGGTTTGTGTCAGGCTGTTGAAACATGGGGAACATAGTTCACATCACAAAAGGGAAAGTTGACATCAGGGGGTCAACAGGTTACGGCGCAAAAACAAAATCTGTTAATTTATAGTGTTTCATGTTGAAATCACAGTTCATTTTGCTCTTTTTGCCAAATTGACAAACATAATGGTGACTCAAACTAATTAATAAATCTTCATTTTTCAGGTTTTCTACAAATAGTACGTCTGCACAGTCTAACTGGAAAGGCACTGAAAATTCAAATTTATAATAAAAATTGACTGGGTCCTTCCCTGACCCTTGCCCCATCCCTCCACCAAGTTTGGTGCAAATTGGTTCAGTACTTTTTGCACAATCCTGCTGATAAATTGAACTGAACAAACAGTTTGTAAATTTCAGGGAAAACGCATCTCGAGTCTTAAATACACACTTGGTTATCCAGATGCTTAATGAGGTGAACCGTTTTCCGATGACATGCTGCAATGTTTCCTGTAGGGTACAGTCACATCATTGAAAATCTTCAAATGCTTTTGAAGAATTTAATTGGACAAAGCTTGACATTTTTAGGTGAAACTATGTTGGCCACCTGTGCCTGTTTTTTTTTTTTTCTTCTAGGTCCTTTGGTGTAAAAAATCATTCAGCCTGTTGGTTGATGTTCCAGCAGAGTGGAGGTGGATATCACATTGTCTTGTCAGTGTTTTCTGTTCTTCAGATTCTTCCTCTAAACCCAGAATTGTTGGAAACAAGAAAATGCAAAGCAAAGCTGTACTTACTTCTTTTTCCTTTTACTGTCTTGTTGGTTTAACTTCAGGGAGATTTGGATCAGTTTCAGAAGCTTACAGTTGATGCATCAAGTTGTTTACTTGAGGTTTAAAGATGGAAAAAAAAGAGCTACAAAATATTCAATACTCCATGCATTTCCCAAAACCAGCGAAAGCCTTTGAATGGTGTGAGCTGGTGTGTGGCTACAGACATGACGGGCTGCCACTAAGGGGGCCTTTCCTTGTGGGACAGTCACATGAACCCTCCCTCTAATGTGATCATCACTTGCCATCGCCTTGGCACCGGACATGTGTGTGGAGGGGGTGGTTTCAGGTGTTTTGGGAGTTGTCAGCCTTCTAATATCAGCTTAGAACTGCTGCTAGCTGTCCAAACAAACTGTAGGGGGCGCTGCAACCCCCCCGCTCATTAGTTTTACTCAAACTTGGCCACGTGGCCGGACACTGGAGAGATGCTTGGACGGTGGGGAAGAGAGGGAAGAGCGGAAGAAGAAAGAGAGAAAGAACCCGAGTGGGGATTGTGATGTTGCTCAGAGGAATATGGCTGGTTATGATGTCTGGAGACTGGAAAAAAAAGGACAAAATTCCATAAAGCCATATGAATAAGAAATAACTGTATATGAACCATTCAAATAGTTCATTACATTACAATATCCTAGGCTTGTCATGAGGAAAAAAAGATGAAAATGAGGAAAAAAGGAACAAAAAAAATATATAAAATGGAAAAATGTAAAATACTTGAATGAGATCTTGTATAATATCATTTAATATTCATAATATCTGCTTTGTAGGCTGATGTGATTCGCTATTAGTGTTATTTGTAATTTGTAGTAATTATGCTTTCCTTTAATAAAGAAAAAAAACACAAAACGGACAAAAAAACCTCAAACATGCCGACTGTTGAGTGATTAATTTCTATTGTGTGAGAGAATGAATGAATTATCTTTGCAGAGAAGTTTGAAACTACCAAAGAGTGTCTTATTATTTAGCCTCATGTCCCTAATATGTAATAGATCTTGTGTGTGTGTGTGTGTGTGTGTGTGTGAGAGGGGATTGTTTTTTTAGTGTTGTCCTGTCATGGCAGAAAAAAGAAAAATTATCTCCATCTTTTTCTTTTTTTTTAATGTTTTTATAATATTTAACAGTCCAGTCAAAACATTCTTGTATTAATCACAGTAGGAAATGTTTCTCTCATATTCCATCAAATGTCTTTTTTCTTCCCAACATTCATTTCTTCTTATACAAGCATTACAGAGGCCTTCTCTAATACAACAAGACACATTTAACATTCAGGGGTATGTTTAAGTGCCATGAAAATTAAAAAGTGCAAATGTATCTTCTGTCTGCAGCAGAAGAGTCTGGACTGATGAGCTGTTACTAAACTTTACTTAAAATATAAACTCTGTTAATAAGAATTAACACATAACTTAAGATTAATGTTGATGCATTAATAATACAGCATTTAAAATAGTTATTATACCTGGTGTTAAAGCTACAATTCATAAAGAACAGTGAGCACATGTTTTGTGGCTGTCGTCAGGACACAATAATTTCAACCGGGTTAGTGGACTGAGAGATGATTGACATTTCTATGATGTGACAATTTCACATAATAGAAAGATGATAAGAGAGTTGTATTTATGTTAAAACAAGCTCAGTAGCTGCAGCCCTCTGTCCTTATTCAGGAATGTTGGAAGCTCTGACTGCAGCATAACGAGCTTCTCTCACTCCCATGCTGACCATGTTTCAGGTGCTTTACACTGAGAATAACTGGAGTGGTTTATTCAAACTGCAGAGTTTCCTTCTACTTTAGTTTAACCGGGGAGGAGGGACAGAGACGAGTTACTGGAATCTGGGAGATAATCAACAAGTAAAAATGTCACATCCACCACCAAATTCTTATATTTACTCGAGCAGGGAACTGCGACGGCGTACTAGGGCCATTTAAAAACAATTTATGGAGCTAGGGGAGGGTGTAATATTCTGAGAAAAAAAACTGAATTTATGATTAAAGTCATAAATTTACGAGAAAAAACAAGGAAAAACAGTGAGGAGGCTAAACTTTTAAAAGTGCCTGACACCTGCACATCTGGTTTAGTGCATTTATACTTGGAAAAATAAAAGTGAAGCTGGTGCCTGAAACTGATCAACAGGTTTCCTGGATTAAAATAATCAAAGCTAATTGTCATTATAAAGTTGATTGGGAATTTTTGGCTCCACATATCGTGGGCGATGTTCCCAAACTTGTTGAGGCCCAGAGCCTGAGGTTAGAGGTTAAGGGTCACAGATCATCACTGGCCTTTCTTGGGTGAATCCGGGATGCTCTCGGTCAGCGGGGTGAGGCTGGTGAGCAGGGTGTGGCGCTCATACTGCTTGGTCTGCCTGAATTTAGTGTCGGTGCCATGGAGCCGGTCCAGCACACCAAAGACCCCGAAACACTGGTTGAACCTGGAGCCAGGAGGGACATGAGGACAATGGTGAAGGACATGCCTATTCTCTTTTTGATCATTTTCAAATATACAGAAATCAAGAGTCATCAGGTTTAAGGTTTTTACAAATTTCACAGAAAATACCCTCAAAGGAAAAGTATCAGGTACCAAGTTCTTAATATTCAATAATAACAAAATTCTGGATTTTAAAAATAAAACAGTTCAAAAGATGAAATAAAGACAAAAACCATTAAATCCAATTAGGAGGAGCGGGCAGGCGGACTTACCTGAGGTGGTGGAAGTCGTGGAACTCCGGAGAGGGCAGGAAGGGGAGGTGGTACCCACAGTGGGAGATGGTGGTGCTGAACAGAGCCAGGCAGTACCAGAGGGTGGTGGTGGACAGGTGGGAGCCCAGGATCACGGGTCCAATCACCACCGGCAGCATGTTGGAGATCTACGGGGAAAAAGGAAAAACAAACTGGTTTAATGACAGAGGAAGACTTTTAACCAGCGGTGAAACAGACTCAGCATCTGATCATCATCTGAGCATCAGCTGATTCAGGTTGTAGACGAGCACAGCGAGTTCAGATTTATTTTCAGGATCGGGTTTGTCCAGATTCCAGATGTAAAAATGTCTTGATGATTTATGTGTGACAGCTGCAGCTGGTGTGAGGCTCAATGAGGAGAGAAGAGACTTGGATCTTAACATTAACTGCTCTGTTTTACACCGTCCACACTACAGACTGGCCAAATCAGGGATATCATAACTTCTCCTTAACGCTTCAACAGTAATCTCACAACTGACAGTGAAATAAATACTGTACGGCCAAGAACGTGACAGAGGCAGATGTAGATAATGAAGAGAGAAGCAGGAGGGGGATCATTCACCACGTGCTCCAGAGGATGAGCGTAGATGGCGACGACTCCGATGGGAGCGGTCCACTCGTGGTGCTGTTTGTGGAAATGCTTGTAGAGGCCCGGATGGTGGAACAGCCTGAGAGAAGACGACGAGGATCAAAATTAAAAACCAGTCAGCATCCAGTTATCCACTGATACATATGTCAACTAGGCGGTGGTTGAATTTTCTGAACTTCCACTTTGCACCAATTGTGTGGAACCTTTTTCCCCAAAAAAGACATTTTGACAAGATAAAATTATTGATCCCTGCCTGTGTGAGTAGTAAAACAGAATTTCCTCTAAGATGGCGAAAGCGGCCAGCTCCGTCAGGGCCCAGTGGAATGTGGGCAGCTCGGGGCCACAGGGGTTTCCCAGCCAGGACATCAGGTAGTAAACCACCACCACCATGGGTCCGGAGATGAACACCTGGTTGAACAGGACAGTCTTCACTGCGTGGCGAAGCTTCACAGGATCCACCTGGAGGATGAGTCAGAGAGAGGGTCATTACTAGATATAAGTTTTTTAAAAAAAAGGATGCATTATTCTGTTTGAGTCATTTTTAAATGAATAACAAATATATTTATTTCACATGAATTGACTTTACATTCATTCGGCAGAGGCTTTCATTTGGTGACACTCAATTTTGGTAGGTTTCACTTCAATGCTTTTTGTTTAAGAAGTAACTAGGGCACTAGATAAGTTCTGAAACATGGAAATACTATGTCCAGAGTGTATCTGATCTCAAGTTTATTTTTAATGGCTTTTAAGTGATGTCTTATATCATCTACCTGATCTTAATTTAATCATAAAGTACAGATTTTCTACCACCTGTTCTTCATTATACTTTGTAGCTACGTATTTATTCTGCTTGTTTCATACATTCATTTCTATGTAACATGTGTCATTACCGTTGTCTATGTGTTGTAAAAAAAATTCAAAATTAAATTAAACAAAATTGAAGTGTTTAAATAGTGCTGTTTGGTCAGTAGTTTTAATACAACATTTCAACATTCAAAGAGTCGCAGTTTCTAAATTATCTCCTTGACTGAAAATCAAACATGCAAATGAAAGTTTCTTGCATAAGATTAAAAAAAAGCTCCAGATTGTGTGTGACCAACAGTCGACTTGACTTTTTACTGTTAAACTTTGGACTGTGGTTATAAACACATGGACATGTCATGACCTTTGCATGTGTGTGTATGTTTGTCTCTGAAATGAACACAGATGAACTTTTGCACAGTTATATTACCGCACTGTTTTGTTGTTACATGTCTTGTCCATCCATTAGCTATACTGCTTTCCTTTGATAACAGGCATAACTTATCAAAGCTATACCGCTTATCATATGTAGAGACACCAATTAACCTGACCTGCATGTCTTTGGACTGTAGGAGGAAGCTGCTGCACCTGGAGGAACAGGAGCAGAGAGGCTCCAGTGTGAGGCAACAGTGCTAATCACTGCACCACCGTGCTGACCCATGTTACATGTGCATTTACCAGAGAGAGAGAAAAAACACAACAACCTAAGAATCTTTTTCTGGGGACATCAAATGATAAAAACAGTGAGATGCATTTGCTACTTGGTTGGTGCAAACTGGTTTTACCCCTTATTGTGTGATGTCAGAAAAAACTTTAATTTCAATAAATGGCCATCTGAAGTCTGGCCAAGGACTGGGACACGGACTCCTATCACTAAATTTAAGCTACAGATAGACTGACTGATAAACTGCCCAACCAGTGTTGTGTAAGTTGTATTGTTGCTACACAACAGCACATCCCAGCTTTGTTTATGACCAGTTCAGCTCAAGTTCAGACAGTCTTTATCGGTCAGTGAACTGAAGTATCTCTGCTTGGGATGATGGACACTTAGTGACTCAGCAGATTGTCACAGATTAGCTCATCATATGGGATATAAAGTTTTTATAGACTGACATCAGCTCATTACTATTGACTGAAAAAGACAAATGTGTTTTGAAAATGTACGCCATCATACAGAGGAGATAAACCCTATATGCAAAGCTGGATGACGTGATCTCTGAGGGGGAAAAAAGCTACATGCCAAGCAGTATATTCAGAGAAAGTGCGAATACTAGTTTGATCGTTAGTAAACCTAAACATACTGTATGCTGAAATCAGCCAAGGATGTTTTTATTCCATTGATGAGCATGAGCATCCTGTGCAATGTGTTCTCTGTTATAATCTTTGGGAGGTAATCAATAACCTTTTGACATTTTCAGAGTAACCTCCAGCTCTGATTATCAGTAATGTCAGTCTTTATCTCTGCAGTGTCCAACAACATCTGTTAATCAAACACAGTGAGAGGACTTTGGTCAGATGGACATGTGGACACATGAGATCAGTAACAACGAGGTCCAGGCATGTATGTTCATGTACATGTGTTCACTCACACACACAGTGGAAAATATTATGGTTTTGTTCCATTTTAATGAGATTTCTTTGACTAATTGAGGAACAGTTGTTTTCATTTGAAAGAAAAAACAACCTATATTGTGATTATTGAAGACTAAAGCATATTTGTACCTATGTACAAAAGTGACATGGGAAATAAAAACAATAAGTGAATACAGATAAATAAGTAAATTAAAAATGGAATTGAAAATAAAAAATTATAAATATATGTGGAAAGAGCTGTCAAAATAATAATATAAACAAACAAATACAGAATATTACAGAATTATTATCATTATTGTATAGTTCATTATTATACTATAATAGTATTAGCTTTTAACGATTTACTTGTTCATGATTTTTAATTTCTAATGTTCTGGGCTCTGATAATTAATATGATGTCGGTGATGTGACTTTAACTACATTTTCCAACACTGACTACAAGCTTGTTCCTTATTAAATGTCCATTGAAAAAAGATTCACAGACAAAACCCTAACAACTGATAAAAGCTAATTTAAATGCATTGTTGTTGAAGGACCTAGTCTGTCTTCATTTATTCATCCATCCGTCCATCCATTCATTCATTCATGCTCAGTTACAGCATACTAATGAGTCCTCAGTCAAGTCTATATAAAGCTGAGGAGGCTGAGATTAGAAGGATTTATTACCCTTCGCCACAAGGAACGCTATAAAACAATTTTCATTCTGATTACTCAGCACCGGCTGAAAACGATAGCAGTTGCTCTATCAGAGGTTGAAAGAGGCCATAAACTGATGTCCCTAGAAGAAGCAGCTCACTTACTAACATCACTGCTGGTGGAGGTGGAGGTCAAAGTGGTGTTGGTGTCACAAAATAAAATTCCTACCAGTATTAACATTAATAGAGGCAGTAGCAGAAGTAGCAACTGGCCAGTAGCTGGCTGGAGATAACTGACACTTAAATAGTGAAACTGGAGGAAACGTGTGATACGGAAAACAAAATCAAAACAAGATATAGACAAAGTAACAATCACAGTGTGAGCCTGGAGCCTACCGGGTTATTCTTGTCCACCTGGATCCGGTAGCGAGTGATGAAGGAGGGTTTACCCGTGGTGTCGACCAATAGCAGCAGAGCATTCGACACCCAGAACGTCAGAGTGGGGAATAACATCGTCCCTGTTGAGAAAAACAAGGCCACTGTCAGCTCTATCCACAACTTGACAGGAAGCAAAGACTCACACAGCTGTTTGAGAGGTCAGAGACAAAAAACTGAACAGTTTGCTTTAGTGATAAATTCTACAATTCTACGACAAGAGAGTGTGAGCACTTTACTTTTTGAGTTGACTATAAGATCAAGTACGATTGTTGTGATTTTGAGCAATCTGCCAAACAATCTGCGAACAGACAACAGAGTATTAACCACAAGCAGGATCGCACCGTGTTTTTATTAGTTTGGTATGACTTGCCCTGTTCTTCATTACTTTACATAATACATTATCGCTTGAGGAAAACTTAAACACTACATATCTTATCTTGTAATACACATAATGTCCTACATTGATAATATCCAATTAAGGAATACCTTCTAATGTGCACAAACAGCCGGTTAGTTTATGACACAACATGATGGCTGCATCATAAAAGTGAGTAAGTTGACACCAGAGGTCGAGACTTGATCAGAACTGAACTTCAGTGCCACAGAAACGTGGTATTTCTTCTGTGGCTGCCACCAAAAATAAGGAATCATTTTGTGCAGCCACATAATTTTGAAAACAAAGGCCTGTTTGTATCGCTGAGGAGATGAAATCATGCATGTAATCTAATCTTTAAATACACTGGTGTATATTTTATAATGGCAGTGTGAAAGTTTCCTCTGGCTGTGCTCAGCCGGATTCAACAATGGAAAGAGAGGAAGAGTTAGAGAGCTTCGATCCACGAACCCACAGTACGTCCAAGTGTTTCACAAGGATACAAAGTATGTACTGATGCAAAGCAGAAGCAGTCATTCAAGCTGTCAACGTGTTGAGATCATTGTGCTTGATCTTGGCCTGATAAACATCTTTCTGCTATGTCAATAACTCTCTGTTGGGTTGCAACGTGTTCCTCTATACATCAGGTATGTGGACAAGAAACCAAACTATCCAGCTGTTTCTTACCAAAGAAGAACAGAGCAGCATCGTGACCTTCAAATGCCAGGTACAGCTTGGTCCACAGGTTCTGCCAGAAATCTCCTGAAGCTCCCCAGAATCTCTGAAGATGCCTGGAGGGGGGAATAAGCGTCAAGTGTCAAAGTTTACAAAACTGTTTTCTTAAAAGCCACAGACACATTCACACGCATCAGTGCACCAGCTCTGGACCTGTTTCATTTAATGAAATATATCGGTACTCGGTCTTAATGTCTGTACTCTTGGTCTGTAATATATACAACACAGGCCCAGTCCCAGTGTCCATCCTCACAGACCCTCAGGCTCAGAGCAGTCTTAACAACCACTGAGCAAATGCCCAGAAAAGCTGTAGCAGCCATTTACCAAGAACCTTGACATGTGACAGCAACGATACTGAACACTGGAGCAAACACCTTAGACACCTAGTGACATCTAAACAACTTTCTTGAACACATCCCACTCTCCAAACCCATTATGTCACATCTTGTCCTGTCATAACCTGTCCCATAATGCTCAGTCACGTGTAGTCCCATCAGGTCTACACGTTTAGTCCTGTCACGTCATGTCACGGCCTGTCCCATCATATAATTTCAAGTCATGTCATGCCCTGTCCTGTAATTTCCCTGCATTTGTCTTCTTTTGACCTTGTGTGTTCTTGCGCCGTCCTGTCATGCAGGTACTTTACTCTTATGCTCTGTCCTGTCCGGTCCCTTTTGGCCCAGTCCTACTCTGTCCGGCCCTGACCTCGTCTGCCTGGTCCTGCTCTGCACCATCCTACCCAGACCTCTCCCACCTGCTTCCCCTCTGTTCTGCTTTGTCGGATTTCACTGACCTTCCTTTCTTACCCTCTCTACCGTGCATTAATGTAATAACCTGCGGGGTTCATCTTGGGACAAACTGCTGGTTTGTAGTGTGGTAATACAGTAACATGTAAGGAGATCCTACCATGTGAGCGAGTTGCCGAACGCGGCCAAGAACAAGATTCCGGATCCAATGACAAACGCAGCTTTCTTCACAGAGTCCCACAGTCCTCCAGGGCCCTCCTGAGCAGAGAAAGAGCAACAATTGTGTATAACCCTCCCTGTGAATGACCCCTGTTGATACTGTGCAATCTCATGATGTTGAGCTACAGCAGCGTTTCCCACAAAAACTTCTTGCGGTGTAGAAATGTTTCAAAAACAATTCTGAGGCTGTTACTGAAACCAGTCAGTGTGTCTTTCCAGGAGGATGACAGCACTGTGGCTTCTTGAACCAATTCACACTGATCTACACAGACAAAGAACAATTGAATAGGTTATGTTTTCATAAGGGTGAGGCATTTAGCACCAACCGACAGCATAGCAATTACAGATAGACATCATACTGGAGAAAGTCAAAGTCAAAGACGTTTGGCTCTCTTGTTTCTTAGTCCTGATGACTGTGAGTTCTGCAGTGTATTTTCAATCATTACAGTGCAGTACACTGCCATTACTGTTGAGACCATGTGTGTATTGTGATTGCAATGCTACATATTTAAAATCTGAATGCAGGCAGTGCTGAGAAGACGACAAACTAATATCAGATTAAGGTTTTCAATGAACAGCTTTTTGATAAGGAATCTGTCATAAAGAAAGTTAATGTATTGTAACAGATTTTATTTCTTATTTGAATCACTTGTAATTTTAACTTCTGCTGCAGATGATCCAGATACAAAGGTTTCTTATATCTTGAATACTGACTGTAAAATGCAAATGTGCCCATGTGTCTGACAAATGCACAGTGCATTTAGTAGAAGAAAAATCTGAGCCAGTCACACAAACTGGATCAGTTCACTCAGTGGGAATTAAGTCCAGGGATTGATGTCACATTCACCAAACCTCCTAAAATGCCAGCTTTTACCCCGGCTGCCCTTGGCCCAGCCATGGCAACAGTGGGAACAATGCTACACAAATGTCACGCCGGTCTCAGTCGTAGCGTAGTCGTCTGTTCATTTTTTTTAGAGCCACAAAAAGCATGCAATATTACAATCACATCTTACAGATACACATATGCACAGATGAGGACATTTTATTTACTACAGTTATTACCTGAATCTAATCTCAAGGAAAAAAGAAATCAGTAAAACACACACTGTAAATATTTTCCACTACACAGTAAACATTTGCCATCCTCTCGTTGTTCCCTGCAGGGCTCCATAAATTTACTCAGGGAAAAAAATGCTACTTGTCAGGTCGAGCCTGTCTCAGAGAACAACATGGAAAACAGGACAGTCGGAACAAAGCGATGATGTGGAAACTTTCTTTGTTGAGACAAGTCAAGTCAGATCACCTTTACATAACATGTTTTAAACATAAAACAGTTGTGTTACAAACTGCTGAACAGTTAGCTACTAGATACAAACTGGAAGGCACAATCTCTGATTTGATTTTGATTCAGATTATATGACACACGAGAGATTGAAAGTCTTCTAAAAATTTGTAAACAAACTTCACTTGAAATGTTTTTCAGTCTTGAGGTTGCAGATTTTACACACCTGAACCCATCTTCAATATGGATAAATATGATGGACCAGTGATCCAACAAATCAAATCAGACAGCCATGAAAAGAGGAAGTGAAAATACAAAACAGATCCTCTATGTGGGTTGTGCCCAACAAGCCTGTGACTCATCGGATTGTGTTGCTGCTGACCTGCCCACTTTTGATCATCTGTCTCTTCTATTGAGTTTCATTAATAGCAGAGTGTTTGGTTGTAAAGGTGTTGTGTTCTCACCTGTCTGCTGCTGCTGTCTGTTGTGGCAGCTCCCTTCATGTCTGTAAACACAATAATAAATACTTTTATTTTTCAGGTAGAATCACAGCACGTTCATGACTATAGTCTATATGTATGAGGTAACCCACATCATCTATTGGTACAAATAAAAACAGAACAAATGTAAAAATCCTCTGAAATGATACTAAGATGGATGATCTTGGAGGCAAATGGGAAAGCTGCACTGTCCCAAAATGACTGATGGTAGAAGATTAAAGATTAAATGTTCTGCTCTTCATTTTAAAGGGAAGGTGGGCTAATCCCAGCTGCTTTGAAAAATAATGGTGGGTTTAAAAACATTTTATTTTTATTTGGTGTTTCAGAAAATAATTTAGTGTGTCAATAATAATGTCAAAGTTGCAACAAGCTTTAAATAATCTGGATATGCATATTTTTTCATGAGTAACAAATTCCCTGATACAGTTCAGAATAAAACTCAGACATGGTCTCATATGCTGAACCTTCACTGATTCACACTATTCTACCATAAAAATCAGATTTAATAAATCGTTATATGGAGCACAATTAATATATTCGGTCTTACCCTCTCTGACTGTTTTTGTCTCTTTCCATGGTACAATAATCATCTGAGTGCAGCCTGGTGCAAAATTTACAGATGGAGGATTAAACATAATCCATCCTTACAGTATGCACTTTTTCAGTCAGATTCTTGGGAACCAGCCCAAAATCCACTCTCTCCCTCTTTCTTTGTAGCTCAGTGAGAAACAAAAGGTTTATGGGTTAAAAAGAATAGAACACATTCTCAAGAGCTGATTATTTTAATTATAGATGAATCTATAGATTATTTTCTTGAGTAATCAGATTATTGTTTGGCCTGCAACATGCTGACAAATTGGAAAAAAGGTTTAGCAGAGCCCACGCTGACCTAAAATGTCTTGTTTAGTTTGCTCAGCATCCAAAAGAACCAAATATATTCAGTTTATTATCAAAGCATATAGTAGAGTATGACAAACAGAAAATATTCATGTTTAAAAGGCTGGAACCAGTGAACCTTTACTTAAACAATCATTTAACTTTGAAAATTACTGCAAACCACTTTTCTGTTATTTGAATAGTTGATTATCTGCTAATCACTGCAGCTCTAGAGATTTTAAAGAGGGCAGAGTAAAACAGATTTTATATGAAGTAAAACATCTTTGTAGAAATATTACAGCTGGTGCTTAAACATAATTAGTTGCCTTGTCAGCTGATTGATGTAAATTATATTGATTCTGACTGTAATTACTTTACACAATCACCAAACTACAGCTACAGAGATGCTAAGAATATGATATGGTAATATGAATATGGTGCACGTTATTTCACTGGCTGCTGTTTAGGCTAAATAAGAGAAATTAAGATCTAAGTTTGGGCTTTAATAAGTCATCTACACTTGACATTTTATGAACTGAATTACTTTTTATGCATCCAACCATTACATATTACATTAAGTGAAACATATTACCTGAATATTTATCATTATTAGTTAGTTGACTGAAACATTATTGATTGCAATTATAATTTTCTGACTGACCAATGCTGCAGCTGCAGAAAAGCAGAGAATATAGTGATTTCCTTAAACATATCTTTGAAATAATTACATTGAAAAATATATTTATTATTGACTATAAATAGGACCAACGTTTGGGTTTTGGACACTGTGAGAACTAAATATTTTTTATGCTTTAAATGAAGGCAAAACAACTATTGGTGCTCAGCCAAATTTACGGGTTTTCTATTGACTCCTACAGACACCCTGTACAACTAAGAGGAAAATTATAGGAATATTAGTGAAAATATATTTAGTTAGCTGAAAGAAATACAACGCAGTAATAACAAAACAGCAGTTTATGAACTGTGCTGCGTTTCAGTGAGGACATGAACTGGTCAAACTTACACCGCTGTTGTTTCTGGACCAGTCATACAGACAAGGCTGTAAACAACTACAGCTTCACATTCAGCAAACACCAACTGCATCGACAAGTTAACGGTGAAATAAGTCACTGACTTACCGCTGTTTTTCGTCTCCACCATCATGTTTCTGCCCGGTTTCTCCCTCTCGGTCGCTGTTTTCACGGGCTCAAACCGACTCTTTATTTACAACAGCGAACCACTTCTGATTGGCTGGTTCCTGGTCAGCTGACTCAAGCCGTACCCAGAAGTGCAGGCCAGTGTTCAGTGATCTGAGGATGTGTTTTTTTTCCCTCCAGTCCTCATGGATCAAGGTGAAGGTTGAAGCTCAGCATGGTGCCATTACGGAGCATGTTGAGAGTAGAATATAGTAGAATATCCTCCATTGTACTTATTATTAGACAATACATAACAATATACGAATACACATTTTTGCATACACAACATGCAGTGTTTATAAATTATATGATGCTTTATTATAAATTATTGCTATTAATTTTATTAATTGATGAGTTGATTGAAAGAAGATGAGTGGCAGTCATTCTGATTAAAGTCACTTTTTATGTAAACTGCTAAACGTTTCACAGTTCCAGTTCAAATGTGAGGATCTACTACTTTTCCTTTAATAATTCTTTTTTTTATTTTTTTATTTAGCTTTGGACTATTAATTGGACAAAACAAACACTGTGAAGGTTTCGCTTCAGGCTCTGGGTGACTGTGATAGGCTTGTCTCATTTCATTCAGAATATTTAAAAACCAAATAATCAATAAGATTGATTAATTGAGAAAATAATCTACATAAATAAATAAATCTATAATGAAAATAATCATTAGTTGCAGTTCCATTCAAAATAATTCAAAATGAGCCCACAATAGTAAAATGCTGCTTACCCATTAAGAGGAGTAATAATATTCTAACGCTGTAGTATAACAGTCACAAGTCACATTTTTCTGTATTGGGTAGTTTTACTTTTCATACTATAAGTACACTTCTTCTCTTGTTACTTACACACTTTTACTTAAGTAACATTGTGAATGCAGGACCTTTACTTGTAATGGAGTATTTTTAAAGTGTGGCGTCAGTACTTAAAGTGTTGAATATTCTCAGAAAAAGTGAAATAGCTGTGACCTGCATGCAAATTGGAAAAACATTAATATAGAAGTACCACCTTGTGGTTGTATGCCTCTGCCAACCTGTCAAGTTGCAGTTTATATTCATGTCTGCAATGACAGTGATTCAAAACAAACTTGCAGACCAGAAAACCAAAACAATGAGCTGAAAGATGCTATAAAACTCATACACATACAAGTAGACATATGATCCATTGTTAATATTAAAATATTGAGTATAGCAACTTTAAGCTACTTCAGATTCAAATTAAAGGGGGAAACAGAGTCTCCAGGGGATAACTAACTATTAACAATGGCCTGATAACAAAACAGCATATTTTATCTGGACACAGAAGTAACATGTTTCCTGTGTTTAAATGAAGGTTTAACTCGTCCAGTGAGATTATTTCCTTAGCAGCTCTTCCTCCATGACATGTTTAACCATAACTGTACACACACACTCTGCCTTCTTCTCATCAGTATCAGCTCCTTCACTATCACTTGACGCTCCCTGACCCAAACAACATACAGGCTGGTCTGCTGCAGCAACACGTGGCTCCACTATCACTCATTGTTACCGCACAGGGGGTCACACCACAATCATTATGTAAAATAAGAATGACTTTGGACACTGGCGTGTAGATCAGACCAGGAGACCCTCCTCAATAAAAGTGTAGTAAGAGTACTGATTTTTTTTTTTTTTTTTTTTTACTTGATCCAGAACATTATTGTTGAACTGTTGTATCTGTAACCGCTACAGTCTACGCTATTCCTGAATAGATACTACTTCATTTAGACTGAACTCTGATCGGTTCTTCAGTCAAATTTTTACCTCATGTCTTCAGGGTCTAGATGTTCAAATCTATTCTTAGATCATCCAGGAGGGGGCACCAGAAATTTTCATTCTGGTAACACCGTCTGTGGGGGCAGAGGTTACAAAATTGACCACACACACACATCATAATGTGACCAAACATGACCCAGATCCACAGCTGTTGACTGTGGCTTGTAATGAGATAAAACTACCTTTATTTTAAAGTTTACTATACAGTTTTGTGACTATATCCTGCTTTTACACTGATTATAGCAATTATATACATACAACAGGGATTTTATGGTACAATGCAACCCTATAAAGACATAGCTTTTTAATTCAATTGAATTTTTTGTCAAGAGGATAAAATGTTACACTCAAAAAAATCCAGGTTATATCACAAATGGAAGCCCAATACATGAAACTTGTCAGGACTAGAAAGACTTCTACTTTGCATAGATTTATATTATCTGATGAATCCAACTTCCAATGCAAATTTCAGCTCCAGAATCTCTCGTTTCTATTTGATTCTACTTAAGGTCATTCAGCAGGTGAGTTTGCGCTGTATAAAATGGTCTGTTTGATGCACAGCTCAAGTCTGACCTCTGGTGTGAAGGTGCTGCCACTGCATCACTGTGCTGCTGGGTTTTGGCACACATCTGTCACATGTGATTCCTTCACAGACACACTGAGGGGTATGAAGCCTGGGCAGTCTTTGGATGTAAGTAAATCATGACCTATTTTGTCAATTGAGTGCTTGTGTGTGGCGTTTCATGGCAGAAGTTTACTCACATTTGTGGTCACTGCAGGAGTCGTGCTGCTGTTCAGGTGCCCTGTGGGATTACAATAACATATGAAACTGAATTTGACACTTATTCCATTTTTATTGATTTAATAATTTGATGAGATATGAACCTCACCTTCACGTCTTTGTGATCATGACTTTTAGTTAGAATAAAATGAAAGAGCTTTGAGGAGGTGACTTATTTGACACTGCTTTGACCTGGTATTAGGAAATAATGTTTCTATTTTTTTTTTATTGATTTACTGATTGTGTAGGGAACTCGTGAGAGGTAATGAATAAAGTAAGTTATTACAGGTTAAGTACAGGTAAATTGAGATGCCAGGTTATCTGACACATTTAATTTATAATTTGATAGCTTCTCATCCTTTTGTCCTGCTTTGTTTTTATATGTTTTATATACAATTGGGTGTAGATCTTCTTGGTTTGTGATATGAATAAAATATATTTTTTAAATTGTTTCCCTGAACAGGTGGCAGGCTCCAGTAAGAAAAGAAATGCCTACAGATTTGCTTTTTTAGAATCCCCTTGAAAAATAACATCTATTACCCTTTATATCTTTATGCAGAATGACATTGCAGTGCAGCTGTATGGCACGAATGCAGAAGCTCAAGAAAAGAGCTGCTACTGGCACTTTCTTCCTTTTTAGTTTTGGTCCTTTCATACAGGCTTTTCTCACAGAAGATATTTTGACATGTCACAGTGGGAAAGGCACAGGTGCAATTGATTAAATAACGATGGCTAAACTCCATTTAGCTGTCATACTGGCACACATACACAGAACAGAGCCTTTGTTAAAGTTATTAGTAACACCTGTGCTTTTCCAAGCATTGATCTTGTGCCTCTTGTCAAACAGAGGAGTCAGTGCAGCATAACACGGCAAAAATACTCTGCAGAAAGAGACACACTAATGGGTCAACATTCAAAGTACTCATATGAAGAATTGAGTTTCAGAGAATATTTAATTTTAGGCCTGAGAGTTAATATATTTGATTACTTGGGGGAAACTGGGCAGATAGAACCTTTTTTTAATCACTTATTGATTTATTTTGATTAAGATGTAATTAACTCTGGTCCACACTCCAGCATAGTAGATGGTGGTAATGAATCTTACTCTTGGTTAGAGGCTGTAACTTAAAGAAAAGAAGAGAAACACCTTGCCAAAGCCCTATCCCTCCTTTAAAGTGGTCACACTGAGGCCAGGTTCAGGCCTGACTGGTCGAACTGCAAAAGTTCACACAGGTAAGATACAATTCAATCAAAGTCACAATAACTTGATTAAATCCCATCTACCCCTGCCCTCAGATTTAAGACCTGAGCTGATGATGAGCTTCAAAGAAGAACAGCTCAAACTCCTGCATCTAATACTGTTTGCCACTGATAAGCCCAAACCTGCAGCTATTGACAACATTTCTGAGAACAAAGTGGACAACTGACTCTTTGCTCTCTCTATAATGATTAAATTTAAAACAAATGAGCTCAGGCCATCTATGCTGGAACCAAATGATCCTGCAACGCTGTGCTGAACACTACTTTACATATATATCATGGGCATATGTGTTGGTCAGGTCAAATAGCAGCCGAGCCCCTGAACACCTTTTGGTGACTCGAGACACTTTGGACTAAACATTTACAATAAGTTAACAGACTATATGCAGTAGGAGTGAAGTGCACGTCAGCAGGTTTATCCACTCAAAGCTGATCAGTTCCTTTTTTGCATTATCTTTAAGAGTCAACTAAGTTAGGATTCAAAGGTTACCTCATTTATGATAGGGGTTGCACAAAAGACTCTAAGGATAGTAATGTCAGCTGGTCCAGATTGAAATATCTCATCAGTTATTGCAAGGATATCCATGAAATTTTGTTCAGATATCCATGGTGTCCAGAGGATGGATGCCAATGACTTTCTAAATGATTAATGATCATCGCCTGTTTCCTCAAACACTCACCAGAGGGCTGGCATCCTCAGATCTTGTCCAGACATGTCTAGACAACTACTGGACAGGTTTTCACAAAATGTGGTGCAGACATTCATGCCCCTCGAACAATAAATCTGATCACTTTGGTGACTTTTTCCCGTAGCGCCATCATCAGGTGAAATTTTCAGTTAGTCCAGTCATTTAGTTTATACCAGCAAAACTAATGACATTCTCATCAGCCTGAGCTGTACTTTGTGTTTACTGCTAATTAGCGATTGTTAGCATGCTAACACTCTAAACCTAAGATGGTGAATATAGAAAATATTTTACATCATAGCCTAAACACTGTACCTGTTAGCTTCAGCATGCTACTGTTGTCACTGTGAGCATTTAAACATTTAGCTTGCTAGCTAGCTTCAACTTGCAGGAGTCATTTTGCGTCGTGTCGGGCAAATTGGTGCCTACTTGCATCTCTCCTTTAATTTTCTGTGAAAATGTTTTTTGATCGATGCATTAAGAAATTATTTAAAATGTTCAAGGTAATTCTTTGGGGGGTTTGTGGGAGGTGGGGGGCAGGGAATATTTTAAGGGTCCAGAATTTGTAGTGACACCCCTGGTGAAAGAGTCCGATTCCATGCTTCAGTAAATAAGCTATATTTAAAATGTGACTGTGGGAAAGCTTAAATGTGAGAGTTAGCATCGATCTGCTCGGGAAACAGTCAGCGTTTCAGTCCACACCACGTGTTTTCTCGGACAAAGTAAAGGTGTAAAGGGTTAAAGATCACCTCAGCAGCGGATTCAGACTCGGCAGGCTTGCTCCCTGCTCTCAGTGGTTACATCGCTCCGCGGGCAGCGCTGGCTCTCTTCGATATTTCAACTCGCTGTGGATTGTGGGAGTCGAGGACACTGCCCAGGCTTGTTACCGGAGAACCGGAGACATTTTTCCGTTGTGCCCTGTTCTGTAAGTAATCCACCGGGGTTGCGCACCGCTGCGCCGGGTCGAGTTTGGCCGCTCTCTGTCTCCAGAACCGGTCTCCGTTCACCGAACTGAGCCGTTAACGTTGCCATTTCGCGCTTTTCTGACATGAAGGCCGAGAGCGGAGACCGTGCTGCTGGAGCTGACAAACAGGGGAGGGGAGGAGGAGGAGGAGCGGGCAGCAGCCGCCGCTCTGCCGGGGTTATTTCCACCCGAAAGCCCGCTGACCTTAACAGGGAAATGCCCTCGGGTCGTCCGGACGGCTCGATTTTAACCGTTAGTTTAGTCGCCCGGGCTGTGTATGGAACGCATTTACCTGTGCGAGACGTCGGCGCGCTGTTGACATGCGGAAATCGTTGTCTTGTCAGTGGCCAGCAGAAATACCCTGTGTAGCGGTTAAACCCACCTACACCTGGCCGGAGTGGAGAAATGCTGCAGATGTTGCAGAGGGAATTATCTGCGTCTGCTGCTCAGTAATGTTGTAACTGCCGCGGTTAACGCTGTATTTTTTTATGTGGTGAGATGTTGTGTGTGGAATCCTTGCATTAAAGCCGGTTTAGGAAATAGCCGGCCTATGGTGGGGCTAATTGATTACCAGTAACAGATAGCCAATTGGTATCTGCATCTGATACAATAAAAAAATATTTACAGTTACAATAATTTATAAATGTGATGAAACTGTCAATGGTATTTTCTTGTAATATCAAAGTTTTTTTTTATTAGAGTTTAACCTATAAAATCATAGCCATATGCATATTTTAATTTTATAATTGACCAGGATACAAGGATGCTAATGAGATATTTTATTAGTAAAATATTGGTTACAGACAGACCGCAGTATAGCTCTTATTATAATCCAAGTTTTCCTACAGTTAGTGGGACATTTAGGCTGCTCTTTGGCCTGAGGGTGATCTAAACAAAACCTACAAAAAGCTTAATTTGGATCCTGGGTAATTACCCACCAACACACTTAATGAATGCCTGTCATGAGACAAGGCAACATATTGTGTGTCCTCAGTCACCTTGGGCTAGTCAGAAACAAAAACACTTTGTCTGAATTATGTCTGATAAGGCTATTTTTTGGTTTCCATAATACCTCGTGGCTTATTTCTATCTGGAATTTTGTAGCCGTTACCAGATGCCACAGCCAATTTTTATTTATGTGTTGACAATATCAGACTATAAAACCAGGAGAAAGGACCCAGTCACAGGAACAGTGATTTACATTGAAAGGTATAAAGCAGGAACACTTTGATTTTCCAGTGAAAGGCTTGCCTTCAGTATTTAGTTAGCCCCAGGTGCACAAAAGCACAACCTAATCTAAGCTACAATATGTTTTAAAACACACTGAAGTCTGATGAAGTCAATTTTGAAATTGGCATGCTTATAGATGCATCAGGGGGATAAGGGAATATAGTTATTAAGGGAATGAAAGCTGAGAATTAACTGCTGGAGGTGTTGAAAGAGTGATTAATATAAATTAAATTCAAATTAATTAAGATGTATAACCAAAGGCTGTGTATGGACAGTAATGGTTTTTATAACATATGTAATGAGGGGGTAGAGCTGAGTGTACTGTATCAGCTGCATCAGCTTTGGTTTACATCAGTTTTAAAATGTCAACAGGTATCAGACCTTCAAAAATGTTTTTATTGTTATTATGTATTATCACCTTATCCAAGATTCACATTTAGTTTGTTGTAAAGCGTAAGTTATTTAGAAAAACAGATTTTGTCCATGTCATACTGACAGGAAAGTAATCTGTCAGTGTTTTCATTCAGCAAAGGAAGACACCGTAAAAGCACAACGTTAGTATGTTTTCAGTGTTAGTGTTGATGTCAGCCAGTCCCTGTAAGAGGAGCGATCAGTCGGCAGATGTGTGTTTTTCCCCTTAGTTTAACTGCTTTTTGGGAGACAGTTTGTTTATTTCACTCATTTGTTTTGATGGTCACTTCCTGTGGAGTTTTACATCAGGGCAAAAGTCTCCAGCATTCGAGTTGGGGAAGATAGGAAGGTTTTTTCCTCTGTTCCCTCAGTTATGCATAAATGTGTATTTGCATATTTTGTCAAATTTATCTTTATAAAAAAAGTATTTTTTTCTCATACTTTGCTGTGACGTCTGATGAAGTGTTTGTTTCACCATATAACTGTAAGAAAGAAAATCTGTAATATTTAGATTAGGTAATGGATCATGGTTGATGTATCCCTGCAGAGCCCAACACTGGTAGCAGTCTCAGCATCATGTCCAGCCGAGGAGGAAAGAAAAAATCGACCAAGACGTCCCGGTCCACCAAGGCCGGGGTCATCTTCCCTGTGGGGCGCATGCTGCGTTACATCAAGAGGGGCCTGCCAAAATATCGCATAGGAGTGGGAGCACCCGTCTACCTGGCTGCTGTTCTTGAGTATCTTACTGGTGAGTTTTATTTTTGCAGAGGAGAGAGTGGTAAAATATTAAAAATGCATAATGGAGGACAGAGGACAACGTAATGTATGTTTTTAGGCATTTTTGAAACCACAGAACTCTGAACTGCTTCGCAGTGGCTGTTAGGCTCCTTAAATATTTAATGTGACACAGATATAATATTTACAAACTCTCTATATCCAGTGATGTCTCCTCAGAGTCCAGGCACAAAGTAATGCAACTAAAAAAGTCAACTGCTATAAATTAGCTAACATCAGCTTCAGCAGAGAGATATGACAGTATGTGGGTACTGATGAGGAAGCACTTTGAAGCTGTATATTCAGGGATTTCACAGTTCAGAAATCACGTAATCTCATTATATTTGCTTAAAATGCGCATTAATACATTTTTACTTTATACACATGAAAGTCAGCCTGTTATTGTTAGTCAGGTTCACCTAAGCATTCACTAACATCATCCTCTAAGCTCTTCTGTTTATTGATGAACTCTTCTGATGTTTTGTTTTTACCCCTGTAGCTGAAATCCTGGAGTTGGCAGGTAATGCAGCCAGAGACAACAAGAAAGGTCGCGTCACACCACGACACATCCTGCTGGCCATCGCCAATGATGAGGAGTTGAACCAGGTCAGCTGCTGCACATATCTGAAAAAAAAATAGACCTGTTGCATTCACGTAAAGTTGCTATTATGGCACATCTATTTGAAGTTACTGTATCTGATCTGCCACGTCAGGGACAACACTAGTGGTGTTTTCATTCTGTAGCTCATTTACAAATAATCATGTCCAATTAATATAATAATCAGCTATTGTCCAGATCATACAGCAAATATTTTGACTGATTTCTTATCTTCTAGGCAGTGCAGCACCTCATGATTTCAAGTTGCTTACTTTGTCTTCCTGTTTCAGTTGCTGAAAGGTGTGACCATCGCAGCAGGTGGAGTCCTGCCCAACATCCATCCAGAGCTGCTGGCCAAGAAGAGAGGAGCAAAAGGCAAACTTGAGACACCCGTTTCTCCCGCCCCCGAAAAGAAACCCAAGACAGTCAAGAAAACAGCGGCTAAGAAACTGAGTGGGAAAAAAGGAGGAGGGAAAGCGAAGGTATGGCTTCATGTGAACAGGCCACCAGCCTGGTGATTGTGATTAACTATGTAATATGTTTGAAGCCAGCTGAGGATGTCAGAAGTGGGCTGTGTCCTTATTGGACATCTGTGATTAAGTATTTGTTTAGATACTAAAGACATATTGATTTTGTAGAGGAGACATTTGTTTATGACTGAAAACATACCAAGTGTCCTGAGCAGGAAAGAGTATTTCTATAGATTCATCATACCAAAACATAACAACATTTTGGCAACTAGAATCAGATCAGGTGTTTTACCTCAGTACTTCAGTACATCCTTACAACATAGACATGTCTAGGAGACCCCTCACAATAAACTTTACACAAACTGTACTTATACAGAATAGTAGAGGTTAAATGGTTTAAATATTTTTACTCAAAATTTTTGAGTATTTTGTCAAAATTTGACATCTTTGACAGAAAAGACAGAAAGTAGAATCACATCCGGAATCAAGAAAATCTACAGTAACTAGGCACAACAAGACTAAATGTCGCAGAACAGCTTTCTGTAGCTGACTCCATCCTCAGCTCTCCACAGAGGGAGGCAAAAAAAGAACAACAATGATAATAGAGAGAAATAAAGTCTCACATGATGTTAACATGTTGTCTGTGTCCTCAACAGAAGCAGGGTGAGGTGAGCAAGGCGGCGTCTGCAGACAGCACCACAGAGGGATCTCCGGCTGACAGCTTCACTGTGCTCTCCACCAAGAGCCTCTTCCTGGGTCAAAAGGTCAGTTTTCTGTCAACCTAAGAAATTTAGTAACCTCAGACAGATCTAGGTTGATTATATAATAAACTACTAGTTGAGTGCCAATTGAATGATTTATATTTGGGATGAACAGATAGATAACTCATGTCAGGCAAGATAAGTAAGACATACATAGATAGATACTGAATGCACGCGTTTGATATTAACATTAAAATTGGCAGGACTAGTTCAGAAGTCAAAGGGAAGACACAATTACTTGTCTTTTTCAGTAATGCATTATCTTATCTCTGTTTTGGAGAATGATTTCTCATTCTTCATATGAAACCCCAAACAAATGGTCTAAGCCTGGATGAATAAAATCAGAGGCACAGGATAAACTGTTCTCCTCAAGAATCTTACAAATAAAAAACAAAACAAAAAAACTACTCTAACAGACTTATCACTACAAACTGTTAGATCTGACTCTTTGATACATACACGTGTTTTTTATTCAGTCTTTTTATCTGTACTTCCCCTTTATGAGTGAACTACATTTAAGAGGTGGAGACAAGCAGAGATGATGTGCTAATGTTTTCCCCAGTAGTCATCTGGTCTTTTTCATAGAATGAGATGTGTTTAATGTGAAATTATGTTCAATAAATTTAAGTTTACAACACGGCATACTCACTAACAGGTCAGCTAGACTTCACTGTAGCCTGAACTGTAATAGTAGCAGTCATGAATGTTGTCTAAACTGTCTGTTGAATCTCACACCTGTTAGCTCCCCTTGCTTTTTTCCTTTTTAACCTTTTTATTCAGCTGAAACATGGAAGTAAATTTATCTGGAAGTCCCATTGAAGCCCTGTTAAAGTCTTTTTAAATGTTCACGTTTCAAGATCACAAGATCATTAAAATCAGGAAGTGTACAAAAATAGACCGAAAAAACATAAAAGGCGGGGGAACGACACTGTGTGCAAGAGAATGAATGACTCAAGAATGATGCAAGAAATATCACTGGTTTCCTTTTCCTAATTGTAAACAGTGATAATAGTGATAGCAGTTGCTGATTTATACGGATTTAGGCTTCTGTGAACACTCTTTCAGCTAACGATTGTATTTTTTGTGCTCTGTTTGGGCTAAAACCCAGAGAGAACGACCTCTCGATTTGTCGCCTCTTGCTAAAATTTACGGGTAGGGTAGTGTGACATGAGTATTAAACACAATTTTGCATTTAATAGGATAGGATTAGATAGGATACGACTGAGAGACGGCCTCTTCAGGAATGTAATTTGTAGTATAATATAATCTGATGAGTCATATAAACTCTTTATTACACTGTTGAGTTCAAAAAATTAAATTAAACGCTCTCTGTAGTAAAACTAATGTGGGAAATTTACCTCCTGATCTCAATGTTTCAGCGCAGTGGTGACTTTAATTTCTGCTGATGGCACTGCATGCTTTGGTCTAGCTTGCATATATTGATACTAATATATTATTTAATACTAATTAACCTGACTGGATGTAGTAATGCACACATTTAATTGGCAGTAAATTAGGAACTGATGGACTCTACCCATATAAGACTTGGCTGACATCCTTTATTACAGATTTTATTTTAAAAGCAGAAGGACGCTCATTCCTTGTCTTTGATTCTTTCAGGAACCTGTAGCAATGACAAAAATGATTTGGTTTCCTTTCTTGATAATGAATACAGTGTGTTAGTGAGGAACAATGGAAAACATTACACTCTGAAAATAAATTTTAAAAAATTAGTCTTTTAATTTTTATCTGAACTGAAATATAGTAATTGATATTGAGCATAAACCTGAATATGCTACCCCTTAGTAGCAGCAGTCTGCTGTCATTACACCCTCTACATTAGTAAAACGGCTCTGTGCTCGATTGTGTAGCTGACCACAGATTACAACAGCTGCTGAAATCAGTAGATGATAATTAATCAAACCAATGCAGTTAACCTCCCACTGATTGAGATAATGAACCCACAAATAGAGAAGAAAGTCTGTGTCTGTTTTATAGACTTAATTATTGTAACTGCGCTTCTCCTGCCTGAGCATTTCCCTTGGCGTTTTATTCAGTTTCAGTCACACACTTTTCTGTTGTCGCTGCTTTCTCTACCACTGCATTTCTTTGGGATGACCTGAGTCTTAACTATGATGTCTTGAATTGAAATCCTTGTTGGTGAAATATGGTGTTTGTATAACAGATGATTAATGAATCTTAAACAAGAGGTGCTAACAGGATGTAGCCTGTCCATTTGAAAATCTTAACATTTAGAAGGATACCTTGACATTTTGACTTTTTAGTTTTAGAATATGTTCTCTTTGCCAAATCTACAGACAGATGTTGGCAACTGTTTACAGTCCTCCTTCAGCCTTGGTAAAATGACCGGCCTTAAAACTGTGGGGTAGAGCTAGCCATAAACATGAAAAATAAAAACAACAAAAAAAATAAATTCACCTTGTACAATAACCATGAATATATAGGTAATTTAAGAAATAGAAACCACAGGACAAAATGAGTGTTTGCAACACATACAGGATGTAGACAAAATCACTTAAACACTCCTCTCTGCACTGTGAACCTGGAAGTTACTTAATCATAACACAGCAGTGGTGGGTAAAGTTAGGTATGTCATTTACCAGTATTTGTCTACCTTCAGCATACTGTAACAACCATACTGGTTTGTTAGTTTCATGTTGTGACCTCTTTTTTGATGCCATTTGTCTGAGTTTCACAAATGCAGCTCTAATTATCCAGGCTGTTTCGCTCAATATGTAAAGGAATTAAGCATTTCTTAACCAGGGCACCTCCAGACCTGCTGCCCTCTTTTGGATTCTGTTAGCCGTAGAAAACCTGCATATGAAGTGCTTATCCAGAGGTCTGATTTAAAGATACCACATGCTTTCAACCAGATCACCTTTTTAGCAGGATTGGTGAAAAAAATGTGTAGAAGTCTTTTTCCATCAAATGATTGCTCCTGTTCTACTCCTGTATATTATATACTCCACATTAACAACTGACTGGTCTACAGTTAAAGTCCACCTTTATTGTCATTTCCACACGTATGCATGACAAGCATGCAGGGACACGAAATGTCGTTCCTCTTTGACCACAGTGCAACATAAAACTAATATTAAGGACCAGTGCAAAACAATAAATGAGTGCAAACAACTAGATAATTGAAGACTAAAAAACTGCAAGCTAAAAATGAACATGTACCAACACCACACAGCAGTAGCAGCAAAAGCTCAGAAACAAGGTCCAGTGTATTTTTACAATACACCATATACAATAAATTGTACATATGACTGTACCCAAATATATTTAGGGTTTTTACTCACTGTGTGCCCTTAGCTTTAGAGTAGATATCTCTGGTGCAGTTTTGTACTTCAAAAAGTCAAGGTATCCCTTTAAGCTGCAGTGTGAATCTGGTTTTAATGGCATTGCTTCCTCCCCCTTCTTGCTCTCCTCCCCCCTCGGCATGCCTCACCCTCATTCGCTTTATCCCCTGCCTCCCCCCTCCGCAGCTCAACCTTATCCACAGCGAGGTCAGTAACTTGGCTGGCTTTGACGTGGAGGGGGTCATCAACCCCACCAATGCTGAACTTGAACTTAAAGATGATCTAGGTGAGCTCACCCACCCCCACAGCCCTCTCTGGTCCCAGTGGGGGTTTGATATTTTAAAAAATCCTTGAATGTTCAACAACATTACAACTTCTCCTAAATTAAATCCTGTGTGAATTAGACAATACTCAAAACTGATCTGCTCTATTTAAAAAAGCTATTTTTGGGGAAAATGAGCCTTAGGTATAATGCAGCTACATGACTTTTAATATTCAAGTCATATTTTTGTTGCTTTGATACTGAACCTACTGTAAATAAAACACATTACTGAAAGATTACAGTAAACCCCAGTGAAAGAAAAAAGGAAAGGCGGTAGACGCGCTTATTGATGTCCCCTTGTTGGTCAGCTCTGCAGGAGGTAAAATGACTTGTTACTGGCGTTGTTCACAGTATGAATACATGACATGAAATGAAGAGCAGCAAGACTGATTTTCTCTTGCTGATCAATAGAAAACCCAGTTACTGGGAGAAAGACATGAATGGAGATATTCAAGGATTTTTTTCAAAGCTCCTCAGAGTGATGATTCTGCTTGCTCTTCCCATTGTGTAGATGTGTTGAGGCTCATTCCAGGTTGTCCTCCTTTCAGATGGCTGCCAGGCCTTTGTAATGCTCAGTAATCACTTAAATGTCAGGAACATTATTGGACTGAAATACAACCCAAATTTAGAGAAGAAAAACTGACATGAACTGCTGGTAGTTGCTCACTGCAGCCTGTCTGTAAAGTTGTTCACCTGGATTGTGGTCTTGAAAAGTAGGAATCAGGACGACACAATTAGTCAGAAAACATAAAAACATTGTTTACTGTCTTAATGTCCTCATTTTAAAACTACAAAAATAACATTTGAATATTTTAAAAGCATTCAGTTTACTGCGTTTTTTGTAGAGTGACTAAATGTGCAGTCCTGCTTCCTAATTACATAACGAGACCCACCGAGTCCTCAGTGGCCTCCTTCTTCTTTCCTGTGATGTCCTCAGACAATAAGGCGCGCGCTTACCTTTTGTCTCTTCTCTTCTTCTTTTTCCCTTTCGTTCTTTGTTTTCTTACTCTCTGTCCCATCTTGTTGCTCCTGATCACTCACTGTGTTTTTACCACCATGTTGTTTGCCTGTTTGTCGTTGTTGTCGTCTGTAGTTGCAAGTTGTCCAAGCCGACATTTCCATCGTGGAGAGCGACGCTGTCGTTCACCCGACCAACTCCTCCCTCTATACAGGTGGTGAAGTAGGTAAAGGAACTATTGACACCACCGAGACCATGACTGCCTGTCTGCTCTCTCTCTCTCTGCATTTTCCAGATCGTCTTCATTGCAGTCTGTGGACAAACATAAAAGCAGCAGCACAGTTTTTATTCTGCATTTTATTTTGCCAGTGCCGTGCTCATAGAAAACCTTTTAACCCACAACCCAATTCCCTGCTGTTATTACTATAAATGCTTCTCTGTAGTATATATATGATTTGTTGAAACATTGACTGAAAGAATTATACTGTATTATGGGTGAAAATTAACTTGCAAAGTGTTGAAATGTGCGAGCAGGGACTGTTTTATTTATGCAATGAGGTGCTTTGGGAAATTACAGTTTGCAAGAGTTGAAAGTCGGTTGCCAAAGAGCATTGCAGTCACACGCTATATTTTCAGTAAACGTAACACGGGAGGAAAAAAACAAAAAAAAAACAAATGTAGACATTGTGAAAAGGATCATTTGAATTTGGCAGCTTACCGCATTAAAAAAGGCTTTTGGTTGGCAGCGGACTCTCTTTTCTCAGACGTCTGAAATTCCTGCAGTTCCTGCTCACAACTGGGGTCTGTTTCTCAAAGCAGGATTGATGAAGTTATCTGGACCCCCCGACCCCCAAAATTAGCAACATAGAGTGAAGCAGAAAGAAATTCTTGGGTATATCTGGTAAAAAAGAAAAAAAAAGAAAAAAAAAGATTTAATCCTGCTCAACTTTTTCCATTATACAGCATCATCCAGTAAGATGCTGCATTGGTCAAACATGTGCAAGCATTCAGTCCTGTTAGATTACTTTGTAATATGAACACCATATTTCTATTATACCTCATAACTTTCATGACACAATGTAAAATATCTGCTGCTGTGATAACCTTCGGGGGTGGAAATTCTGTCTGAACTGCTGTGTAGTATTCTTGTTTCTGAGAAGTCTTCAGACACATGGATCTACTACTTAAACCAGTTTTTACTGAAACCTGAAATAACATACCTTACCAACGCAGCTATTTGCATTGTTTTAATAGAGGGCTGTTTTTGTCTGATCACCCAGTAACTCAGTAATCCTGCTTTGTGAGAGTGGCCCCTGCACATTAGCTATTACACAGATCTTATACAACTTTTCCAAAAATATTAAAGGACCAGTGTGGAAGATTTAGTGGCATCTAGTGGTGAGGTTGCAGATTGCAACCAACTGAATACCCTTTCCCTCACCCCTCCCTTTCCAAGTGTGTAGGAGAACATACGGTGACCTTGAAGTAATGTAAAAACGCACAACGCCCTCTCTAGAGCCAGTGTTTGGTTTGTCTGTTCTGGGCTACTGTAGAAAGATGGCGTGCTCTGTGGAAGAGAACCTGCTCCCTATGTAGATATGAAGGGCTCATTTTAAGCAAATGAAAACACAATTATTCTTAGTCTCAGGTGACTATACACATAAATTTATTCCATTTCTGCCAATAAATCCCCCTAAATCTTGCACACTGGTCCTTTAACCAGACTGCAGTAAATGTTCACTGTATTGTGCAACTTTCAAATCTTTGCAAGTTAAGTTTCACATCAACATCACACAGGTGTGAGCTACATGTACAGGCAGCCTGCAAAATGTCTAAAAGAAGGGATATAGCTCTTTAACGTGGGTGGGCCATATGTTGCTGTAGTGCTCTACCCACTGATGATGCACAGGTGCTTCACCCTAACAGTCACTGCTCCTGAAGAAAAAATGTACAGTGCTTCAGTACATTATGTTACTCTTAATAGTCATCAATAGCCAAGTGCTATTAGTCATATTGAAGATTCAGTGTAAACAGAAATATGATCCTCACAGAGCAGCTGTTGAGTGTATCCTGCAATACATACCTGTGTATTTCTAAAACGGAGCTGCTGCTTGTTCCTTTTCCCACTCGACTGAAATGGACAGTCTGGGACTCACTTCATTTCCTGTAACCTCTGTCTCCTCAACTGTGCTGTCGGTCCAACTGGTTATAAAGAAACTCCATCAAGTTATTGAATGAGACATTAATTTCCTGACTCCCTCAAATTAAAACAGTTGAGGGATGATCACTAGTCATTCAAATTAATGAGTGAATGAATGTTTTAACTATTATACTATTAACCACTAATGACTATACAATAGGCTGTTAAACTACAAAGACCATTATTCTTTATCTGCTTGCTTGTATCGGCCGCTAAATAATTCTAAGAGCTTTTTTCACTAACTTTTCTTTAAAAGGCTGACATTAACTTTATTGTGTTTTTCTCTCCTGCTTGTTTTTAATGACATTTGCAGCCAGAATATTCGTTTCTCTGGCTCTGGTGGACTTGAATCACCTTTCTCCTCCTTGGTTTCTTTTGTGGCTTCTCTCTTTAGCTCTGAGTGAAGCTCAAATAGTGTGACTGATTTGGACTGACTTAAACCAAATTAAGTAGGATAGAAACGATTGAATTTGCTCTCCCAGTGGTCTCATAACTTCTTGAGTCGAACTTAAATTGCTTCCTAGACTATTGTACTTGAAATGTGTGCGCAAACAAGGTAAACAGAGCTTTTGCATTTTCATCTATAACATGCTGCTAGTCTTTTTTCTTTTTACAACAAACTCCTCACTCTCTAATTTGAGAGAGAAAGAAAATACCCTCAGTCCACTGCAGTATAAGCCAGTATGTGAGGACAGAGGGAAGTAATTAGGGACCAGGGCTTTAATACATTAGTTTAACTGACTCAGAATGAGTCATTTGGAAAAAAGCTTAATTTGTGAGACTTTTCCTCTCAAGTCTCACAACTAAAGTAACAGAGCCTCAGTGTGTTGCATGTGAGGTGTGAGTTCAGAGTCTCAGAGAGAGGCCAGGTGAAATGATTGACAGCATTGTTGTCTGCCAGCCTACCTGTCTGTCTGTCCATCTGTTTGTCTCCATATTTGCCTGCTTGCCTGTCTATTTGCATGACATCACCTCCCCTCTTTCCTGCTGTCCATTTGTCTGTCTATCAGCATTTCAGTGAGGATGTATTCACCTCAGTCCTCTCTCCATTTACAGGCTCTGCTCTGGAAAAAAAGGGAGGGAAGGAGTTCACTGAAGCGCTGCAGGAGCTGAAGAAGAAAAACGGCCCTCTGGAGGTGGCTGGTGGTAAGTGCATCAATCCCTGCTGCTTACTGTGTGGATAGCACATAATTTTTTATCTTTCCCATCTACTCATTACTGTCTTGATTTATTGATTAATTGTTTTGTTTATAAAATGTCAGAAAATATTGAAAATGCCTGGTAAAAGTTCCCACAGCCCTAGGTCTATTTCTGTTTCAGCACTTTGTTTTATTCGGCCAAAAGTCCAAAACCCAAAGATATTCATTTTATGGTCAAATACAACAAAGGAAAGCTTCAATTCACAGCGTTTGAGAAGCTGAAACCAGGAAGTATCTGGCATTTTTGCTTGGAAAATTACTAAAATGAATTGTTGTAGGTCTAGTGACCTTGACTTAGACCTTATAAAATTCAAGCAGAATGCCTCCCTATTTTGCCAGCCCAGAGTCAACAGGTAAATGTTATTGGTTATGCAGTTATGTCTTGGGCAAATGCAACAATAGGCTTGATCTCGACAAATTACTCTGTCAATTAATCTCTCGTTTATGTGTGTAAGTCCTATTTTACACCACAAGGAGCAACATTTAAATAATCTCTTCTGTTATTATTCTGTTTTCCATTCACGCTGCCGTTTTCTTCTTTTTTTACACTCTGCCTCAGCATTAGGCAACACTGACGTTTCATGACATTCTTCCAATGTCACCACTGAAAGGGTTGGAAAGTGCATATTGATCCACTCAGGCACCACCCAGCTCCAATGACAGTGACGTCAGTGTGTCCTGTAAATCTCTCTTCACCCACACACCCACACCCACACACACACACACACACACTCACACCACCAAGCTACACAGGGCTGGGGCCTCTTGGCCTCTGCTTCCACAAGCAGCAAATGATGTCAAGGCACTGTAGCAATGATCAGCCCTTTGGACATGAACACACACATTTCACACACTTTGTGATTAATTCATTCTCTTAAGGGCTAAATGTTGCCAGAGCTTGCTCTGTTATTGAACCTATGCAGGGCTAAAGACAAATTAAACTACAACAGTCAATGCTTGGATATTTGTGACAGGAAAATGATGAAAGAAATTTCGTGCTGGCACATAATGTCTATTCTTGGCGACTTAAGTCTAAAACTACAGACATCAGTCTTCAGAGAGCCATATTGTTTGAGCCCTTACAGATTATTTTATCTTTCAGCCCATTTGTCTCCACTTCTTCTTTTTGTCTCTCTCTTACTCTTTCTCCATCTGTCTCTCTCATCATTCATCACTCACACTCACTTTTTCAAACGCTCCCCACCTTCATCACCGCCCTCTCTCACATTCAGCCAAGTTAGCTCAGCATCCTAATCCCAGTCTCAGTGTGGAGCTCATAAATAGATTACCAGGTGACTGAACACCAAGCCAGCAGAGCCTGTCAGAGATTCTGGGGATCTGGATCAGCCAAACGGTCACCCTGACCAGAACAGCTGTCAAAAAAAGTTCTTCAGGATGTAAAATATTTTTTAAGCATTTGTTCATCTGGATTTTGCCAGGCACCAGAGTTATTATTCCAAAAAAGGTACAACTTAAGTTTGACTTTGAATTGACTGAATTCATGGCTCAATCATAAGAGTGATCTACTGCATTTATAGTACATTTAAAAATATGATAAACTTTCCAAAGCATGGCAGCTAAGATAATGTTAATTTTTAGACAGAACAAACGAAAATGTTGGCAGTGATTCATTTGTTTAAGTGCAGTCACACCAGATATTGTCAAAACAAAATCAACTCCTTGTAAAGACAGAGCTTGCAAAAATTTGTAAATTAAAAGCTAATTCTGGTACATTTAAACCTGGTGTATTTCCAATAAATGTGGCTATTGTGGCTCCATTAGCCCTGATAACTTTGCATTCGCCACCTCTGTTGTAGAGATATGGGGAAATGAGGACTGGTGCATTTTGGTGGTTAAAGGTCAGGGTCATGTTTCTGTAGTTTTTTGATAAGAGGCACTTCTCTTCCATCCCGAGTGCAAGAATATATCATGGCCGTTGGCCTAATCCTTTTACAGCTTTTTACATTAATCATTTCAAACACTTGAGTCTGAAATTAAACACAGAGTGATTGAGAAACTAATATTCACCAATTATTTTGACATCAGTTAATCACTGAAGCCAGTTTTAAAGCAAAAATACAGATTGATCCCCAGTTCCAGGATTCGCTGCTTTCAATTTTGGACTACACACGCAATTTATTAATATTATCTCAGGCTTCTGGAAACTGTGACATTTTCACTGTTTTCTGGCATTTTATAGTCCAAACGATTAGTCTGTAAAAATATTTAGCAAATTAATTCATAATGAAAATAATTGTTGGTTGTGAAATCAGCTGAGGAGGAAGTTTTATGATGGATTGACTATTTGCAGGTTGGATACAAAGATGAAAGCTCTGTTGGTGTTGCTTCTCATTAAGCAGCGCATGGTTATATAACAATGAATGATGTGACACAGCTCATACATTACAACTGCTTCTTTCAGTTTAGACTCTTTGATCCCTCAAAGGTCAGCACTGTCGATATGGTTTGGAATTGATCAGTGGTGCAGAATAGCCAAAGTTATTTCTTTTTAAAGCATTAACCAATATTCTTTATTTTTCTTACTGACAGTAAATCTTAAGAATTGACTGTGTAATTGGTTCCCAGTTGGTTACTTGTATTTCAGAGGGTACATGGAAAGACTGTGGCATAGCTTAGCTAATTTGAAAAAAAAAAAATGAAGAGAAGCATATTTGTGCTCAGGAGGAAAATAAACACAGATATGATTACAAGTGAGTTTGTTGATCTTTATCATATCTATTGTGACAACAGCCAATTAACTATTAGTGATGGTAAGCTGATTGAACTATTTCCCACCAGCCTGAGTCAGCTTGAACACCCTAACACTACACGCTGTAAAATAATATGGGAAAAAAAAGATTTTTCCAGGTTTTGCAGGAATGTGAATTTGCTATCACTTTGAAGCTGTTTTTAAAAAGGGGGAAAAAGCCTGAACATTGATCATTTAGGATCATTCTGCCTTATATGGATTCACACAAGCATTCATTATAGCCACAGTGTTTTCTCTGTAGTAAAATGTTCTTCGACAGTTCCATGAAAGTTGTGATGAGGGGGTACTTGAGGAAGTAATGAGAGACAGAATAATACATTGATGCTTTTGGCTCTTTGTCTTACTGTCTAGAAAATAACATTTACAGGCCTTTTGTGGGAAAAGTAGTGTTGAAGTAACACAAGAAGTAACACAATTCATATTTTTAGCAGCAACATTTTTCAACAGTCTTTTTGTTCTGTTATTTTTTAGATTGAATAAAAGAAGTTGGTTGTTGGCTCGAGCTGCTGTAGCTGCAAGACATAATTGACAAAAAAAAAGAGCATCACAGAAGCTCAAACCACATCGACAGAAATGTTTTAGTAATGTCCGCATACTTTGATTGACAGGTGATCTCCAGATGTGCAGTGCACGAGCACCACCACATACTGTTCCACCAACCCAAACCATAAAACAAGTTGAACTTTGCAAGTGGTTATAAAACCTGTAATCATCATCATCCACAGACTTTTACCTCACACATGCAGTGTGTGACTGGCTCTCATCCTGCTGTGTGAAGTCTCTCCATCCTCTCTGCGTGCCATCTGGAAATCAGCTCGTCCTCCGCTTTGACTCCAGTCCAGTCTCATGTTCACTGTGGGCTAATAAACTCTGACTGGAGACTTTCTCACTTTGCAGCGTCAGGGGGCTTTGGCTGAATTACACTGTCTACAGCTGCTGGTTTGATGGAAGACTACACTAAATGTTTCAGCTCCAGAGAACAGACTCCTCTCTTGTCTTCTTTTCGTTTGTCTTATCTGTTCTTCTTCTCTTGCCTGTTCATGCTCTTCTACCTTTCTTTTCTCCTCTCCAGTTGTCTGGAGAAGTGATTTCACCAGCCCACCTCACTGTAATACCCTGGTCAAACCATTTTAAGCTCTTGGAGATTTGCTTCATACATTTTCCACAAAGCAAAGTGTTCTTTTAGCATCTAAGGGCTCCAAATTCAACTTTTGGGTTTTCGCTTCTGACAAAACTTGTTATTGAAGCTGATTTTGACAGTAGATGATAGATGTGACATGCGGAAATCCAGCAGCATGCCAAAGGTGAACAAGTTCATTTTCTGTCTGACTAAAGGCTGAACAATTAATCGAAATATTACTGAAATCGCAGTATGGCCAAGTGCAATATCCAAATCACAGGAGCTGCAGTTTTTTGTAAAATGTGTCACAACATACCATTATGAATGAAGTGTTTTGGTGTTAAAGAGATGGCTAGGCCTACAAATCATTCTCCAGATGTAAGGGAGCATGCTTGTTTGGTACAGACCCCAGCAAAAAGTTATGAATGATATTGCAATGGCAATATCTGTTAAAATAATTGCAATATAATTTTCAGTCGCTCCGTCCAAGACTAAACAAACAAAACTAGCACAGATTTAGCAAGATATGATGTAGCACAGTAACAGGTTAAATTTGGACCAAAAGTGATTTCACCAACAAAGGTTTTCAGTATTGTACAAGCCATCATGTTCATATTTATTCAGTAGTGAGAAGTGAGTTGTTTTTAGTGTATTTAAAATATTATTGCTTACACACAGTAGCACTTTGATTCTCGTGTGTTGCTTGTTTTTTGTTTGTTTTTTTCAAACTAAAAATGCCAAACATTCACTAGTTCTTAATCAGGAAGATTTGGTGAGATTGGCAGATTTTTCTCTGCTTTTTATCTTTGCAAAGTGGATATCTTTTGATTTTTGAACCTTTGGCATGTTATTAAAAAAAAGAATAATTTTTAAAGAAGAAGAATTTTAAGATGTCACTTTGGATTCTGGGAAATAGTGATATGACATTTAATAATAGTTGGTTGATCCAAAAAATATTCAAGCCATTACAGCCCAAACTTGATTAATCACAGGTCGTGAAAGTATTCTTATTATCATAGGAATGTGCAAACATGGAACATATTTCCTTTACACTTAGTGTTGCTGTAATACAAGTGGCAATACTAGTACTCACATTTCCTTCTGACTCCCACTCTTCCTCTGCATTGTCTCCACTTTCCTTCCTCTCCTCTTCCCTTCTCACTTTACTAACCACTCTTCATTCTCTCTTCTCTCCATCCCTCAGCTGTGTTGACCGCCGGCTTTGGTCTGCCTGCTAAGTACGTCATCCACTGTAACAGTCCAGGCTGGGGCTCCGACAAGTGCGAGGAGATGCTGGACAAGACGGTGAAGAACTGCCTGGCTCTGGCCGACGAGAAGAAACTCAAGTCTGTGGCCTTCCCCTCCATTGGCAGTGGAAGGTAGGAAAATAAACGCATACACACAGAAAACAAACACACCTGACATATGATGAACCACGTAGTTGTTTTGTATTTTTGTCTTCATTAGTACTGATTAAAACTGAGTTTTGTAGATGTAATGTTATGTTGACCTAACTGACAGTATGCAGTGTTTCTTCATTAACAACCAGCCAGCCAGACATCCTGCAGATCACCAGTGTAGAGCATAATTATCCACTTGAGGGCATTTTCACTCTGGCTTTTTAGTCTAAAACTGGAAGTGATTTGCTAAAAAAGTGTAGTAATACTGATTTGTCATCATAACGTAATTAGTGGAATTCCTGCTTCACCAGCAACAAACTGTTGTTCTCGTTTGTCTCCACCCGCCTGTACATCATTCTCCATTTTCTCTGTGTAAGGCAAAACAGGAGTTGCCATGGCTTCCTGGCAACACTGGTAAACACCTGCGCTTTGATCAGGAAAGATTTACACAAATGTGCCAATGTATTGGAACAGCAGCAAGAGAGTGTGAAAGCAGCACATGCAGGTTAGAGCAGTGGTTCCCAATCTTTTTGGCTTATGACTCTTGAAACAAAGGAAAGTCTACTTGTAAACGTTCACCACTGGTTTAATAAGAGTTCAACCAAAGAGTGACGTTCCCTTCTCTGTTTGTTTGTTGAATAGTTTTAGACGTCTGGGAAATTAAAACCTTTAATGACTGGTGCCCAGGTGATTTCTCCTGATGACTTTGGTGAACTTCCTGGCTTTTGCTCTAGCACCACCATGAGGTTGTCATTTGGGGTTTTAAGTGATGTGATTAGACTGCTACTGGATGGATTGCCATGAAAGTTTGTACAGACACTCATGTAACCCTCAGGATGAATTGTAATAAAGTTGGTGATCCTGACTTTTAATCTAGCGCCATCATCAGGTCAAAATTCCTTTTTGCCCAGGACTTTGGTTTATGACCAAATGCCTGCAGAACGAATGACTTCCCGATCAGCCTCAGAAGTACCCTGTGGTAGCATGCTAACACGCTAAACTAAGATGGTGAACATGGTATACATTACACCTGTTAAACATGCCGATGTTAAGTATTTAGCTTAAAGCATTGTTATTCCTAGGTACAGGCTTAAAGGGCCACCAGCATTGTTGTAAACTCTTAGGACATCAGTTTAGAGAAGTTCTGAAAAATGAAACATTTTATATTTGGTGTACCTAATATTTGAGCCTGGGCTGACAGGGTTAAAGAAGAAGAAATCTGTTCAGGGTTCTCTTGAGTATTCACATTTGACCATTAGAGTGACTGAACCCTGATGCGTCATATCTAACCCTTAACCTAACTGGTCCTCCAAATTCAAACTGTGTATAATACTGTCCAGTAAATAACTATGTTTGTTTGTGTGCTGACCTCCAACATAACAGAAGTCATGTTCAAGTTGATGAAAAGTGACAAGTCCGGTCAGCGTTAAACCGCATTTCACTAAGTGTGTGTGTACTTTTCTGTCAGGAATGGTTTCCCGAAGCAGACGGCAGCCCAGCTGATCCTTAAGGCCATATCCAGCTACTTTGTGGCCACCATGTCTTCCACCATCAAGACCGTCTACTTTGTGCTGTTTGACAGCGAGAGCATTGGGATCTATGTGCAGGAAATGGCCAAGCTGGAAACGAGCTAAAAGAGTTTGGAGTATTCTCCTCCTCGTCCCCCGCCCCCACCCCCACCCTGTTTTTTTCCTGCAAGGAAATAGGAAGGTGTTTACTAGTGATTTGTCAAATATGAAGAGAAGAAGAAAAAGAAGAATCTTTCTAAAGGCCGGGAACTTGTTTTTGCATTATGTTTGTATTTTTCCTATATTGTTTTTAATTTCTTATTTACCTGTCATCTCTGACATTTAAATGTAAAAGTGCACTGTTCATTCTACAGTCTTTTAATACAAACAGTGGCACACAAAACAGATTCAATGAGTGAGAGGACTCACTTTAAGATTTAATTTTCATTATTTAAAAAAAAAAAGATGTTATGAGAGATAGCTACACCTCAATTACAAGACTTCCAGAGAAGTCCGATGAATACGGGTTAATGCATGTAATGGCAGTAAAGATTATAAAGACAGCTATTCTCTTTCTTTTGAGCTCAAAAACACAAGACACGTAATTATGTGTATTTTTTGGTATCAATTCTGCGTTTTGGAACATCTCTGTTGTTAATAGTACTGTATACTGAAAAGGTAACGCATAAAGAAAAGTTCAGTTTGCTCTATTTTGGTCTTCAGGAGACTAATATAACAGAAATATGGAATGAGTTTTTGTTTTTGTGTTGTGTGTTGCATATTCCTCTTTTTGCCTATATTTACACAGGCAAAAAATGTTTTCTTAGTGTGCTGCAGAAGCCTGGAATTTCCATTTAAAAAAAAAGGTGAATTGGGTAAAAAAAAAAAAAGTTGTAAATACACCTATGTTATATACTCTTGGTGCTAGTGCCATGAGTTTATACTGTAAACAGAACATCTGTTGGTTGTCATTTACAGTAAAAATAAATTAGTTTATGACATAAACTGCTAAAATTGGAGATTAGAGGTTTTTTTGCAGGACACTTATTGGTTTATATTGTGTGTTCCTATCCGTGTTTATATAGATGGAGTATTTGTGCAATGTTATAGCAAAATATTGGACTGTAACATAGATTTTTATTTTCTATTTTAATTTCCACACTGATTCTACAAGGCACGGGGGACTTGAAAGAAAAAAAAATTGTAAGAGATATGGGGGTTTTTGTGTGTGTTTTGTCTTTGTTAAGCCATAAAACATTTTTGATGGAGGTGGAGGCTCTCTGCTGTTGGTTTTGGTTTCGCTCTCTTTCATTCAGCTGCCACTAGATGGCACCCTGTAGTCAAGAATTGGATTTTTCATCTCAGCCATTTTCTGTGCCGCAGCAGGGCCTCGTCACACAGATGCTGGTCGATTTGAGTTGGATTTGAATTGAGATTGATGGACGAATACGAGGAACCCAACTGCTTTGCTGCATTTGGACTTTTCAACAGTCTAACTTTCTTATGAAAAAAAATATGTAAAATGCTTTCTAAGGAATTGCTACAATTGATGATTCTACAAAAGGTCTGTACACACTCCGGTAATAAAATACCTTTAAAAACATGATTTTGTTCCTCTTGAAATTATGAGATCATTTTGTGTTTCATGCAGACCTTCAGGATGCTGCCAGGGACTGTGAGCCTCATAAAATTAAAAAGGGGCGTGTGTGAGTGTGAGGTTTAATTGTAAGAATTGTAAGGAAACTTCATTGTCCCCCCAGGAAACAAAGTGTGTGTGCGTGTGTGTCTTAAATGTAATAATAAATCCATCTCCACTGTATTAAAGTGAGCATAATTTGAAGTGTTGCAGAACAAATGGCAGAGGGATGACATGCTACATTTATTTGATTTGACTGAAAGCCACAGTCAAAGCCTCAGGATCCCCAGCTCAGCCTCCAGCTCTACAAGCATGTGTGTGTCTGTACTGTATTTTAAAGAACCAAATGGACTCACGATGAGAAAAAACACATTTTCAGTGCGAGCTGTTCAATTTTAGGGTCACAGAGATTGAGGCTTGGTCAAAGTTGAGAATTGCTTAAAAGTTGTTAATGTACCTTTAAAACTATTGTTTGGGTCGGCTATGCCATTGTTGCTCAACTATAACTTCCCCATAGATGACATTTCTAATCTTCATCTATTTTGCATACAACCCACACAGATGGAGCTGAACACAAGGAAGCAAACTCCAGACGTCTCATAATTAGACAACAACAAGACCTCAGGTAATAATAAAAATTTGGAGAACAAGATTGCGTGCCTTGTGAAATTCAACAAGTATTAATTCTCCTTTTTAGCTCTGTTTTTAGTCTCCACCAACTCTTCTCTAGCTGCTACATTTTCCACTATGTCACTGTCTGTTATTTGTTGCTGGGCAGGTAGCACACACACAGTGGACTTATCAGAGCTCTTTAGCTGAAAACAGCTGCCTGCTGTGACTGAAATTGACAAGTGATGAAAGTGAGTTAAATTAATCAAAACAGTAAAACTGCAGAACATAAAATCAAAACAATGAGTTAAAAGATGCTGTTGAGCTCTGTAGAGCTGAAGGGAGCTGCAGACAAGGGTGATAATTCTCCCTGGGTTCACCACTACAAGCAGCCCTTTCCACAGACAAGTGGCCATTTAATAGAACGGTGAAAAATATTCCTATAAATTGGCTGGGACAGATCAGCACAACAACATGCTACTTATTTATGGATGCAGATCAGAAAACTTCTACTACACATGCATAAACTGCATCAGACATGTGGCAGGACCCTTTATGAAAGCACCATTTTGTTGCTGTTCTTTGGCCATGAATGAAGACCGATGGGTATTAGCCTTTAAAGACCCAATCCATATTTTTTGGACCATATAGTATATTGAGCTTTATCAGTGTGAGTGAAGAATTTCAAATACTGATTAAAAAAAACAAACTGTGGGCCAGTTTTACTGCTGAGTTTACAAATATTTCTACATTAAGTTATACTTTAATACTATACCTGAGACATTGTTGTTGTCTAGGCTGTATCAGCTGTTGAATCTAACCATTGGGCCCATTTCTTCACATTTAGATCAGACTTGGGTCATTAATTAAAGTTGTTGGAGGATTATTCCACTTTATTTTAAGTCTTATTTTGTAGTTTGTAGTATTCCTCTTGGTTATAACAACTCTGAAACCACCAAAGTTGTTTATGGAGACGAAAGAACATGGTGACATCTTTGCAACAAAGTCAAGTGATCTACAGACAAACTGACAATGTATCTAAGCCACTTTTTCTGGAGGTAAAACTGAAAGTGACCACACCTGAGATGTTGCTAATAATCAAAACTGTGAGTTCAGCGTGTTGTACTTTGGCTGAGTCAGACTTCCGGGAAATAGCCATAAAGAGTAGACAAGTTCCCACACTTTTGACCTTTTATCCTTTAAACCCCATAATTCTCTTTCTAACTTTTTGCAACTTCATCCCAAAAAATTGAGTAATTTAAGGCATCATGAAAAAATGGCATCTCGATCCACAAAATAGACTAAGAAAGACTCCACGCCCCAGGGATGGTGCAGCCCGCTAACAACATTAGCATGGCGGCGTTAGCCAGCTCGCTAGAAAACCACAAGGAGGCCCTTTCAGCAGAATTCAAGGCAGCCATCTCCACCCTTTAGTCTAAAAGTGATCTGATGCAAGCAACTGTGTCCAACCACAGGCAGCAAATTAGTTCTTTGGAGTCTAACGCAAACTTGGTAAGTGAACACCTGTTGATTTTGGAAGCTACGTGCACAGACCTAGCCATAGTAAGCTAAATACCAAGGCCAGGGACCTCGAGGCATGACCCCAACAATAAATAAATTTGGCTAATCCACAGATTTTTTCACAACCTGTCTTATTGTCTGATTTCTCTTGCCCTACATGGCAGGTTCAGGCGGCAGTGAGCCTGCATGGTCATCAGACGGAGCCTAGGCCTTGGTCCCAGCCTGGGGCTACATGCTGGCAGGGTACAGGGGAGACCACGGAGTCAGAGGGGGGTCAGTTTCCCAGCCATCCAGGGAGGCCGGGACCTGAGACCTCCTCTGAGGGCGCCCATCTGACGCCTAATCCCCAGGAAATACAGGCAGGTTTCACCCCCACCCCCACTTCAACCCCTCCCATCGCTTTCCCTCCATCCCATCATCCGTCCCACCATCCCTCTCTGCTTCTCCTCGCAGGCAGAAAAGCCCCCGTAAATTCAAAGCATCTGTACGGGCAAGGGCCAATCCGAAGGCCGCCTTTCCCAGAGCCCGCGCAGATGAAATTTTATTCTTTGCACGAAAAAATTACAGGGGGAGGGGGAGAAAAAACAGAAAATAAAGTAAAGCAAACAGTGGGGGAAGATCAAGGAGGAGAGGAGATGAGGGGTAAGGAGCTGGTCATCAGAGATCTGCCCCGCTTTCCAGTGTGTTCATAAGAAGAGAGTAATATTATGTTCTTTATGGCGGTGAGTCCTGACTGGAGCCTGATAACAACAACAGTCTGCTTCCAACTGCTACTGGATTCGGACATTTACTCCTCCAGCGTAAGTGTTGGCACTGAGCTTGTTGCTGAACACAAGGGACAATCTGTAGATTATATGGGTCGAAGAAAAGGTCAACAAGCCTTACTCTGAAAGGCCTTCATTATTTTAGAAAACTTGCACCAAAAAGTGCATTTTGACAAAACAAGAATTTCATTTGTAATACTCAAAAATACCATTAAATAATCATGCATTGGCCTTTTCATGGCAATACACAGTTGTGTGCAGTATAACAGTGCAAATACCTTTGTTTTAGTTAACTGTTTCTAATGTGTTAAAGTTCCTGAGAAAAAAGAAACTGTTGAAAAGATGTAGCCAAGAAGGCAGCATAAAAACTGGCACTATGAGAAAATAATACAATACAGACCACATAAATGGGACAAGAAATAATGTGTCACACACTACACAACAGCATAGAGATTGTCCAAATAAAGTGTATGTACAGGTATCTCAGTTGTTCATTAAATATACAAATAAAGTGGGAATAAAAACAACACTACTTATTTCACAATCTGAACCATCAAGAACTAGTCTTAAATGAAAAGCAAACTCACAAATTCCACAAAGTGTGTTTTGATAGCTGGATTATTTTCATAGCTTTCTGTTTTTGAAGTTTGTATACAAGAGAATATGCACATGTCAGTCAAACTGCAAATTTGAAATGCCACAGCTAACTGAACTTCTCAAAAGAAGGGAAATGTTTTCTCAAAAATATTGATATTTCCTCGAGATAACTTCTGTTGTGAATTGGCGCTATATAAATAAAATTGACTTGACTTGACTTGATATTTATTTTTCTGTTTTCAAAGATAATCCTGGTCCTGTTTCACCACAATCCACAGTCAGTTTTAATGTTTCTCAGCTATTAGTAGCTCCTTTCTTTCCTTTGTGGAAAAACAGCATGCATCAACAGAAAATTCAAAAATCAAGTCCTCTACATGTATACTCAGTTTTGTCATTTTTCCTTTATAAACTCAGGACAGTATATTGTAAGGAACTGGGACACAGTTTATGTCTCTTTTAACCTGCAAGGTGACCTCTGACGGTCCCAGGACCTTGCTTTGGGAAACCTGTGCACCAGACTACTCCTCTTGTTAGAATAAGTTAATAAAAACCTCCTAATCCCCCTGCGGTGGAACTGGTTTTCAAGTCGAGCAGGAAATAAAGCCTCTGTGAAGTATATTTGTGAGTGCGGTCGGCATTTTGTGCTTCTCAGCAACGGTTAAACAGTAGCCTTTGGTTGTTTTTGGTCAGAGCCGGGTTTCATGTGGTCGAGGACAAAGTCGCGTCGAGAAATTCGATAATTTCCAAGAACTCAAGTGATGGATTTACACATGAGCAAAAAAATATTGGATCTGACCTCATGTGACCCAAGTCAGATATTTTGGGAAACTGTGGAATCTGGGCTCAAAAGACCTGACTCAGCTAGACTGAGTCATGTGTAGTGTAAGTTTTAATTTCTTTAGAGCACCAGATGAGCCTGGTTTAACCACATGGGGACAGCTCAGTTTGTGTCAAATGTCACTTCCTCTGTCGCACATTTCACTTTTCCTCATATCCACAGCTGCCTGCCAACATGGCATCATGGGTAAATCTCATCTCAGTTATGCTTTTCAGAAGATTTTTAGAAGAAGCTGTTGTCATAATTTTTATAAAAAGTAATTTTTCTTCTGACTGAGACCAGATTTAAAACATACTGCAACTGTATCATCTTCTTTTTTTTTTTTTTTGTAAAAAGCTCATCGGCTGAATCCATCCAACAGTAAATGTAAATTTGACAGTGTCTGTGTCTTCCAGATGTTGAAATGTGAATGTAATCACTTCTTGGCACTTCACAATTTATTCTACATTTTCCAGCCCTATCTCTAGACAGACCGTTGATTTTGGCTGATTTCTCAAAACCACAATCACGTTCAATTATGTGTTTTAACTTTCAATGCCAGACTCTTTAAAGGCCCTGAAAACCTATTTTCTCAACCAGATTCTTAAGTGATAGGGTTCTGCATGAACAAACCCATTTTCTGCCAAAGTTTGAACAATTTTGGTTATTTCACATGAGAGATTTATGCATTTGTCTCTTTTGACTGTGATCTTCTCACTGTTTTGATGTGGGCAGGATAAAACAGAGTCAGATGGTAGCAATATATGAATCAAAATCTGATGCCAGTTGTTGCAATTTGCTTATAGCACCAGGAAAAAGTTACTGTCAGTCAAATCTGATCAAACCACATCCACACAGCTCTAATGAAGCTTTGTTTCTGACTGTTCAGCTCCTCTATGAACACGTTACTGCTACAATCTCAACATTTAAAGTCTCTTAAATATAACCTTTTAAAGCTCTTTTCAGTGTTTTGATTTCCAATTTTATGTTTTTATTTTTTATTTATTCTGTGCTGTATTGTGTTTGTTTTTTGTGGTTTTACTTCCCTATCTTTGTCATCTTTGTCATCAGGTTTAACTTTGATATTTGCTCATTCAGTTACTAATATTTCATGGAAACACATACGATTTGTAACCAAGGTTTCAGGTGTTTTAAATCATCCACTTCTACAACATCAACACAGCTGGAGTGGTAAAGGTTGATTTTCATGGTTATGGTTATAACTGTTGATGAGGTTAGGCAATTAAAATGTAGTTAAAGAGGCTTTAAGCAATATTTTTTGTAATAACAACGTATCGAATGACAGCGTGTTATGTGAGAGAGGCTGCTCGTAGTGAACCTGAATCTGCAACTCCCTGCAACATTACTGAGATTTACAATGAGTTTGCTCGTTGTTTCGCAGTCTGGCCCATGACTTTACTGTTTTGGTTCTCTCTCACAGCTCTCGTGTCATTTTGTACCACAGCTCTTGTGCAAATATATAATCTCTCACATCAGCACTGACGTAAATGGTGAGGTGCAGAGATGTCCAATATGGACGTAGCTCCAAGGGATGCTTTTTATACCCATCCACCACCCTGACCTCAGTATCTTTATGCTGTCGCCTCACTGCATAAAGCGCTGACTACATCCTGCCTTGGTGCTGAATGTTGGCACTGGATTTAAAGTACATAATGATGAATAATCCAAAGTAAAGACTGGTAACCTGTTGAAATGCCAGCCCAAAGAGGAAGTAAGGCTGTACTCCTATGGCCTACCGTGAGCTTGTGTCCCTTAATCCCATGATTCACAACCATTAAACAAGGCTAAAGAAGGGATATTCAGCATCTACCAAACAGTGGGAGGGAGTGCCACCCATCCCCACCGTGTCACCTTCAGTCCACAGCTCGAGCGCCTCTGTGCACACAGCTTCAGAGTGACCGAAAATGACTTAGTGTGGACAAGGAAGGTTACTGCCTCTGATGTTCGCCCGCCACCTCGAAAGGGTTAAGTTGGATCCCAGACTGGCCACATCACACTGTTGGGCCATTTAGTGCAGGAAACCTGATAGTTTGGTTCCTTTTGATGGCCTGATTCCCAGGCTTAGGAGAATAAATTAAATGCAATCCCCACCGAGGCCTCAGCTGCAGCGGCGGGGCATACTGATTTAGGATTTTCATCTGGGGAGCTTTTCCCTCCCTTCCTGCTCTCCTCTTCCACAACCCCCATCCATCCACCCTCCGCCACCCCTGCCCCGCAAAGGAAAACGGTGAATATGATTTATGGCTTTTTCTTGTGAAGCGATAATGAAGCCTCGGTGCAACTGTCAGTCACTGCGAGGAATCAGAAAAGGAGACGTGGGGTATAACCACTGCTGTGGAAAGGGAAATCAAAGGACAGGGGTGGAGATGTGTCACCCTGTGGCTCAAGAGTCTGAGATTCAGCATATTCAGTCCTGATCCCTGATGCCTCGTCGCAGTTTCAGGGGCTTTTAGTAGAGCCACCAGTCTTATGGCCGACGGGGGATGACAAGCCCGTAATGTGTGTTTAGACTACTGATCTGTGAGTCCATGTCGCCTGTTTCTGCAACTAGCAGAGCTGTATTGCGGTTTTGAGGGATGATGAAACAAGGACGCATCCGTGTTGCTAAGTTCAGGTTTAAAAGCTACATAATGCCACTGCTGTCGTCCTGCAAGTGAGACTGAAACAGGCGGAGGAAGGATATGGGTTCTGAGGACTTGAGATTCAGTAATGGGTTTAGTTAATATCCTCCTTTTCAGAGGATCACAACACGTAACTAAGGTGCAATAAAGTCACAAATATCACTGGACCTTCATTTTGTTTGACAAAGGGGAATCCCAGGGCTTATAATAACATCAGGTAGAGAACACCTGTGCTACGTAAGGAAATTATCTACAGTTTGGGATATACAGTTAGTTCCCAAGGGTCAAATATGGACAGAAATCTAAAAATAAAACATTAAAAAAAATCCAACATAGATACAATAAAATTATATAGACACCTATCAAGAGGAAAGGGGAGGGAAATATTGTGCAAACTTCAGGGAAACGGTCACAAACTGCAGTACAAACAACCCTTAAAACACAAATACTCCAGCAGCACAGTGCTTCTATCAAAATCCAAAAAGCCACTGAGTTCCCATTGAGTTCAGTTCACTCACAAGCTTTCACCAGGCAGTGAATGCCTGTCAAAAGATGATACTAGGTTGGGCCTTGACATACAAGGGACTTAAAAGTCGCTGCTTAAATTTTTACCTTAAAAAAAATAAAATAAATAAAATAAAATCTTTCTCTTGCAAGCAACCTGACCTTTTCAAAGTGCAATACCAAATCACTGGAGAACCCCTTTAATATTATATAGTATAATAATATATTATAAGTTAATATGCGATTAAAGTATCAATCTGTATGTAAAGTTTCATAAAAAAATAACCAAACAATACATTTACTGTAATTGGAGACACTCTACAGACTTTGCCACTGAGAAACACTGATCTGCTTGTTAAATCACATATATGTGATGAACAAGTCACAAAAAGAATTAAATTGCACAAGCTCAAGACTAAAAATGTTTAGTTCACACTGATTTACAATAATAGCAATCTTCCACAACATTTTTGAATGTTGCTCTAGTTACTTCTAACTGCGAAAAGACCAAAACCATCAGAGAGTTACTCATTAGAGCTTCAATATCAAGAAATCATGCAATACTAAAAGAAATGAAAGACGTTCACAAGAAAAGAACAGTCGTAAAGCCTGTGTTTGACTGTCTTCACTGACCACTCTCTGTGTGACTTTCCATCAGTAACCATATCTTCACAAGGATGTAATTTTGGCAAGCAGAGTGAAACGTTGGCTGGGATGGGAGGCCGTTCTGTAACACAGCTCCTCTTTGTGATTCAGGCTGAGAAGAAGGGTGTATTGGAAACTCTTGCATAATGTGGCGTTGCAATATAGTCCAAGCCAGACATGTTCAATTATGAATTTAAATGAGTCATCTAATGTCAATCTAATATCAGTCTCGGGATAGAGATGCAGGGCTGGATCTCAGGTTCTTTCTTCCTTTCTTTCCTCCTTTTTTCCTTTGTCACTCCATCTGTCAGCAGCAGCCAAACACGTCTTTTAAGTACAGTTTGTTCCTTTATGATACATGAGCAGCAGTGGGTGGTCGCTGCAATGTCTTCATCCACAGTTTGGTGAGCAGTCAAACCGGAACAGAATTTCATTAAGTGGAATAAAGCAGAGTCAGTTTTGACAGTGAGCCTTTGGGTTTTAGTAAAGTGCAAAGAATGCTGACCTTATATATCCAATTTTTGTATCTTTTGACGTATGGTAGAAGGTTTCGATTCAGCAGAGGTGAAAGAGAGCCTTACTCATCAGTCTGCTCACACGCATTTGATACTGGATCTTCCAAAATAAACTTTACTTCACATTCCCATTTGATAACAATCTGAAGACCATAAACTTTAACACGGGCGTAAACGTTAATGCACAGTTAAGATAAATCTGGCACCCTCATTGAGCTTTTTCATCACGGACTGCCTTGCAAATTAGCTTAACCTTTCAGTTTTAGCATGTTTGAGCAGGTTATACTAATGACTGTCCCATTTAGATGTAACCCTGATCTGTATTCACACACTGAAAAAATGATGTATGAAAGTTTTTCATGTGGTAAAGAACAAATGCTTTTTTCCTGATACCCTGCTGGTTTGGAAATTGTGAAAAGGTTTTAAATGCTCAAGGATTTTGCAACCAAAGACTTGAGTAACGACTATATTTTAACAAGACCACCAGTCTGACCAATGTCCAATTACACCCGGAAAATCTAACAAGATGGTTGGAACAAACATACTGACGTTTATGCTATTTGTAGTGCCTTATTGGTATTTGGACTAAAGATGTGAAGTTTATTATGAGGGTGGTGCTACAGGAAAGGCAGTGGGGTTATTGAAATCATAAAGGTTTCCCTCTTTGGATATATGAATCAAATTTTATAGTAATTTACCCATCAGATTATGTGATATCCTGTGGGTGAAGTTGTCATTTCGAGCCTAGGGTGGTGCTTACCGAAAGTTTAATGAATGTCTTAAATGGAAAGAGTTAATCATCTGGGAAGCATGAATGTGCTCAGTGAATTAAATAGTAATCTACAGCCTGATCTACGGCCTGATGATGGAGCCACAGGAAAGGTCAGAGGGTCAACAAAATATATGAGGACTCACTCTCTGAATAGCAGCAGCAAGTTTACAAACTTCACAGACAACAACTTGAATCTATGTTTGGCTGAAATGGAAAATCTGAGGTATCGATAAAAGCAAAATACAGCAGAGTGCTCAGCGAATTAAATCATGAGTAAGTGAGGCATGTGACTTGCAATGGAGAGACAAAAACATCAGGTCTATGAGGATACTGTAACATTGCTCAAATTAATACATGCTATATGCTATATTCAGATATATTTTACATTGTTTTCAACCTTTTGAGGAATTCTTGGAATTATGTTATCTCAGTGCGTCTTCTTCTCCAGTGGTTTAAATGGCACTCAACTGAAGCATCAGTGCCACCAGCTGTTTATCTTGATGCACTCAACTCTTAATAGTCACATAACTGTAGTGGATCGCAACGTGCATAAATTTGCATTTTGTTCAACATTTTTCTGAAAATTTGGTTAAAATCCTGTGCTACATTTGGATGGAAATCTGTTTTGTGGCGCTAGTGGGAGGAACGGGGTCACCAAAGACATGTGGTGCAACCTCTGGAGACTACAAATAGTGTAAGGTTTGGACATATTACAAACTGACTTGGTGCTATTATATTACAAAATGTTGCTGTACAAATTAACTTTGCTGCAGTGGCATGCAGGTGTACTCCAGCACCTTGGGACATTGTTGTTGGGTGTGGTTACAAGTAGAACTAAATACACCTCTGACCACACACAACCACACCCATCAGTGATGCTGGATGTTGTTGCTGGAGGTGAAACTGACTTTTTAACAGACGTTTGAACTGATCAAATACATAACAGTGGGTCAAAGGTCACTGGATTAAACATTAATTTTTACAATCTGTAATTTCAAATATATTTGCCATATTGTGAACTGTAAAGTTATAGGAAACATATCCTTAATGATACTAAGAGATTGAGTCCAGCTGTATTACCTAGTGTCAATAAAGTATCAAAGTTGATGAAAATCACTCAACAGTAGTTGCTGAGTTACACAGTATATTGCTCTGGACCTGACATCCTTTGGCTCTGCTGGTAATCAACGACAAGTTGCAACAAAATGCGGATGTGTCACTTTGAAACAATACTGCTGAATTACAGATTGGCTGTTTAAATGATGGACAAGAACATATGAACCATCACAGTGAATTTCTCCTCATGGGAACAGGACAACAGAGTCGGTTAACACATCACTGGACAGTTGTAAATTGCCTTCATTGGTCCTGCCAGGGTCTTAGGGTTATGCTGAGGTTATTCAATGCTCAAACATCTCCAGACACACATATATTCACACATGAGATATACGCACACAAAAGCTTTGTTGCCTCTTACACACACACACACACACACACAAACACATAAGCTCTATCTCTTTGTCTGCTGGGTTAATCTGTGGGCCAGATCAAAGGGTCAGGTCCAGGAGATAAACTCCGGCCCTGGAGGGTTCAGCCTCCTTCACTCTGAATATCTGCAAATCATTAAGCTCAAGGTGATTCACAGCAGCTGACCGAGTAGCCCCAGAGGATTCTGGGCCAGATAGAGGAGGATTTGTCCAAGCCGTTCCCGTCGACCCCGCTGCCACTCATGTTGACGTTACTCTGTCGCTCAGCTTTGAGCCTCTGCATGCTCTGAACCAGACGTGAGAGCCACTCAAGACACCCCTAGAGATAAAAGACCCTTCACCCCTGACAGGATGGGATCTCACTGAAAGCACACCACGCAAATTATACTCTCTCCTGGCTTTGTATGAGGGATCTCCAAGAAGGAATCCTTTTGAAAAGGCCAAATATCCAGCCGGTTGAATGTCTGGAGGCTTTATCGGGCAGAAAATTTTCAATGGGAAGCAAAAGGCCGTGCTTGTTCCTGCTTGATTTGGAATACACTTTTAACAATGTAGAAAGGGGTGGATGAATAGGTACATGTGTCATCGCTGCTGACATGCTAAATGATGGGTATCAAAGCATGGAGGTTTGGCATGGAGGGAGGGCCAGAATGAGTGAGAGAAGAGAAGAAAGAGGCAGAAGGAAAAAGCGTAGGAGAGATAACAGCCAAAAAGAAAGTGGTAGAGACTGGAGAAAAGAGAATGAAGCAAAAGAAAAAGGTACATCTGGGAGGCAGCAGCAGCTGGGCAGCCTTTCAACAAACAGGCCGCAAAAATGTGAAGTTTCCATTATCGTGCTTTAAAAGAGGATTCGCCACTGGAGCCTGTTGGCTTCGTGTCAGCGTGTTTCTTCATCGCTGCGATCACCTGTGTGGGGCAGAGGGAGGTCGGCCTCCGGCTAATTGGGATCCCAACCTCCTTCAGAGGAGTGAGAGGACTCTCGCCTCGGCGCTTTGACACCTTTAGAAGGAGACAGGTGACGCCAGGGTGCCCCCCACCCAAGAAGAAAGAACAGGGGGGAGGAGGAGGGAAAAAGGGTGGAGGTAGGATGAGGGTGCACCTCAGGGCGCTGTGACTCAGGTTCTTCTCTGTGTTTGTGTGAATGTTGCCTTTCCTCTGTTTCTCTGTATGTGTGTGTGTGTGTGTGTGTGTGTGTGGGTGTGGGTGTGTGTGTGTGTGTGTGCATGTGTGGTGTGTACCTGTCTGCCTGTATTCATGCATATACATGTGGAAGCCTGCACACTTTCAACACATTGTGTGTTTTTTGTGTACGAGTGTTGCTCATTCCAGGTATTCAGCAGGGTGTGTAACAGGGTGTGACTGCTGCATGAAACACTGACAACAATGGCAAACTGTTTCAAAAGAGGTCAGTTATAATTCCTATTATTTGTGGTTTGAAGGATCATTGACACAACTATTAATAGTTTACTTAAGCACATTAATACTAACTTTGTTAAGTACACCAAACACAGTAATTAATATTATAATTAATAAGCTGGCAAATTGCACTAATGTTTTCTATTGTTTTCTTTGCCTTTTCAGTGCACACATGCAACTTTAATTACACTTTAATTCTTAAATATAATGCAACTAATACGCTAATTCACATGAAGCCTAACGTATTAGTGTGTTAATGTGTTAATGACAACATAAATAAAATATATTACATAAACAGTTTGTTTTCATATTAAATTTCATTCTCATAAGAAAGGGATTTTTGATATTTATTCGGTTCTCTCACTGCACCTTGAAATCATTTCTATGACAGAGGAGAGACAATATTAAAGGTTCACCTCTTCCAAGTAGAATACTGTCAAAAAGCTGGAGACCATTTTGCAGATTACATCTATCAGCATTTGGTTGGTGTTAGGCTGGTGTTCATTTCAAACGCTGGGTGTGACCCTAAATCCACTCAGGCCGGTCTGAGCCACGGAGCCCCACTGACGCCACCATCCTCAGCCAGCTGATTTCCTGACACACCAGAGGCCAGGAGTCAGATGGCAACAGATGGAGAGATGGAGATAAATGTGAACAGTGGTACATGAGCTTTGCAGCTGCATCACTGGTCTCCCTGGCAACCATGTCGGCATCATAGCAAGCCATTAGTGAAATGGCTTTTTTTATGATTAGCCAGATAACATCCGCCTTTATTGATCTTCCATAGAGTGAATTCAGTGCCCTAGATAACATATTGTGATCATCTATTAAACACAAGATTACTCAAGTGTATCAGTGTTAAACAGATTGTTTTCCCCAAATAAGCACAGACATGATTAAATATACTAATATGGCCCAATTTTAAGAATAGAAAACAATCAACAATTACTAGTCATTGTTGCTTAAATGGTTATGACCTCCAATATGGCCACCAGAGCTGGTCATATGTGACATTAAAAAAATGAATCATCACACACAGCAGCACCAAATAGGAGTGATAGCCTAAAAGACTGAACGCTGGAACAGTTTAATCAGGCTTTACACTCCATCTGAACTGCTTGTCAGGTGGTCAGATAGTATCCTCTCCCTCCTCTTAACTATATTGCATTTATGCTCCACTAATTTTTAATTTCAGCACCGAACCAAAGAATTTATTATAATGTGAAATGGTTGCTAGTAGGCTATTAGCAGTCACCAGAGGCAGCTTTTAGCTGCTTATAGTGGCTTTCACTTTAGAGTTTTGGTTCCATGGTCCATAAAGTTCTGTTCAACTGGCTCTCACCAATGTCCCATATACAGCTATGGAAATCAACTCCCTGCTCACAACTGACACAAGCTAATTAGTTTTGTTATGAATACAAACTGATAAAGGTGTTGTATTAAGGAGATAACAGAGGATAACAACTCCAAGAACTCATGGTTATTCCTAGACTTACTGGTTTCCAGTTTGTGTGCCTGGAGGACACCTCCAGGTTATAATGTAGGTTTTCCATCTTGTTCTTGCATGAGTAAATTGTTGCTGAATATTAATCCTTTCTTGTTATTGTGGTTTAAGAACAGGATAACTGGCACTGTATGATTTGTTGGGAGATTATATTCAGGTGTTGAGAGATGACAACATTTATTATTCCTTGGGGAAATCACAAGAGCAGCGGTTACATTTATATTCATTTGTCCTACTGTTTCCCCTCAACATGTAACCAGTTATTTTGTGGTTTGTGTGGCAGGTAAAGTAATGAAATTGACAGATGATGGTTTGTAGTGCCCATAACAGCAGATTTCCCGAGCAGCCAATGCTTAAAATCCAATCAGGGTGTGTGTGAAAATATATTCCACCAGGGTTAAATAATAAAGCTTAGCTTATTATATGACATCATAGATCAACCATCCTTGTAAGTAAACAACACCTGTCTTAAAAGCAAACAGCGGGCAATGTGTGATCATCTCAGCCTGTGCTGTGTTTATGGCCTTACACCATCGTTAAAACCACAGAACGGCACAATGAGCATGATGGAAAAAAGTACTATTGGCATCAAACCAGTGTCGGATTCATCTCCACATGAACCAAATGAGAGAGTCAACCTGACCTGTAATGGGCTTCACATGGATCCAAAGCTGTGAAATCTGGCATCTACATATGAATATCCTATTGGCAGTAACATACACCAAACACAGTTACTGATAGCAATGTCGCTCTGTGTAGACCTGTTAGCCACAGATCGCAGTGAGAACACATCTATTAGTGATTCTTTTAGTGGAAGTAACAAGCCTCATTGTGCATGTTACGAATTCATGCATACTCAACAAAAGGTGCAGGGAGTGTGCCAACACAACAACAACAACAAACCGTAACCAAGACATCTACGAGGATTTTCACCGCAGACCACTTGACTCAGACAGATGACTCTCACGCAGTGAGAAAAAGCCTAATCGGTGTCAAACTCTGCTTTCTTCCAGATCTACACGGTGGTGTGTGAAAATAAACCCTGTAGGTAAAGTAGATTTTTGACAGCGTAGAACATCTCAGCCCCGGCTTTGCCCTGATGCCACATAAGTCGTGACCTGTCAGCTCGCTGATCCTCACACATCCTGAGACGTGTCAGGCCTCACACAAACTGCAATGATCACACGCTGGCAGGGAGGACGGCGGGATGAGGAAAGTAAAATTAATTCATCAAATATTACTGAAGCCGTCACATGCACCGTACCATGTTTGGAGGCACAACAAGGCACGAGTTTTTCATATATACAGAGGTGGAAGTAAACAAAGCACATTTACTCAAACCTGCATTAACCATTTTTTGGAAGCAAACTGTAAACACAACACAGACATAACATCTCTTTGTAAAGTTAATATGGCCAACTTTCAAGCAGTGATTTACTGTATTTACAGATGCAGAGGCTATAGTCCTATACTTAAAAAAAAAAAGATCAAAACTACCTCTACATCACTGGTGCTTGATGCATACATGTGTCACACATATACCTCCGCCCAGTCAGACAGGGTGAGGTAAGAAAACGCCCCTGAAGACAGATTATGTCAGAGAAAATCTTCAGAGGAAGATGGACAGGTGGAGCCAACCTGGTGGTCCTCGGCTTGGATGGAGGCAGGGAGAGGTCTGGGGGAGTGGGGGAGGTGGAAATTGTATTTTTGGATGTATGTGTAAACATGTACCTGTGTGTGCAAGTGCATAAGTGTATTTTTACACAAGGTTGAATGTGTGTGTCTGAGTTGCGTCATCTTTCTGTGCTTGCTGAGGCCACACATGTACGTCTTTGTCTGTGTGTTTTGGGTGTCAGGGTGCTTGATGCTTTAAGCCTTTTGCCTTTATGCCTTCAGGAAGACAGCAGGACCTTTAGGCTTTAACCTGTCCAAAGACACACACACACACACACAGACCACAGAGTGCCTGCAGAGCTCAAACAGAAGGCCTGGGTGTCATCTATTCCCCCTCTGAGTTCAAAGTCCAGCAGAACAATGAGACACAATGAGGAGCTTACAGGCCTTTCCCTGCCGGGTTAACAGATACTGACGGAGGAGCACACACGAGAACTTTGTGTGTGTGAGTGTGTGTGTGTGTGTGTGTATTTCTATCGGCCTCTTGTTGGAAGCTTTTCACTGTTCCCCACCGAAAGAAGGGAATTCTTCAAAAGGAAATAATAACTATCAGGAAGACTTCATCAGAGTTAATGGGTCCTGTGGTGTGCAAGTGCTTGGGGATGAGAGTCCCTCACAAATTCCCATTAGATGATTACCTGCCCGGAAACTTGAGGTGGTCCCAGGAGGAGGTGTGCTCATTTGAGGTGAGGTGGAAATACAATTTGAAATACAACCTACAGTTCATTTGTTTGAAGCATTATTCAATTTGAAAGAAAGGTGATGAAAACACCATTAATAAAGATGCTAAAGAGTTCTTCCATTTAGACTTAGAAAGTAACAGATGTTGAGGGTTTCGTCTACAGAATTAACACTTTGGTAACTCTGTTGAATCAGGCTGATGCCGCGGATCCAGAGGAACCACAAAGATCAACTGCAGGACTAGCTACTAGAAAACATGCCCGCGATAAAACTAATGTAGGTGTCAAACAATCAACAACAATACACACAAAACTTAGACTGCAAATTCTGTCTTAATGAGAAACAACTTGTGTTACACTGACATTAAAAAACACTGACACTAAGAACAACTAAAGATCAATTGCGACTATTTTTTTCCTGATAACCAATCAATTGTTTAGTCCATAAGATGTCGAACTTAATAAAGCAGATTCCTACAACACATTACTTTCAACATTTTTTTTTTTTTGCTTTCTCCAACATGTCTAAAACTCAAAAATATTCATTCCTCACATTTTTTCTCCTTAACTTCAAGCAACAAGTGTTTGGTTTGGTTGTGATAAATGGTCCATCATCTACATTGCTAATTTTAAAAGCATTTTAATATCTGGCTCACTTTTATATAAATAATCTGTGTAATCACATACAGTGATGCACAGACAATATATATATACATACCCTACACATGGGTACACACACACACAACCACCCCTCCACCATTAAGCATATTGTCCATGGTGTCCCCTCTGTCTGCATCCCAGTCATTGTGCCAGTGTGACTGGAGACGATCTGAACTGACAGCTACTGTCTCAGAAACATGCAGCTGAATCAATCTGAAACCAGAGAGCATCGCCCTCGCCTGTTAGCAGCAGCCGACAACACCAAACGCCAAAGCCATTCGACAAACACACGAGCCAACGAAGCATTTACCAACAAACAGGAACTCACATCCCACTGCTCTGATGTCAGTCAAATGCGACTGGTTACAGAAATTGGCAGCAATAATAGTCTGGTTTTTAGTGGTTATATTAATACAGCGGTAATATTAATAGTGGTTGTGGCAGAGGTGAATGACACTGTTGAACTGCAGCCGCCACTCCACAAAACAACTATGGCTTCATATACGATTCCTCAATCATTGGTTTATATGAGGTGCAGAAATGATTACTGAATCAATTGAGGTTAAATATTTTCTGAATTCTCCACTTTAAAGTTAAGCACTCTCTTCATCTGCATTCTGTTTCAAGCAGTGACCCGACTGACTTTGGAAACAGGTACCTACAATTGGAGGTGAGCAGTGTCATGTTTTGGCAGATGGCACTGAGTCAGCAACTTATCACCATTAGGTGCCACTTCAAAGCATGAATACTCTCTTTGCGTGCCAATCCGATACTTCAGAATGTTTCGTCTGGAGAAGAGAAAAAATCAGAATTGATCGAGACTAAAGTGATGAGCAGAAACACATGGTGAGAGAAGGCACAGGTGGTTGTCAATGTCAGCCATGTCTGAACCTCGTGGGCTGGTTTTCTACAAATGACAGAGCTCAGATCATCTTCACGTCCGTGATGAGAGCTCACTCTACAGCGACACTGAGGATGGGAGGAGGGCAGGAACCAAGCAGATGTTCATGACAGTCGAACTTGTGGTGGAATGACTCTCTATCTCTTAGCCAGCATGTAACATGTCGTCATTTGTCTTGTGGCTTTTTCTCTCTTTCGGTCTGAGTTCTGTTTAAAGATGAATCTGTTCAGAGGAAGAATTTGTTTAAACTAAAACCTCCGAGCTATAGACCAAAGGCTACTGTCTGACAAGAATGACTTCTTTTACAAGGAAAAGAGGAGACAGAATGATTTTTAGAACATATATAAATTAAAAGTAAAAAGTATGTAAGAGTGAAAAAGTATTGATCGGGATCAGTTGGTTCATACTTAACACCCGCCATGAATCGAACACTGCGCATTTGGTAAGCGATTGTTTATTTTGTTACCAGGCGTGTGTAAACAAGTGCTGTGGACGAACACAGGATGTTTCATGTTGTGATAAAACGAGCCTGTCAGGAGCGGGTCATAGACAGAGCAGATGAAGACAAACAGAACTTTTGTTTAGCTTCGAGGTGTTTCCAAATGGAAAAAATAAATTGCTGTGGTCACGTGAAGGTTTGTTTCTGTATTTGTTTACACTTTGGTGCTTTCTTTTCTCTGAGTCTCCCATTATACATTAGTCAGGGGTCTGGTGCAACACTGGCTCTGAGGCACTTCCTTTGCAGGCAGTGTTCCTCTGAGGCTGAAATGCTATGAGGCCACGTCCTGGCGGCCGGCAGGAAAAAATCAGAGGATTCATCTCCTGGCAACGTTTAATGTTTGTGCCAAATTTCAAACCAATCCATGACGAAAATTTTTTGATATTTCAATCCGCCAAAAAGCAGAGGCTGATCAGATTACTGATAGACCCCACATCCTGTCTGAGGGGTGCTCCAGTCGCGTGGTTAAAAATTTATGATTTTGTAACTAGCATGAATTAAACAACAAAATATGTGTTTGTAACTTACCCTTTAGAAACACATGACAAGTAGCCAAATTGTTTTGTATCTGATGCCACTATCAGTAGGACAATTATAATTTATCACATTTATCTGTGCCTTGTATTACCATTTATAATCACTTTGAAATAAATCTGTTTTGTAGTGACAACACTGAGTTGGTTGGTTTAGGTAGAAATGACACAGGGGAAGCCTGTGATTTGAATTTAAGCGAGAATATTAAATTGATTGCTGTTAAGGTTAGAACTTCATCGCCATGGTTACAAGCATAACTTATTATTGTTAAGGGATTATGAAATAATCGCAATGTCAGTTGAAACAGGTGAAAACAGTGACAAACGTCCCTTGATCAATCATTCACAACACACACGAGGCACCATGCGGTGGATACCGTTTACACAACAATCAGGACACTCAAAACTCCTAAAAATGGCGGACGGTAAATGTAATTGCACTGTATATATCATCGCCCTAGAAGTAAGAAGGCTGCTTTTCTCTATCTCTGAAGGCCTGCTGTGATTAGAAATTTCAAGTTGTAGTGTTTTTTCCATTGCAGTACATGCGTGTTGAGAACAAATAGCAGCAGGCGCAGCAACAGTCGCTGGGAGGGGCATTTCATTTTGAGTTGTTCTGTTCAGCAATAAAAATCTAAATCCACCACCAGTTTGATCTGTCCACTGACCAAAGATGACCACGTGAAACTCTCTGCAGCACCACCAGCTGAGAGCAGAAAACTGTAACACTTCACCACCCAGTTTGACTTCCCCTCCTGCAAAAAAGAACACATCATGGCCTCAGAGGATTGAGTTGTGTTTTACACTATGACACCCTCCCATTTCACACTCGTGTCCAACCGGCCATCCCGCCTGTTTTGTGAGGACAGCTTTGTTTTCACTGTATCCTCCGCCAGCAGCGTGGCTCCGTCTCTTTCTCTCCGAGCGGAGATGATAAGCGCCAGGATCCGAACGTGTATGTTGTTGACTGAGGGGTGCCACTCTGAGCCGGTCCTGAATAAACCAGCACTGCCTTCCTCCCCTCTGCCCTCTCTACTCTCTCCTTCCTCAAGCCTCCATCAATCATTCATCCATCCATCCTCCTCTATTTCCTCAAACCCAGCAACAATGTGTAAACATAAAACATTTTAACCATCACTACACATAAACTCAACATATGCTCTTGAATAATACTCTAAATGGAGGTTAGTATTTAGAAAAGCACAAACTGGTTAAATCATTATTAAATGGCTATCTTTTTTGCACATTTGATGCTCTCATTGATCTGGACATAAAATTTCCCCTTCACTCGTCCTCACTCAGACTGACCTATACTTTCACCCGGTCTCTGTCTTCGGATATTCAGAGTGTGTTTATGCATACCTGCGTGTGTCGTTTGTCAAAGGGTTCGGTGCTGACTCTTGTGAATGGTTACTTTTCTTGGCGCGGTTATGACAGGCACCACAGCAGCCCATCCCAGAGCTGTAGTGTCCTTATCAGAGAGAAAATCATCACACAAACACCCTCAGCTGTCAGCTCAGGGGGATCTGTAAGATCATTACCGGACTTCAGGACGCGTAGAGTGTTAAGATACACTGGTTATTGATCAATTTAATGACCTACATGTCAGGAAAGGATAGTCTTTAATCATTAATCAATGTTTCTATTTCGGAATATTATCACATCAAGATCTTTGTTGATACCCCGATGGAGAGTAAGGGCACAATGACGCGTCATCATCTCTCCTGTTGGCAGATGATGATGTTTTCTCTCGTCACTGTGCAGGGACCTGCTTTCTTGTTTGGGTGGTGATGTAGTTCTGTGTTTGTTCATGAAGGATACAAACCCTGCATTTTCTAAACCAACACCCACAGTAGCCCCAAGCGAGAGGACTGGAGGCTAACCTGGCCAGCTGCACTCCTACTATAAATGGCAACAAGCAGTACAGTCAGTTACATATGAAATCTCTGTGTTTGTATGGTAAAAAAAACAGATGACTGCAGCCTCAATATGAATATGTATTGCATTATATTGTATGCCATACTAGCAGTCATTTGTCAGAGTAATTTTATTCAATCATATCTGCTAGAGGTTACAGTCATATTCTACTAATCTGCAACAACAAATACATTAAGACAGAATCATAATGTCTGAATCATGTTTTTAATCAACATAATGCAGAAGCATTTTTAACCTATAAAAATTATAATTTGAAAAATGTTTAAGCAGAAACAGAAAAAACACAATTTATTGTTTTTATGGTTATGTTTAAGCGCTCAAAGATCCTTGGTTAAGACTGGGGACAGTAGGTAAAGGATGAGACAAGATGTGTTTACTTTGTCAGCATTATACTGAAATCACAAGTGCCTCATGTGCTTTTGTTGCATAAACCTAACTACACACAGAATCAGGATGTGAACTCAAGATATGTCTCCAGTATCAAAGTCCTGCACTTTGTACGCTCTCACCATCCACCTTGAGCACCTCTCTATCACTAGCATACGGTAACTATCACACCTCCTGAAAAAAGTATTTAGGAAACAAGTAGTATATAAAATTAATTTATACTAGACAATGTTGTATCAAATGGTGGCCATTTCAACACTGAAAAAAAGGAATTGGAATGATAGGTCTTACTTAAATAAAGATCAGTTTTCAAATAATAATGTGGTGGCTCAAATGTCTGAAATAGCAATATAATAAATATCAAATTCACAAAGGTGAATTTTTGCCTGCTAAATTCCTTTAAATTATTGTTGGTTTATTTCCTCTCAGCTAAGCTAACCTGTTTGACCTTACAGGAGGAGGTCAATTAGTTGACATGTTTTTCGTAATACCACTACATCATAAGCCTACAGCTGCTGTGTGGACACCATGTTAACAAATTAAATTGTCTCAATATTTTGCCTGTGTATCAAAGCCTTTACAGGAAGGTTTGCGGTGAAAGTCAGGTCAGAGGAGGCTGTCTGTCAGCTGGACTACTGCTTTTCCGCCCATATCCTCCCTAAGGTGTTAAAATGAGACTGACATGGGTGACATGTTAGTATGACATGTGTGGCGTCAGGGGGAGACACCGCTCCGGGGCGTCCGGCTGTTGCACCATCTGAAAACTTAAACACAGGAGCTGGAGATATGCGTCATTGTTCTGGAGTGACGGAGAGAATGTAGTAATATGTATGTGAATAAGTGTGTGTGTGTGTCTATACTGTGGAATGGTTTAAGAAATGTTAACATTTTTTAATGAGTATTTACATCCCTGAGGCTGCAGTGTCAGACTTGATCTGATCTGATCTGTGTGTTTAATGGTCTGTGAGTGAATCCTTTCTTTGTCTAAGTCACTGTGATGTATGTTTGCTCATGTCATTACAAACTAGTGGCTGAACATTTACACTAACTCTGATAATGGGTTTTCAAGGCCAATGTGGATGTTTTAGAGATGTTTTGGTGATAAATAATTTCCATAAATTTCCCAATTCTATGCCGATTTCTCAGTTATGAGCTTCTCCACTTCTTGACAGTTTATCACCATGAACACAATAAAATGACACTAAAACTGTCCTTTGAAACAGTAAATTTGTGCGTTAGCATGCTAACATTTCCTAATTAGCACTGAGCAATAGACGGCTGAGGCTGACAGGAATGTCACTAGTTCTGCAGGTGTTGAACCATAATCCATAATATTGGACACATTTGAATTTTTACCTGATGGAGGTGCTAGATATATTGACAGTGAAGTGATCACCAAAGTAATTACAAGGCACCCTGAGGTGATCCTCTGTACCAAATTTCACAGAAATCTGTCCAGTAGTTGCTGAGATATTTAATCTATAATGCAGTTTCACACTTAAATACTTGGGAAGACAGTCACTTAAGTGTAATACAACATTTTGAATCCCCAGTGAAAGATGCCAGGCGGTTAATTAGTCAGCAGATAATTATTTTCACTTGTGGTTCAGACATACATCCAAAAACTGCCTTAGAAAGCATTTGTTTTTATCTACAGAATATAAAAAATATTCAGTTCAGTCAAAATGAGGTAATTTACAAATGACCCAAATGTGAGCTCAACATATTGAGCTCTGGGTTTTAATAGTTTGTAACAAGACTGGCGTCTAGATTCAAACTAATAAAAGCTGCAGGAGGCAAACAGGCAGCTCCAAACAGCAGCACAAGGTAACTGAAAATTTTGGACCAGTACCCAAAAGCCCTTTAATGTAACGTCAGTGAACTGCACACACAAGCTTATGAATAACAGACAGCCGCTCTGTGATATAAAAAAGTGAGGAAAATGCACAGTCACACTTTAGGAGTCAGTCTGACTTTCATTCCTGAGGTTGCTTTCAGTGTGAGGGTCACACCAAGGTCACTGAGGTCAATGTGTTACTTTGTGTGGATTGAAAATTGACCAGAAAACAAAACCAACTTTTAATGTGGGCAAATACAGTGTCTTAGTCAGATGGGATTTTGCAGTTACACCTGGAATTTATTCTAAAAATACAACCTGGAACATAACGTGGGCTCATTAACAAGCTCATTTCCTTAACTTCTATGACGCTCCCAACATTGTCTGCATCATCATCATTTTAAGCTGCCATGTTGTAATGAAACACCACGAGAAGACAAGCTGTTGTGTAACACAGCGGCTTCCCGCTGCCGTCACAGTCTGAGAGGATGGCTTTGCTGTTTTCCAGAGTCTTAGTGAGGGTGGGAATGTTGTCCTTATCTGATCTGCATGTTAACATGGAGGCAGTGATTCGCTGTCAGCGGCTGCTTGTGTAAACCAGGCGTGGGGCCCAGGACGAGAGGAAGTGTCAACTCGTGTACAGAGCAGGCTTAAAAGTCTTTTCAGTTCATGCTAAAAAAAGGTTTCGGGAATATCACCTGATGATGCCATAGTTTGTCACAGAGAGGATAGATTTTTTTGTTTCGTAAAGATGAAGAATATGACTTAAATGAAAGTAGTCATCTTCAATTTTTAAGTAAATTATTTTTGTTATTGTCAGTATGGAAAGCCTTTTTAATCACATGTGACTCAATTCACTGATTAGTCAATCAACAGAACATTAATCAACAAGTATTCTGATGACTGATTATTTGTTAAGTAATTTTTAAAGCAAAAATAGCACACACACACACACACAAACACACACAACAATAGTTATTATTATTATTAACATTATTATTATTATTATTTCTGGTTTTCCTGACAAAATCTGACCAAAGGTTTAAGGTATTGTCTTAGGTCTGTAGATTAATCTATAATGAGAACAACCATTAGCTGCAGCCCTAGACAAGAACAGTAAAAAGGAGCGGATACTTGCTGGCCAGCTCTTACCATAGTTACAGTAAAACTAACATGCCTGAGCCTGAGCATGAGATTTCTACATAAATGAGTTCTTTTAAACTTCTTGCTAAACTGAGTTGTCTGTGTGTGTTTTGTAAATCCTTTTTAATCTTTGTCTCAGATGAGGGTTGCATCACAGGACAATGTCAGTGTTCAGACGATAGCTGGAAAGTACCGAAAAATTACTGTTTGCTGTAAATTTGTGTCTTTAACTCAACTGATCTCTAAACAAGTAAAAATGGTCGCTCAGTTTGTAGGAAACAAAAGATCCTGATGTTTTAACTCTTGGTCGGCTGGTTGAGCTTCATCTGTCTGCTGAGACTCTTCAGGTGGCATTTACTTGACAAACAATGTTAAATGTACTCACTGATCCTTGGTACATGTGGCCCTAAAACAGCACAGTCAGCTTGTACAGGTCTGTGCATGAGTTCAGAGTCATGCAAGAAAGAGCAGCCATTAAAATGTCCCCTACTCAAGTACAAGTGGTGTTACATTGGTTCCTATCATAATAATCTTCTGTAATTAAATCGGAAATGGTCACCTCCATTATTCCTGTGGAACACCTTAGAAAGTAACCTACAGTATATCATCAACCAATAAATAGGTTACAGAATTATACTAGAAATTGATTCATTTGTTGCATTTTCTCCATATTTCTGTATGTTTGATGCTCAGTCAGTGCCTCATAAGTTTATTATCCAGTGTTTACGAACTGTCACAAGAGTAATGGTGAGTTTTTACATCTGGATTTTCCTCCATGACACAAGTGAGGTTGTTCCATCAGGAAGAGGAGGAGGAGGAGGGTGTGAAGGCTGGCCTCCTCCCTCCTCATTCCTCGTTAGTTAGGAATTTGTTTACCCTCCGTCTAGAGCCGTGACCTGTAATGGACCACGAAGCCCTCTGGTCAACACAGGATTACCCAAGAGCCTCTCCTCAGGGCGAGGACCCTCACACACACACACACACAAAATTCACACTGGGCGGCAATAGGCAGCCTAAGCCCTACTGATAACAACCATTACTAATGGCAATTAGCCCATTAGATCCTTGTTAATGCCCAATGACTTGGAGATCGTTTGGGTGAATGAATCTGGGAGGATTTGCTCTACGTGGCCTATCTCGCTTCACCTCTTTGTCCTCTCTGTCTCTGTGGAGGAGATATGAATCCCTGTTCAAACAGCAGAAGATGACCGTTTCCTCATAGTTTGCCAGTGGTGATGTGGTTTTAGGAAGTTGGTCGATGAGTGCTTTGTGAAATTTATGACATGACGAGAATTTGGATATGAATAGGTTCACAAGCAGAAAGAGGTGCAGACTCTGTGTTTGACTTTGAAAGCAAATTGAAGAAGTGGTTCCTCAAACACTTAAAAACCAGGCGCAGAAGTGGATAAATTCAGTATTAAACTGGGATTAGGGATAATGAGAAATTAGACTCCTGACTTATTTTGTATGCAGCCACAGAATTAAATAATTACTGAGAAATAAATCAGCTCAGCAGAACTATGGCAGTCTGTGACAGCCACTTGCCAACTCCTAATGCCAATTTCCATTTTTAACAATCACTATTTAGCCATCAGAATACACAAACACTGACCGCGCTACTGAACACCAGGAGCCAGACTAGCTGAGTATCTAACCTAAGTACCTAAAGCTTAAGTGGTGATCTTTAAATTTTGTTGCTGTGTGCAGGGTCTCTGCACCTCGGGCTCCATTAGAGGACTTTGTGTTAATCCTGCAGGGATTCTGCCGTCCCCCCACCACCCTGGGCCTCCGTGTGGGAGATAGGACTGCCCAGGGATGGTATGAAAGCTTGGAGGGAAGCCCAAACACCGCTTAAAAAAAAAAAAAAAAAAAAAAAAAAAAAAAAAAAAAACTCACCGGCCTTTTTTTTTTCTTTGCATCCCTCCTGTGTGCAAAGACAACACACACATACCTGTTTGATGAATGGGAGTTTCTGCCTGGTTTACTCTGCAGTGAAAACGCCTTGGAGTGAGTCATTCTGCATACAAAAGAAAAAAAGAAAAGGAATAAGAAAAGAAAAAACAAGAAACAGCAACACATGTAAATGTGCAAATGGTGATGGTTTGCATTTTCTGCCAGGAATACATCAAAAATATTAGCTGTCTGTTAAAAGCATGCAGCTCCTCAAAGGCCAAGCTGCCGCTGTTTCAGGGCTTTTTAAAATTCCTGCTGTAAAAATGTCTCCATAGAACTATTTCTGTACAAAACAGCATTGTTAGCAAAGCAATAGCTTTTGTGCTTCAGCAGATATGTTTTTGGCCTGAAGTATAACAGAGGTGTGAGGCTTTTGTGTATTTTTTATTTATTTCTTTTTTTTTCCCCACTCTCAGCTGGCGTCTCTGCTCCTCCTTGGTCATAACTTTGACAGCTAACAGTACACCTCTGGATGAGTGCTGTTTGTTTAATTGCACCCTACAGTAACAATACTGTTTGGGCCCAAATTGAGAGCTATAAACTTTTAATTAATTCAACACATTATGTTAAACCAAACCAAATCACCAAAGACTGCTTTCTTGCTGCTAAAGCTTACTAGGATTTTAAAAGTTTATGTGATCGACCAACACATGACCTTTCTTTAAAGGGACATGCTATATTTTTATATACACACAGTGTATGTATACAGTATATATACAATATATATCTGCGCCTTTATCTATATATGTGGCTATGTGTATATAGATAGATAGATAGATAGATTAGACATACACCATTCAGTGACAATATTAAAACTACTGGTAACTGGTTTTAATGTTCTGACTAATCAGAGTATATTTCATATTATTTTAATTACTGAAGCATTAACATGAAAGTAGCGTTTTGGTTTTACAACTGGGTGAGGTAGAGCTGATTTGAAATATTTTATATTAATCCTATGTTTTGCAAATACAATCTACAAAGCAGCTATACTGCCATTAATATAGTTAAGAGAAAAGAGCAACAATTCCCTCTGAAATGTAGTAAAGAATAAAATTGAAAAACCTGAGTTAATAAGTTTCTAAATTGTACCTAAGTTCAGTATTAGGGTAAATGTAGCACATCACCTTCTACCACTGCTAACCTTGTATATTATATTATATTATATATATATTATATATTGTATAGTATGGCAGATTGTTTTTAACGTTGACCACAGGCTGCATCTGAGCAGATGACGTGTGCTATGTTACAAATGTTGTGTGGGAACCTTGCGTGCATTATGAAACAGGCTGTATACAGTAGTATAGAGGTGTATCCTCTGTAGACGTAGCATGGTCTGGTTTCAACTTTGTGACCCAACTACACATATAGAGAGGTGGCAAGAGGAGGAGGACGGGGGTAGGGGGTGGGGAGATGACAGCAGCCCTGTGACGGAGAGGAACTGATGAATTTATGGGACTTTTGCATCAAGACGGGTGGTGCGGTTGCACAAAGTCAACTCCTGTGAAGGGAGTTTCCCTTTAAAACGCGGCTCATTGGAAAAACAAGTTGGGTCTAAAACAAAGAGTAAACAAATGCAGATGAATAGGTGGCCTACATGTCTGTTTGGCAGGGCGAGGAGTGGCGAGTGAAATGCAAGAGAAAAATGTTGTCTGACATTTTCGACTGTGGACAAAGTTGTCATTTCATGCCAAGCAGCAGTGATATATGGCATAAAGCTAGTCGAGCTTTTGTCCAAAAAAACAGTTTCAAAATGATTCAGTACAGAGCAGCTACAGTGATGACTGAGGTGAGCCATTTTCAAATAGAAAGGGATTACAGAGAAAAGGTTAAATGGCTAAAATGCTGAGAGGTTTAGGGGTGTTAAAGGGAGAACCAAGGCAAATGAAAACACAACAACTCGAGTGTAGTGTACTGTAGCTGTACTCCTCTTGTAGCAACAGATGGAGGAAATGTAGGTACATAAAACATATCCAAAATATTGTGCACGGTGGCCTTGCCATTCAGCCATTTACAACACTTAAAGTCACGATCAGCTTCTTTGTGTACACTTTCCTGAGATGAAACCAGCGCTGAGGAGGGAAAAAAATGGTTTTCAAACAAAGCCTACAGTATCTGAGAGCAGCCATGGGTGCCGCTCTGTTTATCGAAGGACTCAGCTGTTGTCAGAAAGACAGATAGTTGGTCTTTGTCAACATGATTCTACGTAATGACCCTCATTATTTATTTGGTTGCTACCATGGCTACAGTTGGAGAGACTTGATGTATGGGGTTTCTCAGCACTCTGACAACGCCATTCTCTCTAATGACACATCCAGTGTTTCACCAGGACGCCGCGCTGCACGAGAATCCAGGCGTGAAACACGCTAAGGCAACAACGGCTGAGCAGGGCTCTGCGTGACGCTTTGAAGTGCTTTTCATCAGGAGATTATCGACAGGAGGAGGAGGGGAAAAAAAAGATTGCCTTGAATCTACTTCACTGTTTTTTGGCACCCTGTATAAACAGAGGGAAAGGTCCAGTAACACAGAAACCTGAAATGAATGAAAAAACAGAGCATTGCTGTTTTCTGTGTCTTGAAAAAGGTTCAGTATAAATATAAGAATCAAAACTCTGCTTACACAAACACTGGTCACCACCATGTGAGTTTATTTAAGACTGAGATTAAACAGATTTGATAGCTTTAGATGGTTTAGTTTATCATTAACACTAAAAGAATTTGATGTGTGGTGTAAATACTCCCGTCTTAAAAATCACAACTGTTTGGAAGCCAAAAACTGACAAAGCATACTCTTCTTTACAGTTTGAGGATACTTATATAGAGTTGAAAGTGCAGCAGCTTTTTTTTCTTCCTCTGTGAAGCTTGAAATAACAATACAGCAAAGATGGAAATTATCAAAGCTCCTCAGAAAAGCAATCAAAGCTTGATTTCCTTGTCACTCTGCATGTACTCAGCCTACAGGCTGGAACAGCAGCAACAACAGCAGAACTCAGTTAAACTCCCTGAATCGCTGACATTACATGCAGCCTATAGTAAAGAGTTCAAAGGTCAAAGCCTCAGAGCCCTGGTCTGAGTCCATGTTGTAATATCTCTGCGCAGGTATTTTTGGTGTCAGGTCTGATGTGACGTGCTGCGCTGCGGTGCTTCATCACCGCGCTGTGAGGCAGAGATGTTCGTTTGACCAGAAAACTCTGGTCTAAAACGCAGAGCGTGCTTTGATGTGAGCCTAATATGGCTTGTAAAAAGGGGGATCCTGCACTTTGAAGTGTTGCCTGATGCTGTCCAGACACAAGTGTGTGTGTGTGTGTGTGTGTCTCTGTGTGTAGTATTGGGCTGTAGTAGGTCTGTGTCTGTCAGCCCAGAGTTATAAAAAGTGATGTAAACATTGAGAGAGGCCTGGAGAGAGAGAGAGAGAGAGAGAGAGAGAGAGAGAGAGAGAGAGGTCTGGCAGGAGAATATGTAACTACCGTAGAGAAGGATGCTACTTGTGTAGAGCAGCTTCTTATTTTTTGTTTTTATTTATTTAATCTTTTGTCTTCTTCCCTCACTATGTGTGTAGGTGCAATGAACTAGACACACTTCCACCAAAGTTTGAACACAACAGATTTCCTTTTAGGTTTTTAGCAGATGCAATCATGAAACAGTGAAAGTGGTACTGGACAGCACATTCAGTGACTGTGATTACAAATCAGGAAACAATGAGATCCCATAAACAACAGTTAGACCAAAGGCACTTTAAAATTAGTTAGTACAGCAATAAAGAAACAGGATTTTCAAGAGTGTACACAAGCTGTCAAATTAAAGCTGTGTTACATTCTGCTTCATATCAGGAAGAAACACAGTATCACCAGAGAAAGATCAACATTAGGTTCAGTAATTAATCTAATAACTATACACAAGATTCAAGTAAAAAGAGTAAAATACGAAACAGTTAGCCCAACAGTTAGAGCTGCATTAGCGATTAGCTCCAGACAGCTAGTATGGTGGCTAGCTTAGTTAGCAGTAAGCGCATCACACGTCCTCCCTTATGAAGTCCTCCCTCATAAGGGAGGACGTGTGATGCGCTTACTTTGACTAAATTACTAATCAATCACAAAACAGCTGTAGTAAAAAAAAGTACTGTGCCTACAGTCAGTCCTCCGGCATTTGAGGAGTGGATAAAAGATGTCTGTCAATGAGTCACAGATCTGACAAAATGGTGGATGTATTATTAGCCTCTTTTACACTGCCTGTTCAAGGCTTGTGCCTTCATTTTGTCTTGCTTACACTGATCGGGGGCCACTGTTGTCTCCAGATCTTCTTAATATAAGAATATAGCAGGATCTTTGTTTAAAAGGGGCCAATGTCAGTTAAACTGTCAACGAACTCTGCCAGTAGTAGTTGGTATAGCAGCTGTGTTCAACTGAAACTGACTCTGTAGTTGCAACCTATGTTATGTATTACAATATATATAATTTCCTTTCTTTTCCTACATATACTCTATTGCTGCTATCATCTAGCAACTTTCTGTATCCAAAAATGTCAACTTGTCTCACAAAATATGTTGACTAGATGTAGACTTATATTTGAAAGGCTTATTCCACATAAAGAGAAAATACATTTTACACAAGTATTATACCATGACAACAGTAAGACAGATTAAAGAGTCTTGTAAATGGCACATGATATAGGCCTATTCTACACATGTAAACATTAAATCATGAAAAAGGACTTTTTAATCCCTAAACCAAGCGTTTTGGTGCTATATTTACAGACTGAACGTGTGTTAAACACACCAACGGATCCTTTCACTGTGTAATCAGTTCAAACAACGATAAAGAGTTGTTACGACAGACATAAAATCCCCTAAGACCTTCAGATAACACATTAAAATGGGAGTAACATGGCCTCTGCTCTGTTTCTTCAAACCTAGGTGCGTTATACGATGTATAAAAGAGACGAGAAGCATACAGTATATCACCCTGTAAGATGACAATTATTCATAACAGTTTAGAAATTAAACAGAAGATAAAATACTTTCAGCTCACAAAAGTGTTAAAAACTCAACATGAGGGAAAAGGGGGAGAATAATAACATGAGCTTTTAAGGCAGATTCCTGCAGGCGGGACATGGGGAGTTGGTGTGTTTGGTAGAGTGTGGTGCATAGGAGCTGGGGGCTGGAGAGTATAGATCATGGTGTTAGTTGAGGAGGAGGTCAGGGCCAGTGCATCTAACTCTTGTACTGATTGTTATGAAGGGCCATGTGTCAGCATCCATCCGACCACTTTATAACTCTTGGCCGTTCCCTGCGCCTCTCCCGCAAAAGGCCCTAATGCATTCTCTTTGACCCCGCCGGTGTAAATCAAATATCTGGCCTCAGATCTTGTCGAGCTGCACAATGATGCGTGTTTGTGTGTGAGTGTAGAAGAAAGAGAGAGAGAGAGAGAGAGCATAGTAGAAGCTATGTGGGCCTGAAACAGACACAAAAAGAAGGAAAGTATATAAGGAAATAAACAAAGAAGAGGAAATTACATCAGTTCAGATATACAAAAGAGTGTTTGTCCTCTCTCAATCGATTACCAATAAAATACAATTGTGATTCAAGCTACATTCAGTTTGTGAAAGCATTTGTTTGGATGCAGCTCAACTCAAAAAAGTGATACACAGTATTTCCTGCTTGTAACAGTTACATCAGTCTATTGTCCTTTTGCCTTCCTCTGTGTGTCTGGGTTTCAATGTGTCATTGTGTCTCTTGGCCAATTATATGAATTTGCATGGTCAAAGCTGAACAAAGGTGAACTCCAACCTCTGTGTCTGCCAAAAAAATGGACCCAAAACAGTAAGTGGTACAGTCTTCAGTTGAAGTGAATGGGAGGTGGAGCCAGTGTGACGGCATAGCGAAGCATATCATTAAGTACTTCGAAGTTGGAATTTGTTCTCTCACACACCAGTTCTCAAACAAACATGGTTGCCCACAGAGTTTACAGTAAAAATAAATATTTCTACAAGACTGTAGTCTTTTAAACACAAGCTTACATTTAGAATTACAGTATGGATTAACTCTCTTTTAGCTCTGTTTTTGGTCTCTACCAACTGCTGAGGGAAATGTATGGCTCTTTAGCTGCTAAATGCTCCACTATGTTCAACAGCTGGCCTCTGTCTGTGTCTATCTGGTGTTTGGTACTGAGCAGGTCGTGCACAGTGGAATTTTCGAGCTTTGTTACTGATGAGAGTTGTGAGAGTGAACCAATAACAATAAATGTGGTGGGTCAGAAAACTAAAACAATAAGCTGAAAGATGCTGACATTTTCTTCAGAACTCAGGAGAACAGAAGGTGATAATTTTTCTGTCACTTTCTGTCACTAAGAATGACAAGTTTCAAATAAAGCAATATGAAAATATTGATTACAGCAGCTTTAAAAGTTTAATGCAGGAACCCATTAGTTCCATACATTAGTAGGTTAGATGCATAAAGTTCGGGACTGACACATTTTTCCACTTTCAGCTTCGTGCCTCTGATTGTAAATGAGTTCATTGGCGAAGTAGAGAAGCCACCACAGAAAAGTGAAGCACTTTCAGAAACTCAAACTTCACAAGACAGAAATTATAGTTGAAGAGGGGCCCACACTGTTTGATTGACAGATGATGTCATTGTCTGGGAGGTGCCAAAACACCACAAGATGAGCCTTTAGCATCAAAACATTCACTGATTATCACTTCAGGACTTGTAGGATGTGGAGATAATTTGCAAAGTTGAAAGGCTGCAACTCTTTTCAACAAAACAGAGGGCAGCAGCAGCAGCAGCAGCCCTCTGGTCAACATTAGGCACAATTTCGTATGTGCAGCTGCAAAATTAGAAGGCAGCATCTACAACACAGATTGACTCATCTCGCAACACTTGGCCAACTTATTCAGTTTCTGTCCAAATCTGACATCTGGATCTGTCAAACTCTGTGATGGAATACACTGTATTCACAAATGTACCATATAACCACATCAACATATACAGCTCAGAAAAACTGACTATAATTTCCTGATAGGTAGTCCAAGTGGAAAAAAAAAAAAAGCTGTTACCTGAAATTTAGCAGTAGATACAGATGGTTTTATCCTCAAAGAAACGATAATTTAATAAAAGGTCACGAGAGGTGAGTAGTGGAAGCAAAAGTCAAGAGTTTATATCTCATTTGAATGACAGCTCATTTAGGAAACAAACTCTTCAAGGACTCTAACTTACTGCTTTTAAAAATGTTTTTAAATCAACTACTCTTGCATTAGTAATTACATATAATAAAAACACAGCATGTCTGAATGAGGAGACTCAGATATCTTGGTGCACTACTGGTGTGTACATTTGGGTGTGTCTTACAATAACTCACAGTAGATTTACACACTCCTGGACAAACATGTCGTGCACGCAAAGCCCTCCTACTGAAACGTACATCACATGCAGGATTTACTCCTAAAACAGGAGGGTAGCAGTCAATCCATCACATCAACAACATTGATATTAAATTGGATGAACATATCAATAATAATATTAATGTTGATAATAATAAAAACAACTTTTCCTGTGTGGATGGTTTCCTTATCATTATGTCTGTGATTGCCAGAGAGAACTCAGCTCTCAACATTCCCAACATTCCCATGTAGCTCTTGACCCCTGACAGCCTTAAATTATTAACATTCCCATATGGGCTTAAACCCCCTGATCGCTGCTTGCAGCAACATTTTTCATGTGTTTTTCATATTACCATAAGAATTGACACAGGAGATAAATATCTTATTCCTAATTCACGGCCTGTGTGTGTTTGTGTTTTCAGTGTGTGTGTGTGTCTTCCTGTTTGTCTTCTGTCCTGAAAATATCACCATCATGTACTAAATTTTACTTTTTGGAAACCTGAAGCCAAAATATATCTTCCATGCCTTGACTGTTCTCTCAGTGAGCGTGTGAGGTCAACAGGGGGCAGTAGTTTGCCTCTTTCCGCTGTAAAAACAGTAACTCGACTCGTCTCTGCTGCTGCTGCTGCTGCTGGTGGTGCTGCTTTTGTGTCCAGCGCCACTGACAGCACACAGGGCCAACTGCACAATGGGTTATGAATGAGCTCCCATTCATCACAATTAATCAGCGGGCCAAACCCATTAACTGTCAGGCAAGGGACGAGTTTGTCTTTGTAAGAATGACGGACTGCTCGACTGTTCAAATGCATCAGATGGCCTCAAGTAGTCGAGAACAAGTGGGTTTCACTCAGAGCTGAGCTGTGCTCGTTTGCACGTTTAGAATTATAAACTGAGGGTGTAAGACTGAATTCTGTGTGTTGTCTTCACAAAAAACATATTGGAAACATTTGATGTTAAAATCTGCTTTGTGATTTGATTGAATTTGAAACTGAACCACCTCCACCTCATATCTGAACCCAAATCCCAGTGATGGAAATTGTACTTAAGTCCAGTTCTGAGGTACTTGCACTTAACTTTATTCTACAATAGACTTTCATATGCCACTGCATTTTAGAGGGAACTTTTGGACTTTTTATTCTACAGCAGTTATTTGACAACATATTACAAGTTATATTACAGATTTAAGTTGTCATTTTAAATAAAGGATTTATCATTATAGATTATATTAAGTAACAGTTTATAAGGCAGTAATAACTGACTCCATCGAAATCAGAAAGGCTGCTTATTCCTTAATACACTATTAATAATAAACTAGTAGTTAAATAGTGCTATGTAGTATTATAAAAGGGGCCAACTTTTAAGTACATTTTGTTAATAATACTACTGTTCTTTACTTGAGAAAACGTTCAAAGATTTGTACTTGTCGTGAGGTATTCATACCAGTTTGCATGCTGCTCTGCAAGTTTCTGGTCATTCTTTAACACAAATATTGTTAAAATATGCGATGCAGTATAACATGATCTCAGTCAATAGGCTACTAATGGCAGTCTAAAAGGGGAAGTCAAATGTAAACATCTCAGTCAAGTTTGAAAGGACGTCTGTAACATGTCTGAGTGACCAAACTTCAAACTCTCAAAGTCCTCCTCAAACAAAAGTAAACCTTTCTCTTTTTTCTCTTTTCTTTTCTTTTCTCCTCACTTTTTCCCCCTTCCATAACAAACACCACATAATGATTTTGGGTATCTGGTAGATCAAGCGGGGTTTTGCCGGCAGCTGTGTGGTGGTTACGGGGTTGCCAAACCAAACAGAGGGGGGGGCTCCTGGAGTCACCTCTGCCCAAACATACACCTAATCCTCCCAGCACCGGCCAGATCGCAACTCTTGAACGCACAAGATAGTTTAAAAATAGAGGAGGGGACAAAGGTCAAATCTACAGAGGGATTTAAGGCCTTATCATTATCACGGAACAGCAGAGCTGAGCTGCAGCCCTGAGAAAGTGCCTCTGTGGAGGCCTCTGCATGGCAGACAGCTCACAGAGTCAGAGTAGACGTCTACATCTTCACTGAGGTTTCAGAGCTGTATGGGGCAGTTTTTCCCGAGGTGAAGATCACTCCTTAAAGGTCCAATCAGTCATTTTTTCACCATGTAATTTACAGGTATATTTGCTGATACTTGACATGTTGTTTATTTAACCGATTGTAATTTACAGAATATGGGCTGACTACTGTACCTTTAACAGCTACATCAAAGTTTAGCCCGCAGAGGAAGCACGTGTGAGACCATGAAAGGTTTTACATGTGACACAGTTCTCATGTGAACTGTCCTGAAAACTTGGGATCTCTTTACAAATCACGTGTGCTGACATCGTGTCATTTTATCACATTTTAAGTAAACCACACGTGCCTAAATGTGATTATTTCCTTATTTATTTTCTGTAGTGTTTATCTTTTGAATTTTGGCTGTGAGGTGACTTAGCCATGTAGAAAATAAATTAAAAATGGCTGCTTATACTGATTTTTAAAAAATGAGTGTGGATAGAATAAAGTTAAACAAGATAATTTGGGGATACTCATTTCAGTCCAGAATTTGAGAAAAAGTTTTTACTAATTTCCCACCACAGAGAGCTAACTCCAGAGAAGAAAAGGTAGGAGACAGGATAAAAAATAAACTGCTCTTAGAGGTGTGATGAAAATAATAACTTTGTCTAGAAACTAATAAAAACGTCTGCTGGGGCAGAAACAAAGGTGAAACTCTAAAAGACTGTAAAATGTTGCCATTGAAGGCTGATACTGAAGTAATCAAACCCCACAAAACTAAAAGGTTCCTTGTTGTATTGTAATTATCATTCAGATTTAAAAAAACAAACAAACAAACTCATATACAGCATGTAGACATTAAAAAACAGAAACTGAGATTTAATAAATGACCTGTGAGGCAGGCTGACTCACCACTCTTACTAACTGCTAGAGACGCTCTAGGAAATGTTAACAGTCTAATTCAACTATTTAAGGAATAAATACAAGATGCAAGGAAAATCAAATGTAATAACAGACTGATCTTGAGGAGCTGAATGTGATCCATCACTGTGGCAGGTGGATATCTGATATTTAGTAACACAAACAGATCAAGCCATGTAACGGAGATAATACGCTCATCACACACTCACACTCTCGTACGTGAGCATCATGTTATCAGCAATACTCAGTACGAAGAGCACTTGAGGCCTGATGAAAAGCACTTGCACAGGCAATTGAGGACTGGATGAGAGGGATCCCAGCAGCCGTATCAAGTATAATCAGTCAGGGAGAGGTTCAAGCACTGGCTCTGGGCCCAGAGAGGAGACTCTAAGCTCCTGATGGACAGATACGTTGAAGAAATTTTAATTGAGTTCTTCGTGTTTGATGACTGAGGGGGCAAAGGTCATTTTAAAAGTGTGAAAAGCAACTTTTACTACTTTTATTGGCTTAAATAATATTTGTGTGTTTGGGGGTGGGGGGCTGAATGTAGGTAAAGTTATGTTGCTGTAATCTGAGAAAAAACTTTAAAATTGAATTGTCCTGCATCAATCAGAGCGTTTTCCCCTCTTGATGACAGTGAAATCCCACACTGCTCCATTACAGTGAAGCTGCAGCACAGCTTTACCCCAACGAGTCAAGGAATTTGATTAAAATTGTCTGGTTTTCTGTAACCGAATCGACTGAACTGACCACAGCCATATTAAATCAGAACCTGCAGAGGTGCTGTCAATTTTCCTTTTTTATGAAATGTATGACAGGCCAGTGCTAATTCTGCTCGGCTTTAACCTCACCATGAGCAGTTAGCAGCCGGTTTATTATCACCTTGTTGTAGCTTAGTGTGTATACATACACTGTATACAAAGTTATTACAGACATGAAAGCACTTAAGCCCTCTGAAGGAAAAAGGGTGTTCAGAGGCTTGATAAAAAAAGATCTCCGCTATTTCAAGGGGAGTTGAGGGCTTTATTGTTAGCTTTTGGCCACAGAGCTAGAGTCAGAGATGCTTTAAAAGAAAAACTCCAAAGCTGACCTTTAGGCCTCAATCAAAAGCAGACCGTTTGGTAAAAGTAAAGGAGGCAAGAAGGAGGGGAGAAGAATTTACCGCCCTTTCAGGAGTGTAAAACAGGGGACTTGGCTCTGGACAGAGAAGAATATTTGAGTGAAATCTGCAGCGGTAAACAGTCAGGTGAGCTTGCAGGAGATTAAACATCATCAGTTCGATCATTTCCAATTTTAACCTCTCGTTGTTGATTGATAATTTCATTGCAAAAGCCACAGTGAAGTGGAATTTCGAGTATCCTTTAAAAAGATCCTGTCTTAACGCCAGGAGTCCATGTCGTTTAATTACACTTTGTAGCTTTTATTCTTACGTCTTATTCCTTTTTTGAATTAAAAACAACAACAACGATATTTAATTTGGAATGAGACTAATACATATTGGTTAGTGTGTCTATTTCCCTACATGCAGTCTGCCCGCAGAGCCTGCTAACTTTTCCATGACAGCGCAGCTCTTTAGGCTCTAATTGTAAAGCCACTACTGAAAGCTGCGAACTATTTGTGTCACAAACGGCTCTGCGCGCGTTTTAATATCGCAACATGTGAATTTTCCCACTTTGTGAAAAAAGCCGCAAGCGACGCCGAGAAAAGCGAAACCCGTATGAGCTCATTTGTTCGCTTGAAATAATAAATAAATGCATAAACGATTGAAACACACAGACAGAGTGAAATCAGACGTTAATTGAAGCTCGCTGACATTTACATTCTCGCTTGTTAATATCCTGTTGAGGCCGAGAGGCTTAAAACGAGGCTTTTATCAAAAAGAAACTTTCACAAGAGACTTTTTATATTTAACCAGAGAAGATCCCAGTGTTAAGGATGAATTTAGGTTGATGTTTAAAACAAAGTCGGAGGATGAAAAAGGAATCAAAGTCTAAAAAAACGGACATAAAGGGGAAACTAAGATGAAAAGAAATCATCACATGCAGGCTTAATTAGGCCAGATTTATTATTTAAAGGACTTATTGTTATGTTTTATTATTTGGGTTAAATTTAAACAGATCTACACATTTAGAAAACAACATAATTCAAAAATGAACTGGCGCAAAATATCAGAACTGCAAAAATCAATTAGATAAAATGTCCACATATGTTTCTTTATATTGTAAATGTAAATAAATGATAGGCCTATATTATATTCAGAATATAATAATAATAATAATGTGCATCTACCGAATTACGGTGATTAAAAATCAACAACTATGAGCTATTTTATAACCAGAAATGTGTTTTACAATCCGTTAAAAAAACTATAAAGGAAACTGGAGAATATTTGAAAATGTATGTATTTTATTTTGAAAGCGTTAATCAAATATTCACCCTGAAAAAATAAAATATAAAATGAAAGGTACACAGAGTTCTGCTTAGAAACAGTGTGTGTGCGTGTGTGACAGAGAGTGTGTGATGTTTTTCTCTTTCTATGAAGGAGGGGGGTCCGGCTCTTTTTATTTGTTCCCCCTGAGGAAGGGGACTTACCCTCCTTATTGTTCCACACTTGAGCCTCTTAGAGACGAAGATTCCTGATGTTACTTTAAACTAGTGCTGCAGCCTCTCAGCCTCCAGAGATCAGAAAAATACAACAACGGTAGAAAAACAGCAATAGCAAACAAAATGTCGACCTTTCTTCCTCAAGAGAAAAACTGGAAACAGATAAGGGTAGAGAGCTCTCTTCCTGTGTCAAGAAACATTTTGATTTTGTCCTTAAATATATTCTAAAATATTAATTATTGTTACGCAACAACAACTTTAACAGGAAAAATTAATGATCACCTGATTTTGGCTGACATCAGAGAACATAATAAACACACACAATCTGATGCTCTCTGATCTAAAAATGAGACCAAATACAGAAAAAAAAACAATATACAAAGGGTATTAAAGTGTTCATAATCCACCAGAATGGAATATAAACTATGAAGCTTCAAAAGATGAACCCCCCCCCCCCCCCCCCTTTTTTCTTTTCTTTTTTGGTTCTCACAGAAAGAAGAGGAGAGAGATTACGGTGGAAAAACATGAGGCCAGAAAAACAAGGAAGATAAAAAGAGTGAAAAATATCAGAAGTGATCATCTGACAGGAGCCAGAGGAGGAAGAAAATGTCACCTGATCTGATGGACACAGATCAATTTCCAGGCTTTAGACCCCTGTCTCCAGCTGAGGACGCCTGATAGACATGAATCATCCCTGCCTCCCACTGTGTGTGATGGTGTGTGTGTGTGTGTGTTACTGCCATAATATTTGGCTCCTCGTGATGATGCTGACAAGTGAATTTAAGAATCTTAACTGATGCTCATTATATGCGAAGCTATTCTGCCAAAGCCGTTTGTTACAGCTCTAAATTATGCACATGGACGTGTATTGTGCTGAATAGAAACATTAAGAGTCCGCTGATGCTGTTGCTTCAAATACATCATTTCAAAATGAATGAAATCAAGAAAACATATGTTGTGATTCTCATGTTCTCTCAGCATAAAATCACACTTTTGTTTTTTAAATCTGAACTGAAAACTCACAAAAATCTATTTTTAAAGAAGCATGTTTCTGTCTTTCAATTATAATGTATAATAAAAACACATTAAATCATGGGAAATTCAGTTATGGGATAATTCACATAACTTTATTCAAAATGTGTGACTGAATTCATATCAATTCGTATTTAACCTCGCAAGACTCTTACGTTGAGTAAAAACACTTCACCAGTTGAGTCCAAGGCTTTTATAACTGAGGAGACAACATGTGATAGCACTGAGAATCACTTTGCAAAGAGCGGTGATAATTGATAGGAAACGTGGGTTTATAGGAGATAATATGTTGTTAAAACACTTTTCTAAATCCGAGGGTTTCACAAAACGCTTTACAGAGCAATCATGGGGGAAAAAAACAACAACAAACAAATAAAAAGAAGAATTTAAATGATGTAATATGGAGTTTAAATTGAAGCTGAAGCCTCCTACTGCGAGAACACACAGTGTTACCTCCACAACAGGCAGGCAGAGCACTTTCTAATAGAGTCCTTACTGTCTTATAAACCCTGGCAGGCTGTTCTCTGGGCCAGCAGAGGCATAAGCCCCTTACACACACACACACACACACTCTCTCTCACACACACACACACACTCAAACACTCACACATTAAAGCACCGCCTGGCCTCTATAGGGAGGCTTGTGCAGCAGATGTGGGGTCAGTGCTGCAGGGCCTTTACATAAGGCCTTGGATTTTATATTAAAGCCTGGATCCTTTTATACTGTTTAATTGGTTATCAATTAAAGAAGCAATTGCAAATAAATTCAATTTAGCCAGACACTCTTAATGAGATTTCTGAAAAATCTCAGAGATTAGCAGAGGTGTTTGCTCATCTGGAAAAAAAGGCCGCCAGATACGTGTGAAGAACTTCTTTTTTTTTTTCCTTTCTTTCTTTCTTTTTTGTGTGGAAGTTTGTTTGCACATTTAAACTTTCTCACCCTTTTTATGTGTGGGTATAAAATCAAAACCCCTCACAGCGTCAAAATACCACCACTTAAAACTTATTTATCTGTTGTCTGGACTGGCCCAAGCCTTTTTAAGCTGTTTGGAGAATTTGTTACTGTTCCCCCAATATCCTGTTGACTTTTCGTGAGCTTTGAGAACATTTTTGGGGATGTGGGGGTGCAATTGAGGAGTTTATATATATATATATATATATATATACAAAAATAAATAAATGAAACAATAATACAGGAAGGAAAGAAAATTTACATATTCAGTTGGTGTAAGAGGCTCCATGAAGTTCAAGCGTCCTCAATAAGCCACTTGGTTCAATTATCTTTCTCTTCCTTTTGTCCCATTTCTGTCCTGACTGTGCCCATTCATGCATGGGCATAACAAGTAAGAAAAGCAACCACAGCAGTGTAATTACATGTTTGTTTATCTAAAGTTCACCAGTTTCCAAAACACATTTCCATTCTGACCTGATGACTGTTGGTGGCAGGGCCTCCAGTGTAATGTGTCTGTCTCAGGGACGGGGCGTTTGAGATCACAGCTGCTGCAGAGCTGGGGGTGGGGGTGGAGGTGGGAGGGGAGTCAAGCAGCTAATGCAGCCAATTAAAGTCTAATCCAGTGATGAAGCATTGTCTCAGGAAGATAACAGAGCTGCTAAGTGGCGCTGCTAATGACAAAGGAGCGTTGGGGGATCAATGCTGGATAAGGCTGAACACGCTGTCTTTATGGAGCATACGCAGAATAAAATGAAAGCACAGTGTGGATGGTGAGATAATAGAGGTGGAGGTCTGGAGAACACTGCTGGATACTGTTAACAGGAGGTGGGAAATGTGAAAGGAAAATATTGAGAAAATGCATTACTGAAAACGTACAGTAGAATAAATATGTACACTAAGTGGAAGTCCATTCTCACAGCCATCAGAACTTTTCACATTATAGCCTACAACAACTGAGGGCCTACTTTTTCCTATTTTTCAAAACACAGCAAAATTGTCACAACACTTACCTAATGTAGTGATTTAAAATCTTTTTTTATGGTTATGTTGAAATATTTAAAGTAAGGGCTGTATTCGTTGTTTTGTTGTTGTTGTCCTAAGTTTTTTTAAAAAGTCACCGTAATCTTCTATTTTTGTTCATATAATAATAATAAGTAGGCTTTTATTTGTGTTTCCTTTGAGATCATAGTTGCAGCTTAAACATTTAATTTTGAAGCATAAACAGCCCTAAAATTTAATTTCATCTTGAATTTTTGCTTTAAATTTAGTATGAAACATATTGTTTGTGCACTGAAAACATGAGAGGTGGAGCTTACTGATGAGTTAGGTTATTACATTATTTCACAGGGACATAAAATTAACCTTAACAAGTGACGCACTTCACAAAACCACACACACACGGAGGTGTCCTGTGTCAGCATGCAGTGCGGAAAAGAGAGCTCTGCGGGGCAAATAAAAGCATACACATCCACATACGCCACTTCCATAACATAAAACTGACACCACAGACAAGAGAAGTAAGTTGCTAATTCAGCTGGCTTTATGAGGCTTAAGGGACCATTGTCATGTGGATCACGACATAATGGTCTTTAGATGCATCAACAAGATTAGCTGTAACATTTCCACACCTTGCTGCTGGTATAGAGAGCACACTGAGGCTACTGGAATCAATTATTTACTCAACATTTAATGCTGACTAATTAATGTATGTAATAGCATGAATGTCAGACAAAAGCTGCAGCAGAGGGAGTGTGAGTGTGTGTGTGCTGAGTATTAGTTTATTCTGTATGTAGCTTCTAGATAACCTTTGAGCAGAGAACCAAACACCTTCAGGTACAATTAGTGAAATACTGTTAGTGCTCAATATTGTTTGTGATATTTTCAGACATTTTTTAAACAGCAGCTTCTCTGGAGTGCTGCAATTAAACATGGAAAGTATAAAAAATATTATATCATGGTTCAAATTTGAACCATGTCTTCTACATTAGAATACAAACCTTTACAGATGAAATATGTCATATCATGTATTTACAACAAATCACAAACTGTGCACATTTAAAGTTTTCTGTTCTGCTCTGTCCATGTCCATTCTGCTTTATTCTGTTATATGTATTTCATACCCAGCCTTCATTTGTGCATCAATCTGTAGGAAATAATTAGCAAAGAGATATTATTATGAAAGAATAAACCTCTATTCATTATTGGGAGAAAATACAGTAGAGTGATGCTTTAGTAAGTAATGTGATTAATGTTATTCTTATTCTTACAATTATTATTATAAAGATGCTGTCACTTTTTTATGATTAATATAAGTCAGGGGTTTATATGCTCTTCTATTGTAAATGTAAATTATATCAACTTTGATCTAATTTTCAGTAAAGTCAAAAATATGTAGTGTTTAACATGAAAACAAACATTTAGTCACTTAAAAATGAGATGTGGATATTTGACATTGTCTCCCAACAACAAAGAAACACTTATCTCAATACACTTAAAAATATTCAAATTCCCAATTTTAGTCTATTGTTGTTAACTGTTTTAAGTTGTTCTGTCCTTCCTACTGGAGGTTAATCCTGCTGCCTGAGTAGTGTGTGTGTGTGTGTGTGTGTGTGTGTAGTTGGGGGGGGGCATTCAAACATACTACATGCATCCACTTTATTTTTCTCTATGTGTCAGGAATAGGAAGAGAACACCCTGTGTTTAAGTGTTAATATTTCAGTCAAGAATCCCAACTTGACGAAGAAAAAAAAACTCTTTAAAAACAGAGTGGACTCTCCCTTTAAACATGTAATACAAGCTCAGTAATCATCCCTCGAAGTGCTTACAGGCACAGCACTGTACAATCAACTGAAATTTGTAGGAACGGAAAGCCCTGGCAGGGCCCAGGCTCCTGAGATCATGTCTGTTTTATTGGGGGATAAATGTTGCCATTGACATTGTGGAGGGGGGAAAACGGAGCGTGGCCGGCCCAGCTCTAATTGGCTGCATTAGCATCATCATTGCTGTACGCCCGCCCCTCCCACTCTGGCTCTTTCTCCTGTGATTCGATTGGCTGCGTTGACATTCCAGGGCAATTTACAAGCTACCTCAGGGATGTTTTTTTTCTTTCTTTCCCTCCTTTGCTACTTCAGTTTTTTTCTTTTCTCTGCCAGAGCCTAACAAGCGTCAGTGTGTGTCTACGTGTGTGTTTCATATCCTGAGTCTGCTCCAACAGTGTGCCAATACAAAGGGGCTGAGAGTAGTGGAAGATTTGACTGAAATCAAGAAAAAGAAGAAGCTATATTTATAAAATATTTGAAGGGGAGAGAAAAGCCTTCAGCTTTACAGTGGCTTCAGAAAGTATGCAGATGCCACTTTATTGAGTTGTAGATTTAATTTTAAATTGATAAAATTGCCAGTTTAGCAGATCAATCTACTCTTAATAACCTTCTTTTCACAGCACCTGTGATCATTTTTTGCCTGTTGGATGCTGCAGTGGTGGCTGAGCCCTTTGAAGTGTCAACCCTGAAGGTGTTGGTGTCATCCTGCACCCATAGAGTATTATGGGACATGGTGGGAGATGGATCCTTAATCCTGAATGTGTGATGATGGCAGCTTTATGAATGGACTACCTGTTTAACAGTGTAATGTGTGTATAAACAGCATCACTCAGGCCATTTTAGAAACACACTGTGTCTACACTGCAGCGTGGTACAAGCCAGAAAGAACAAATTACTTCAGTGTAGCAGGCTGCCATTTTAGTGCCTCCAACCCATTGTGCACTAATACCTCCTTCTGGCAATAACACACACACACAAACACACACACACCTCTCTGCAGGTAAGCAGACAAGCAGCAAGGGAATGTTTAAAGCAGTGCAGCACATCAGCAGACAGAAGACAGAAGTTAGCCCAACTCTCAGTGACTCCAGCTCATTAAATGCATCACACTAAGAGTGCCATGTCCACAATAGTAAAAATATACAAACACATATACTTAGCCTACTGGCAGAGCACATGCATTCGTGCACATGCGCACACACCTATCTCCATCCCTCCCCCTCTGACCCCCCGAAACCTACTCTCTCTCACAAGAACAAAAAAAGAGCAAGAAGCTTTGTGGATCATCTTTTTCTGCAGCCCAACCATCTTTAATCCCTGCACAGGGATTTAGGTAGTGAGGGCGGGGAGGGAGGGTGTCTCCAGGGTGAGGGCCTCCCTGGGGGGCTCTCAACCCAGGAGCAGGGGCCTAATTGGGGCCCTTGTAGCCACAGTTAGTGCTCTCAGCTGGACTACACAGAGGGTTTGTCTCAGCATCAGAGGACAGTCCTACTGTTCTTTTAGCTTAAATTGAACTTGTTAGGTTTTGTTTGGATCCATTTCCAGTCTTTGTATTACATTGGTTTTGCTACAGTGTAAAAGGAATTGATGTGGTGTCTTGCCTTGAAGAGGCCTAAATACAACAATTAGTTTTTAAGACATTTCACATTCAGGGGAGTAGGATCCATCATCTGGGGACCACGACTGATTATGAAATTTTATGGAAATCCATCTCATAGTTGTTGAGATATTTCAGTCCAGTGCATCTAAAAATTGTTTGATTAGAGCATCATAATTAGATATATTTACTGTCCATGCCACAACAAATCAAATATTTGACATAACCTTGAGCTCCATATCATGTCTAAATAACACCAAGTATGACTGTACTGTTCCAAGGTGACCGGCTTCATGTAATGCCTGTGTCATTTATCGTTCATCACTGTGAGCAGCCATATTGTCTGGCAGACAACTCACACATGACACAATAAAAGCCTGAATGTGACCACTGGCGACGTGTCTTGGGGCTTGTTGGTTCTCTGCAAAGCAGCTGCACAAAGTGAAAGCTTATTGTGTTTGGGGCCTGCGTCTTATTTGGCTGCACTTCATGGGGACTTGCAGAATAAAGAGGTTTGTTTTCTAAGTGTCTAAACACTGTGAAAGCAAACACAGTCGGGTAAAACATATTAATGCACGACCCGGGATCAAAATGTGTGGTTTCTGGCATTGTAACTGGATATAATTGAGTGCAACAGAAAAATCAAAACCTTAAGAAAAGATGAGGGACGAACAAAAGGCGGCAACTAAAAATGGAAAGTTATTTTTGCTTTCAGATTAAACTGAAAAGTACGTATAAACTGTAGGATTTAGTAGATTAACCACATGAGGAACTATAATCCTATAGAAGAGTGGCTGATGCTGTATGAGAAAAAACATTAAAAACTTCATCGAGCCAATAAATACATTTCTCTTTCTCTCACTTCTCTACTTTACAATCTCTGCTCATCAAATTTATTCATGTGCCTTAGACCTGATTTCACAACCTGCTGTGTGTGTGTGTGTGCGTGTGTGTGCGACAGATGGTTCTCAGTGTGACGAACGTCAGGATGACTCAGCAGCCACCCATTAAAGGATTACACAGTATTCTGCTGCTCCACAGATCAAAGTCTCAGCAAACTATCTTGTCTGCTCCAGCGTGTCGCCTCTCCTGCCCCACATTGTTCATGTGTACGAAATGAAATCAGTCCAAGGAAAAAAAAAAAAAAGTTCACCAGCTCAGTTATCAAAATAAGCATGATATTAATAACACTGTATAATCCTGCAAATTATGTGTATGCAGTACTGTATTATTGAGAGAAATATAATGCTGCCCAAATTGGGAAAGGTTTTTAATGAATGTAGAAGCTAATACAGATCCTCCTAACAATAAAATATGTCATTTGTGTAATTGTATTTTAAATTTAAAACAAACACGAACAACATCAGGTTGTGGCTGGGGAAAGGCGCATGTAAAAAAAAAAAGGCAGCAGTGACCTGAATCATGAGACAGAATGTGTATACAGTACTGTATTAACACTGAAATGAAACCACAGTCTTTCCCTAACCTTGACCAATTGGCTTCTGTTGCCAAAACTTTACCACATATTGGATTCGGGATATGAACCCTGGTCTCTGGTGCCAAGATCCTGTGCTTTGTACACCCAGCACTCACCCTGACCATCTCCCAGTAAATTATAACCAAGGCAATTTAATTTCCCTTAAAATGTATTTGTCAAAACAAATGAGTAGGATACAAATGTAGTTTTGAGTAGATATGAAAATAAATATACTTATGAAAGAATTTGTTGCAAAACTCTACAATGTGTACAGCTGAGGGAAAAACAATTACTTGATTATATGCCCTTTGAATATAAAAGACCTATTTGTCAGTTTGAGAGGATTTTCACTCTTGGATCACCTGTGTTTCAACATTTTTAATTTTGCCTGGCAAGATGAAACAACGTCTGAGACCAAAAATAACGCAGTTCATCTTCTTACATGAGCCTACATGTTGAAGTAAGTCTATCAGATCAGACAAGGCTGTCTTCCCAAGAAAAACAACAGAATCGGTTGTTCCAGCAAATTCCCCAAATCGACATAACCACACATTCAAGTGATAAATCCCTCTGTTGGCCGTGGTAATTATGACAGGAGCAAAGGAGATGTCAGACGATGTTATTATAGAGCAACAAAATCTATTTAGGGACGACTGGGGGGGGGAATCAGCAGACTGTTCATTGTCACTTTATATTACATTACAACACACATCAGATCAGCTATTATTGATGTATGCTACAGCAACCCTAACAATGTGCAACCCTAACAATTGTGTTATTTTATGCCCAATGCCAACGTTATTAAATTCCTCTCTCTACAATGTCTGTACATGGAAACTATTAGCAAATAATAGGGTGAATGTAGAGAAAGATTGTAGTTATAATTACTGTATTAACACACCTAACCTCCAAGTCATGAGGCAGAATCATCTAATATGAACAATCATTCTTGGGACACTGGGCCGTACCTGTAAGAAGGAGGAAGAGAACATGGGATAAATAAGTACAGAGATAGGATATAAGAGTAAGGAGATTATATGTAGCATGAGACAAATTCGTTGCCTGGAGAGGATTAACCTGTCTGCCTCCAGCCTCTCCCTCCTATCTTAAATAATATACTATATACCCATGTTACTGTGGTAACTATCGTCTCTGCCTTTAACCCCCCATCACACCTCCTCCTCCTCCTCCTCCTCCCTGCAGCCCCTGCATCTCTTGACTCCTCATTCTCTGTCTTTATTTTGGCTCTCCCTATTGCTTCACATCTCCGTCCTCCCTGTTATTCTCTCCCCGTAATGAAAGCTATCAATGTTTGACCCAGTTCCCAGTGAGGAACTGCATTGTCTACCCGGTCCAGGCAAGCTGAACCGCCGCAGCCACCGTACGCCACATTAAATCCGAACTCCCGACCCCTACCACAAACACCATAATTAGCACAGGGGCGCATCCTCCTTTATCCTGACTTAAATCCGTTTGAGATCACACCACACACACACACACACCACATATATACACGCAATACCACACACACACACACACACACACACCCATCTAACTTAGATGTCAGGCACAGAAACCAATATTTCAGGAGAACCAGCTAAAACAGACATGAGAACACAGACAAACACTCCTGTGAAAAGACAAGAGAGCGTTTGCAAGGTTCCCACCATATCGCTCTATGACAACACACAATAGGACAGGAAATAATACTCAGACTACACACACCTTCATCCTGTATTCTGTCTGAACAAACACTTTATTGAGAAGAGTAAGATTAATAGGTGAATGGTTTTCACAATAACAACAATAAAATGTCTGACAATAGTGCTGCCAGGTATGAGAACACAGGCTCATTAAACACTAAATGCCAAGACACGGGCTGCCTATGAACTGGTTTATTATACACATATATTTTACTATATATTTGTAATGTCCCTAGATAAATGTATATATGTATTCCTATGTACATATATGTACACATGTATTGTAGAGTGAAACATCTTTACAGTTGTGCTGTAGTGCTTAAAAATAGTTTCTATGGCTAATGCTTGTGGGATTAAATTGTGATTTGAGTGTATAATCTTTACTAAAATGGTTTTTGTTGCTGTAATCTTTGCCAAAATGACAAATGCATATAGTACAGTAAACATTTCCTGAAATCATTTTTATTTTGAAATGAGTTTAGAAGGCCATCTGAAATGTTTCAGCAAAAGAATTGAAGGCTTTTGTGTTTAACCATAATTGTTTTTACACTGCGACTCCTGTTTCATGTCATATAAACCTTTACATGACTGCAGTACACACATTAGTTTTTCTGTTGTGCTAATGGAAGCAGTTAAAGCTACACGGTGGCGACTGACAACAACCCACCCATGAACTTCATGATTGATGTTGGATCAACTAAAGAGGCTGCTGATGATCCATGAAAGTCGGGCTTACGGGGATGAGTCGTAGTCATAACTGATAGTGAGTCTCTTTTCTGTTTCTCTGAGTTATATGTCTCACTCAGCTGTGCTGTGAAGAAGCGTCGAGGCCGCCGGCAGAGCGGCAAACATCGACTTAAGCTTCTTCTATTAGGACTAAAAAAAATGTATGCAGCATGTACGTGTGAACAGGAAGGGTCTTTTTGCTGACAGATCAAAATGTTTGTGGTAAAATAAAGGGGGCACACAGATGTGTACATGTAGGCATTTTATATTTCTTACTCTTCTTGGTAGTAGGCACTTGATCATGTTGTCATTATACAGCTTGTTGCTGAAGAAATTATATTTCAAAAGACAAATTTCCATTTTAAGTCAAATTAAATTTTACTTATATCTTATCTTACAGTTAGAAATGTATTAATCCACATATAGAAACTCAACTTCCTCTCACACACATACACATGGATCACAGATGCAGACAAGCTTTATTTAAGTAGAAATAATCTTCTAGATGCTGCAGTTTCAGTTCATTCTTGTTTTCTTTTTCTATTTCAGTGACTGTATTTTACAGGCAGGAAGGCTACACAAACAAGCATGTAAATAAAGTCGGGGAACAAAGAATAGAACCAAATAAAAAAGATGTCTGTGGCTGAGGCTCAATGAAGCTGCCATACGTTGTTACAGCCTGAGCTGAGACAGACAGCAGAGCCGCACACCCCATCACAGACCCGAGGATTATACTTTTTAAACAACATCTGTCTTTCCTTCTCCTCCTTCTCTCTCTCCCTCCGTCTTCAGGAGGATGGGATAAACAAGCCAATATGCATTCAGATCATAAACCATTATCTTGATCCTTTGCCTGTCTCCTGTGTATGTTGACAGAGATTACAAATTACCAAGTTTGTGTATGATTTTGCTTGGCTGCTTATGGTTTGGTTTTCCCTGTGTACAACCAGATGCGGTTCACATCACTACAGCCAACTGTAGATTCTGTTTTAAAGTCATGAGTGGTTGCCTGGAAGGAGTTGTGTTGTTGTCAGTGGCGATTCAGTCAAGCTACCAATCAAGGAGCCAAAAGAAAGACTAGATGTTGATCCAAATGGCCAACTGGTCAGAGATAATCATGATTTTTAAATGATCATTGTTATCGGTTACTGGAACTAGAAAATTCAAGTTGGGGCAACAGATTGAAGTTGTGCCTGAATGAGACCACCTGAGAGAACTGGAAATCATGTGACCCTGTCTCCTAACTGTTCCCACTTATGTTGTGGTGGCAACATAATCACTGGTTGGATTTTTTTTAATTGAATAAAGTGCTACATTTATTAATGGCAGCAGAGCACCCAGAAAGTGGTTGAGGTGGATAGCAGGTATACAAAGCACATGACTGTCACACAAGACCATGGTTCTAGTTAAGTGTAATTAAATATGTTGTGTTTGAAGACACTGCAAACTTTTCTGTATTAAACCAGTCCACAATCTTTCCCTAACCTTAACCAAATGCTGTGAGTGCCTGAACATGATCATAAAAATGTGTAATAATGCTGTAGTAGCTTTGAGTCGATATTTTGTTCGGCAAGATCGGATATTTTGACAGAAAACAAATGTGTTGTGAGTGAACATTTTACTGATATGTTCAGTATCAACATATTTGCGACTTGCCAAACACAGAACGAAACAACATATCCTCATTACATTAATAGAAAACGTGATACAGTCACAGTTGTTTCCCTCAAACTGTATCTGCTGTTGCAGTTGTAATTTCTAGGAGACAGGGTTGAATCATGGCATACACATACAAAACATACATAGCACATTACATCTCTTTAGCCACTTTATAAGCAGCATCCTCCTTGTGGGTCACAGTACAAACTCATGTTGTGGAGTCAAAAATGATTTGATTGCAAAAAACTTAATCGCAAATTCTACTGTAGATTCTTGAGTTTCCAGCTGCATTTTGTGGAAGTGTGTATAAAATGATGTACATGGCATCCATCATATTCTAAAAAGCTAATACAGAATATATACAATACTATGTGGAAAAAGATGTAACAAGATTTGCCTGTGTTAAACCTGCTAAAGGGGAAATTGAAGGGAGGAATAGGATGTTAAGGGGTTAAATTTAATATCCCTTTAATTATTTACAAAAATCCTCCACCCCGTTAGAGGAAGTCTAAACAGCTATTAGCAGCTATTGTGCATTAGAATGATGTTTCTTTTTTCTTTTTTTTTTTGACTTGATGACATTTTACTCACCAAATTAATTGCTGAGGTATGGGGGTGTGGTAACATCACAATTAGCCCAACAAGACAAGAAATACAAGCAGTCAGATGACCAGTCAGTAAACCACACAACCCAATTGCCAACAGAAATGTCAACCAGCTAACATGCTAACCAAACAAGAAAACAGACAATTAAACAGTTATCACACCACACTGTGAGCCATCTGAAGCTGAGAGAAACAAAGCAGGCAGTCAGTTGGCTCAACAGAAAACAAACCAGCCAACCAAACAATTAATCATGCCATCAAATTGTCAACTAGCCAACACACCAACCAAAAAGCCATCTGGAGCGGGGGTGATCACACCGGGCAGCCACACCTTGGGGTTTGGCAGCATGTGGCCACTATGTTTGTCATTAAAGTGCCATGGTATACAATCAAATCACAAAGATTAATGACATGCAGACTTGGGAGAGATTATGTCTTTGTTTACCCCTGGAAAAGGCCAAGCCAAGCCCAAACAGCAGACCAGTGACTGTGCAGTAACAGGCCTACCTGCTGGGGAGTTTCTGAGCCTAAAGCACAGATCATACCTGTGTCACACAGATCCAAGTCTCACATCAGCACAGTAACATGACATTCAGTGCAACTGTTGTAGAGCCACAACACAGAAGGCGTAAGTGGAATGACTATGGTTTGATTTTAATCAAACATACAAAGGACACATTAGCTGTATCTAAAGTGCTGATGTACCTGTCAAAATCACAGAAAATATGGTTCACATTTTAGGAGGGAAATTCCAAGAAAACAAGACCAAACACAATGTTTTTTGACAAGTTGAAATTAACCAAGAAAGATATGACAGACGTGTAGAGTACAAAGGAGGTCAACAAACACCGCTGACTAGAAAATGACTTGTTTTGGGGCAGTGTTTGCTGTGTTGATCTAGAGAGAGTAGCATGTTAAGGGACATTTTTAACTTAAGTCCCATTACATTACTATTAGCTCACATGTTTGATCCACCAGTCTGAGCTGTGCAGCATTGCAAGATTTAAAGGAGGAGATTATCTGCACAGTCACACCTCTGTAAAACAAATGAAAACACTGGATTGCCAAAAATTGAACAATAAAAGCACAGACAGTCACATCAAAAACTTGCAGTTACTTTCAACATCTCCTCTAAGAGGATGACTCACTCATCTTTCAGTTGTTTCTGTGGATGTACACACTGTCAGATCTTAATCAATTTATCACTGCGGTCTAATGAGAGCGTGTTCTGCTTGAGGAGTCTCTGTAAAGCCAGGCGTGACTGCCAGGCTCAGACAGAGAAAATAAACACCTCCTGTGTGATCTCTCACGCCTGGTTAACATCACTGACAACATGCCATATTTTACACAATCACCAGATAGTTTTGACTCATCGCAGATGTGGAATCCAGTAAAGCATGAGATGCTGGCTTTTGATGATGGTGCTGATGATACATCTCCTCCTCCTGCTCTGTCAGTGGGTCAGGTGAGGTTTTGTGAGCACGGTTGCTGTTTTGACGAACAGTTAATTGCATTGCGTGTCTCTTTGGTTATGATTGGTGTCAGGTTTTAGGGGAGCAGAGAGCTGTGTGAGGTCTGGTTGCGAAAAAAAGGAGGATGTCTTCACGTTGACTATACCTCCAAACCTTTACATCCCTGTGACTCCACACCTAATGTAAACATACAACCCAAACACATCATGCACCTACATCACCATGACAGTGTCAGCACATACACAGACATGGTTGCATCAGATGACTATACAATACTGCACGTTCAAAAAGTTTCAAACTGCAAGTGAAATATATTTGTGTAATCTAACTATCTAATCTAATTATGTCTTTTTGGGTTATTTACCAATCTCAGTCTTGTTTTAAACCCTTTTTTTTCCATTTAAAATTCCTCTTGTCATTTTGTTTTTCTTCAATAGCTGTTAATGAATGGATTTTGTGTCATCTATACTGCAGCTGTGTGTACAAACAGACTCCAGGGAGTCTAGCAACCACATCAGGAGAAGCTAATGGATAGAAACTATTTTTCTTCTTTTATGTATAATTAAAGTAAAATGATTTTGAAAATAGTCAATATTTATTAGCTTTTTAGAATGTAGAACCTCACTGTGAAATGTGTAAATGAAGATGGCTGCTCAGCAACTTTATCCTCAGACATCATCACTATTGGATGATCTGCAAATCCGAGTGGCAAAATGTTCCATTCTTTCCAAATCTTGCTTACTGTAATATTTGTGCATGGCAATTACAGTATGGTTCAGGTTAGGGAAATAGTGTTATTGCTATCAGTGGCTCTGTGGCCTTAAGCGTTCTGCATGAAAGTCACATGCCCATTCTGACCTCCATAAGGATGCACTGCATCCTGCACTGGTGCTGAATGTTAGCACTGGACATAAATTCTGAGGTGCAGAATCGTCCAATATGGATGGAGATCTTGGCTGCACATTGTCTTATATCAGTGGAGAGTAAAACTGCCAATATTACGGTTGATGTTGCTGTTAATTCAACTTGTAGTGTTTCCACCACAGTAGCATTAAAAGTTTAAATGCACGGGTGGTGTGTGGTGGGAAATAGTGAAAAAAGAATTTTAGAGTTAAAAGAACTTAATCACAATTGTGAGTTACCACAGAGGTCAACTTGATCTGTTACTTTTGTGATCAGTTTTTTTATTGATGCACCTGTTAGTTGCTTTTAAAATTCGACTATTCAAATTGACTGTTACAGTATTGCTGCCGTGTTTGAGTTTGCAACAGGGACGTAGCACTTAAGAATGAAAATCCTGTGTTTGGGTTATGTTGACTGTTACCACTTGTGTTATCAGCACTACTGTTATCGGAATCAAGGTTGTGTAAATTAGCCCTGTATGCCTCAGTGGTTAGAGCATTATGTTATGAAAATAAAAATGTTATGCTGAGACTCATTGTGGAGACAAGTGTTCACTGCATCCTGATTCTACCGTTATTAAACACAACATTAGTAGGCTTGCTAACCTCTCCCCTGGTCCCTCCTGGAGGCCCTGCCCTGTTTGATGTTCTGGATGAGAGGTAGTGTTTGTTAATGCTGCCACCGCAGGCAGAGAAGCACCAGGTCAGCCCTGCCACAGGTTGGTTCATGTCTGACTCACCGTGGGTGGGAAGCATCACTGAGGAAACACTTCCAGAATAAAGGTGGATGTGTTGAGCTTTTTACCAGGTCTGTGTTATGGAATCAATCAAGCATAATAACTACTTCTGCTGCTACTCCTGTCACCAATACCACTACTTCCGCTATTGCTACCACTGATACTGTTCATACTGCTTTTATATTATATTTATTTGAACCTTTTGTCCAAAGCAACATGCATTTTTTTTGCCCATTAAGAAAACAAATTGGGGTTCAGTGTCTTGTTCAAAGACTCTTCAACATGTGGACAAGAGGAGCCAGGGATAGAACCACCAGCTCCATGATGGCCAACCCACCTGAGTTAGAGCCCAGCTGCAACAATCACTTCTGCTAATACACCGATCAGCCACTACATTAAAACCATAGACAGATGAAATGACTAACATTGATCATTTTGTTACAATACAAAGTTCTGCAGGGAAAACTTGGGTCCTGACATTCATTTGGGTGTTACTTTGACACGTACCACCCACCGAAACATTGCTGATCATTGCTGTGGTGTCTAGCACCAGGACATTGGCAGCCAATCCTTTAGGTCCTGTGGGTTGTGGGGGTGGGGCCAAACTGTAGTTCAGAAGAAAATCATTAACTGTTGACTGTAATAAATCAGAACAAACATATATCAGTAGTGGCCTGACATGAGAGAGAAAATATCCTGCACTGATTATTACTTAATTGTCATATTTAAGGTAATTTTATCTAATTTTTTTTCCCATTTTTGTCTCATTCAGTCATAATTACTGCAACTATTTGTACCTCGACTACTCAGTGCAGTTTGTAAAATCACACTCACAAACACACACACTTAAAGCATGACAGCTAATCCGTAGATTCACCAGAGATCCCTTTATGCATTCTCCATGAGTGGAGGTCCATGGCTCTGAGCGCAGGCAACCTAACTGCCCCCCCCAGAGACCGGCCTAAACAAGGGAGCCTGAGCCTGTCAATTACCCCCAGGAGCTGGTACACCAAAGCATATCGGATGCTGCTAACATACACAAGCACACACCCATTCTTGCATGTTGGCGGAGGAGCAGTGGCGTTATGGATATGTATGACACATGCATACACACAATCACACACCCAGACAGCTGTGATTTCCCCAGATAGCTGCTCTAAGCCTGCAGAGGGAGGATTTGTCGGCAGCCTTGTTTAACACAGATGTCAAAATGAGAGCAGCGCGGCACACTGGGAGAAGGATGAGGCTGATTTTTGAGATGTTCATCTCCTGCTGCTTTTGATTGACAGGAAGACAAGCTCTCAGTTTAACCCTCCATGTCTGACAGAACATCTCCTGAATGATAAAGTAGTAACACAACTCAATTTAAGCAGGTGTTCGTGTTCAAGAGGTTTTGTGGGGTCAAAGGGGGTTTTGCATTTGAGTTTGCCAGAATTTTTGGTGTCCCGCTGGCTCAGCAGGCTCGGGTGCGTGCTGGAAATATTTAGTCACCCTGGCAGCATGGCTCTGGGGACGGAAATGTTGTGTCGGTCAATTGGTTGGTCCACCACTTGGGACCACACAGAAATTTCTCAGCAACTACTATATTTTGATTCTTGTTGGTTGTGGTGCTGGGTGAATTTACTTTGTGAGCAATTTTATACTGACTAAGGTGAATTCATTGAAAAGAATTGATTAAGGCCAAACTCTTGCTGTTATAAAAGCTGGTCTGACCAAGCTTTTAGGGAAGAGATCAGACGCTGAAGTGAGCAGATCAATCAGAGACCACCACTCATGCCCCATCAGTCAAAGCTGGTTTAATTTGTGCATGAGGACAATCCTTCCTTAGTCCTATCAGTCTCCTTAGGTTTAAATAAAGAATAAAGTCTCCAGCAATGCTAGTGGCTCTTTCAGTGAGTCAGCATGCTAACATGCACACAATGACAATGCTAACACGCTAATGATAAGTAGGTATAATGTTTACCATATTCACCATCTTAGTTTAGCATGTTAGCACGCTAACATTTGCTAATTACTAATAAACGCACAGTACAGGTGAGGCTGATGGGAATATCAATAGTTTTGCAGGTATTTGTATCTAAACGCTTTAGATGAAGAATCAGGGGTTCACCAAAGACTTTATGATTCATCCTTGTGGGAAGATGAATATGTAGCGACAAAATTTTAGGCCAATCCATCAAATAGGTGTTGAGATATTTCTGTCTGGACAAAAGTGGTGGACTCAAAGGCTGCCATTTAACATAATGAATTACTGTATCAGCACATATTATAATAGTAAAGCTTTTCAGAAAAGTGTTGCCAGAAGGTTTCTATATACACAAACAAATGTCTGGTGTTTATACCAAAGCAGATGATGACTTTGGTTTAAATAAGTTTCCACACAGAATAAATGTGAGTTTTCTTCCATATGACAAATTCAGCAAGAACAACTCAAAGAATGATTTTTGTCTTTGTGACTTTGTTAAGTGGTTAGACTGTGCCTGCGGGAAACTTTTTGACCTGTTACCTACCAGGCCTGAAGCGCTGCTATGAGGAACTCCACCTTAATGAACTCCTCTGACTGTCTGGAGCGTGGGACGCATGAGAAATGTCTAAAAGGAAAGAAAACTTAGAGATGTAATCTCCTCTCCTGAACTTGTCTGCTGCTTCTTGGTTACACTCGCAAACAAACGGTGCATGGAAAAGGAAAAAAAAACGAAAAAAAAACTCAACCCCTCGGGAGGGGAAGACAACCCAGACAATGATTTGCAGCAGCTTAACAAAGCACCTGTCTGACAAAGATGGATAGACAACGCTCACAAAAACATGCAAACAAACAGCAGAACTTGTCCTGTTCTATGCCTCCACAAATGAGGCAGAAAGAGAAAAAGTCTTTAACTCACTGCTGCTCATCCAAATTGGTGTGAGAGGAAAAGGGGCGAGAAAGCGGCATAACAGCGTAACAAAATGAGTGTGGGAAATTATGCAGAGGCAAACAGTGAGCGCTGCTGGAAGAGGAGGGGGAAAAGAAGATATGGTGACATCAGACTTAAAGCCCAGAGATGGGGCTTGTTAGCAGGAAGCTCTATTAGGTTCGCCTCCTGCCCTCTTCTCCGTTCCCCTTTGTCCTCCTCACCTCTCCCACCAGGCCTAAATTGGCCTCCAGAACTCCACCTGACTCCCCTCCCAGCCTGCAGCGCTCATGTATATGCATCTCAAATCCCCCCTAGACACGGGCAGATAGGCAGGCCAGACGTAGCACTGGGTTCACCTAACAAAAGCAATTTGGTACAATAGACCGTTTGGGTCAAGTACCCTGCGTGTTCCCCCTCAGTTGTTTTAATCAGGCCAAGGTAGCGGGAAAGAGAGGGCTCGGAGGCACCTAAAGGCACCTTTCCTCCTGGCCATTATCCTCCGGTGGGTGAATCGTGGATGTGGTTGTTAAGAGAGACAGACATGACAGCCCATCTTCTAGACGAGTCAATTAAAGGAAACTGGAACTTTTTTAAGGGCAAAAGATGCATATAGACATATGTTTTCAGGGAAATGAAAGACAAGGGAGTAAGGGACAAGTTTGACACCAGAGATGTGCAAGTTAAAGCACATCTCTGGTGTCAAACGTTGTTAAAGGGAGACATTTGTCATGGGAGTTTGTTGGAGTTCTCTGGACCAGACAAATTATCGCACCGTGGAATAAAGTTTTTACATTTGTCATTTGGTTCTTTTCAAGGATTATTCCAGGTTTTTACAGTACGCAAACGTAGCCATTAACTGATGTGAACATAGACAACAAGACAATGCAAAAGTCCTTGCAGATCCATCTTTACACTTCCCATCATAGTCAACTCCTGTCATAACTGGTAAAGTTAGGCTGAACTGCAACCACTGCAATTTAAGCTGAAGTTTTAGCAAATACATCAGGACTCATAGATAACTTGTCTTTACACTGTCATAAGTTATCAGATGAGATGACAAACAGGCCAACAATGTGAAAGCATGATTCATTCCTTTAAAAGTGACTGTTGACTTGTTGGCATTGTTCTTTTGAAATGAAGAGGCACAGGCAGCTACTGGAAAACAATTCATGCAAGTCATCATAGTTAAAGGACTGATTGTGGTATGAAAACATCAAAATCAATCTGAATCTATGCCAATGATAACAAAAACAAACAAACAAACAAAAAACTAAGACCAATACTAAACAGTTTGTCAATTTGGGAAGTTTCAGTGCAAGATTCAAGGTGAGCCTCAATATGTTAGAACCTATGATGCGTTTTAACCCAGTGTGTGATGTGTCATTTGCTTGGCTCTTGTCCTGATTCAGGTCAAGAGAGAATCAACAACAGCTGGGCAGACAAAAGCAGAAAAATGCAGATAGATTCCACTCATCAAAAACCAAAACAAACTTTCATGTCCCGAGGCAGCCATGCCCAAGATTCACCTTTACAAAGACTGTAAATGTTTTGATATCTGAAAATCCACAGGTGTTGATTCTACTTGGTGTTAGCTGTCACACATTAATGTGTTTCATGTCTCATTAGCCTCGGGCTGCTTTACTTGAAATACAACTGACTGACAACCTCCATGTGTGTAGATTACAGAACCATATTGTATTTTGACAATGACAGTGTGGTTTGACAGCAACAAAATCTCACTAAGTTCAGCCCTTATGTATTCACCTGACCTTGTTTTCAACACTCCTATGACAACAATACAAAATATATATATATACATACATCACTATACATTTATACACAGACAGTTCAAATAAATTAATCGAACTTGCGTCAGCCATTAAGCAGATGCACGTTAGATTGGTTATTGGGAATAGCAACAGAGCACTTTGCACTGGAACAGTGTTACATGTCAGTGTAATTGTGAGAAGGAGGGATCAGTGGAAACTCTAAAGGCAACAGACTTCAAACCCCTGAAAATCAGCAAGTCACAGCAAATACCTGGAAACATAGTAACAGTGTGAACCACATGGAAAATCATGGGCTGACCTTAACAATACACTTGGCGCTAGTTGTTACCGCGCTTCGGTTGTGTACCCCTGACAGCCTGTATTGACAGATGTATGAGTCATGAAGGAGTGTGAGAGCCAGACTTGGACCATGCACATCCAGTAGAGCTGAAAGTAACTCACGGAACTGGTGCAAACCATTTCATATAACAAAGGAGGGAAGCTTTTTTTTTGGCAGGTTATGCACTGGACTGTATCTGTTCTGCACCAATATCAGAGTGTACTATATTTAACTATGATAGCTTTCTGATCCATCATCCATTTTGTCTATCTATCAGGCAGTCTTTGATGATTCCCAACCTTTTCTCTAGTGTCACCATGAAGCTGTCTTCGGTGGTTTTTGGTGAAATGTCTCAGCTGGATTGCCATGAATACTGTGAGTTTCTAACACCAAACACATCTCCCACTTCTTGAAAAGAACTACAAATTGGTGATATATTACATTAAATAATAAAATCCACTAATACAACCCATTCATTTTATAGGAACTATACCCTCTTTGTTTGTATCTTGTTTCAGTTTGACAAACTGATACAAATTTGTAATGCAACAAAAGAAGCTAATTTAGGTTGTTTATCCGGGCTGACTACAAGGTTGGCACTATGACTCTACACTTTGGAATAATGTGTGAACACTCCCAAGGCAGTATAAAGCTTGTTTTTCCTGTTCTTCAGATTCTGCCGACATTGGGCAAACGCAATGTTTGTGCTAATTCACAAATGCTAGCGTGCAAACAGACAAAATTAAGATGTATTAGCATTTAGTTCAAAGCTGCTGTATGTGAGAACAGCACTTTTATAGATCCATGAGACATAAATAAGCAGGACTATTGGACAAATAAAGGGGTGGATTACGCTGCATAACCAAATTGACCAAATTAATGCATAGGCTGGGCATACACGCTAACTAGCTAGCAAGATAGGAATTTTTTTTAGTTTGTTTGTTTGTTTTAAACTTTTTAGATATTTCTCAATATATCTATGTCTGTGTTTTTGGATACAAACAAAATACAATGAAAAGAAGATAGAGGAATGAGTTCATAAATAAAGTAAAGTGACTTGTGTGCTATATGTACTTAATGGGTGATTCTTAAAATGTAGCTTAAGTTAGTTTTTGACGTGATTTGCACATGAGGCTACAAACAAAGTTTGAAAACTGTTTTCAGGTGACATGGCTCAGGCCTACAACTGCTAGCAGTAAGAGCAGCATGTGTTATGTAAAAAAAAGGAGGGTGATATTTGAGAGGGGTTATTACAAGAATCTGTCTCTCTGATGAAGTGCAGATGGCGTCTCTGTGAATAGCTGACAGGCTACTGTCAGTGTCATAGGCACAGAAGCAGGTTAAACCTGTAGAGAAACCTGCAGGGTAGAGTATACAAGGAAAATGTCTTGATTAAAAGCCCATTTTAAAAGTTTGACCAGTCAACAAATCAGAAGGAAGGACACAATGAGAAATGATGGGAACAGTTCAGAGTGATGGTTAATTGAAATAGTGATGATAACTGAAATACACAGTCTCTCTTTTGTTGTTGTTATTTTGTTGAATGTGTTAAAAATTATTCCATCCAACATTCAAGAGATGATAGTTGACAGTGAAAAACACTTGCAGTTGCACTGTTCGCATGAAACACTGAAAGACCAACACACACATTCATGTGTACTGTGTAATGTGGTCTTTTCTATATGAAGATGTTGCTTTTCCTCTCTTTCTATAAGAACAAAAATAGTTTAATAGGCCTTTCTGCTAGCTATATTAATATGACAGAAGACAGGCTGGCGATGCAACACTGACCAACACTAAAGCAAACTAATTGCTGTTGGTGTTGGATTACCTGTATCTATTCACTCTAGCTCAAATATGCACCAAGCATGGTACTGAAATTAATAGAAATTGTGGCTACTTGAAGTTAGAATATATATCAAAAATGTACAGCATGTTTTTGAAATTGGTCTGTACTAATATAAAGTATATGTGATGTGTAGTTAACATACTGGTTAATAAATCATTGCATTAAAGTGCAAAGTGAATGATTTTCTTAAAATCCCCATGAAATCTAAACTAAACATTCCTGGAGATCTTCCTACAAAACAAAACATCATCAAATGTGACCTCATGCTACGGTTTGAAAAGACCCGCCCCTCTGCCCCTCCCATCAAATCAAACTGCCTGTGTCTGTCCAACTGATCTCTCATTGGTTGAAACTTTCAGTGCTGACCTAACATTAAACCACAACACTCCCTTATTACTTCATCTATTTTGCTCTTCTTTTTTTTTCTAATTTACATAGGTGGAGCATGGCAGACCTCCAGACACCGTTGAACTTGCAGCCTTGCTGGCTTCCTGCTTATAAGAAATCTTAATTTCCAGCTATGATTGCAGTCCCCTCAGGCAGTGGCCAACTAACAAAAGATCATTTACTGTTTACCTTAATAGCTATGTCACGATGAGTCAGCCAGGTGTGTTATTTCCGTTGTCACACAAAAAAATAAAGTTCAAAGAGCTGAGCTTTATGTGTGCATGTGCATGTTCATGCACATTTCCATTTAACTGTGTGCATATTGAAAAAAGTAACCACACTCCTAAAAAACTCCTATAGTGAATATCAGTGTTCTTTTCTCTGTATGTGTAGTGTATGCATGTACATACAATACATGTATGTCCACGTATGTGCATGCCTGTATGTGTTTTGACTATTCTATCCAGAGCCCTAGCAAACTTCAAGGGTAACAGTTTCCCACTAACTGCACTGAGTGATCTGAAACATGTCTTACCACCTCTTTACATGTTTCTGCAACACTTCTACTCACTTTTGTACGCTTGTACACATGCTCCTCTGCCATGTGTGCGGTTGAGTGTGCGATTGTGTGTGTGTTTGTGTGTGTGCTACTGTCACAGCAGTGATCGACAGGTCACCCTGCAGGGCATTCTGTCATGTTGAGAAAGGAAACGCAGACAGCAAGAGAGACAGTGAAGAGAGCTGGAGGGAAAACCTGCGTGGTGGTTATTACGCTGTCCTTCACCTTCACCACTTAACCTCGACAAGGTGTAGATCAAAATCTTTCCTGCCACTCTACAGGAAGCATTTTCTGAGAGGTAATGATGGTTAAAACTAAATTATCAGTGGACACTGACGCATGGTTTGAAAGGAACACAAATACTGGCCATCATGCTTTCTTAAAGTTGATTTACTAGTTTGCTTTCTTCTTTTCTGTTCTCCTATTGAAGTTAACATGCTAACCAGCTAGTCCTCCAGTCTGTCCTCAGTCATGAGAGGATGAAGAAGTAGCGCTGCCTACAGGGCATACTCTAACCTCTTGTAAACACAATGATGGCTGAAGCTCTTGGTAAGTTAACAGCGGTTAACGCTAATGTTGGCTATGTGGCAATAGCAAAAACGTACATATAGCTAAGAAAACAAAAGAAAAAAAAGGAACATCAAAATTTCCATAACATCTGAACAAACTCCATCTGTTGATGAAGATCATGTGATATGACTAAAAGCTGCACGGCAGACCTCATGGTTTACTCAGCCTCTGTTTTCGAGATCCAGAATGACTTTTGAACCTTAAATTATTCAAGTTGAGTTTGGTTATTACTGATTTTTAGGCAGAGGACACTTGAACTGATCTCAAATGTTTTATAGTGTAAAGCACAGATTAAAAGTCCTTGCAGCACAGTAAATTACTATGATATAAAGACAGCAAACATGTTTAAACCATTCAGATCACAGGCATATTCCAACAGCTACATTCAGTAGTTTTGACTTTGGATGCTTTTCAGCATCGATTAAATTCTGATGCATCTCACATGAGCACACCCATCGTAATGGTGCCAGATCTTTGCACAAAGCTTTCCCAACCCAGGCAGCCCTCATTACCCTCTTCTGACTTGTTAAGGCTATCATCGCCCCTCATTACACCCTTGCAGCGTGTAGTTTACCACGTGCAGCTCACCAAAGGGATATAGATTCATAAAACATTCACCAGTGTGCTACATGTGCACCCACTTTCCTAAAGTAAACACAATGAGGGTGTAAAATATCCCTATGAATGTTTTAGAGTGGAAATTATGCGGGCTGCCTGTGGGGCAGATTTCTTCTAAAGGGTTTTTTTAATGGGGTGGAGCTAGTTTTGTTTTGACTCATCAAGGGCAAGAAAAGATGGTGGCTGACTGATAGAGGCAAACCGCAACCAAGAGTTGCTACAATAATCACAAGTCATAAATCTTTGCTGTTTAGAAAGAGCAATGAAGAGATTCAACCTCAGCCTATCATCTGTGACCACAGAATAGGAAGAGAACTGAACAGACAAATGGGAACTTTCTACATTTGATATCAAATTTGTTTCCTGGGAATCTCTGTTTTTCTACTTGCAGCCAGAAATTACGGAGGCTTATTGAAGACAGTTTACTCAGATTTTACGCCATGATACTTTATCCAACATTCTGAACACTTGAAGAGAGTCTCAAAAGCTCTGGCGACATCATACAGCCAATATTTTGTTATATCAATTTCCCAAGATTGATTGAGAAAGCCCATTTTAATCTCTACTTGACTCACCTCTGGGCCTCAGCCCAGATGTTGAAAAACGCTGCAGTACTCTACAGTGAATTTACAAACTATTAAGACCATCTTTCCAATACCGAGTTGCAGCCTCTTAACAGTTCCTATCCAAATCTTCTTAGGACTTTAAAATCCTTTTGTAAACTCCATTTTCTGACTCCCTTTGCTTCATGCTGGAAGTTGGATTTAACAGGTGAGATCAATAGGAAATAAGGGCTTTCACCTGGATTTCAGGGGGTCTTTTGATTTCATGAGAACAGCATGTTGTTTTTGTGCTCTCTGTGTGGATACAACAAACAAGCATTGTATGCCGAGGAGCAGAGTTTTCTGGCCAGCGCGCAGTGTGTGAACAGTGCACTTTGTTTTGACTAGTGCCGTGAGAGAATTGTTGCTCTGCCAGTGAGGCAGTTCATGTGTGTTGATGGAGGCAGGTTAAGAGTGTCAGTCTTGCGTTGCGCTGATGCCCTGCCTTAACTGTTATTACTACAGCTTTTCAAATGCTCCTCTGACACTTTGACACTCCAATTGTGAGGGGACGAGAGAGAGAAAGGGAGAGAGCGCGTAGAGTGCAAGCATGTGCGTGTACGTCTATGTGTCTGAACTGGGCCTGTGTTTTTTGTATGCACATGCCTATTTACCTGTGTGATTGTGGTGTGTCATTGTAGGCTCTGTGTGTGTCTATGTCTTTCAAAACTCGTCCTTGTCAGTGTGACTTTGTGACGAGCGGGCGAAACATTTGACTCGAGGCTGCGATGTCCCTGAGTGAGGCTCCTATTGTTTTTGTGCAACTAGGATTTACCCGCCATTCGAAGGCACTGAACTCGTACTAAATAGTCTGGGAAGTTATTACTGCTTGTTGTTGTTGGACTCCAGATGAGCTCTGCTGATACAAACAAGAGTCATCAGGATTTGTTTGATATTGCTGTTACTTTAACGAAAGTCTTGTTAGTTAATGTTAGTAAAGCAAAGCCACCTTGTGACCAACTTGTCAGGTCCAGCTGGAAGAATCAGAACGAGTAACACCACACTGACTTCCTCTGCCCGAATGTTGATCTTTAATAAATCCAGTCTTGAGTCGACTTACTTTCTATAAGCCTAAAAGCATGTAACCGCGCTGGCGGCCTCATGAGGCTGTAATACTCATTATACACCAGAACACGGGAAACATTACTGTAGGTTGGACCAAACATGGAGCGACAACTTTGTTATTTTCAAATTGTAGAGCGTCGTGTTGTTTGAGAGCTGTAGCACACACTGGATGCATCATACAGACTTAAATATTAAAGGCAGTTGGGATGTGCCAGTCCAGAAAGCAAATTGGATAAAATTTCAGCTTTTCTAAACAGTAAAAAGAGAGAGCCAGAATGAAGTCAGAACATTCAGGTCATGTCCCAGAAGTAAGAAAACAACCTCACTCACATTTGTAATTTGCAAATTACTGAAAATCCAGCCTTGAAACATATGCTTACTCAAAAGTGTAATGTGGTTCACTCCATTAGTATAGATAAGGATGGTATTTTGAAAAACAAAAAATCTCTCTTCAGTGAGCACTATTTCCTGTTAGCTCTAGAGCTAAAGCAGTTTGACAGAAGAGACGAGTAGAAGGAGAGGTTGACTGACCGCAGCTAGTTCAGCCACGGCTATGACAGGATATATAACAGCAGGACAGAGAGGGCCAAACAGTGTAAATGTTTTTGTAAGCAGTGGATATTCAGTGAAAAAGTTGGAAAAATGACTTTAGAAGAGCACATGGGTAGATATTGTGGCTACTGATGAGACGCATGCTGCTGTGTTACGAACTGTGATGGGAGCTGTAGCTGTCCTCTAACAGCATGAGCTACAGTAGGTTCTCTTTTATCGGAAAATATGGATAGTAGTCTTTTTTACAGAAAGACAGATGAAAGAATTTACAGAAGCTAGCAGAACAGAGGCTTGAGGGTTTGAACTTGTGCTCTCTACAGAACTTTAGAGTATCCTTGCTGACATCAAGATAGCACTGGTGAGTAGGCTTACACAGAAAAAAAAAGAGCATGTTTTGACAAAAACTGTTTTTTACCATTCTTTCTGATCCAACATCCCTTTAGCTCTGAACTTTTACAGGAGGAATGGAATCACCTGTTTAGCCTGATGTAAGCTAATGATGTAAACTTGTGGCAAGTAGCATAGTAACACGCACAAATTTAATGGATGTTATATTAAAAAATAGTTTGTAGAGGACGAGCCTAAGTCACTGTTTTATCTCAAAATATAATGTATATAATCATCTTTTAATTCACCATTCCATGATGATGATAGGGTGACTGTTTCAATGTGAGGCACTGAAGTATGAGACTTTTAACATCAGTTATAATAATAATAATCCTGATGCAATGTTGACACATGTTGAATGATACATGTTGAAAAACCCTGGAACATGATGAGGGGGTATTAGAGTATAATACTGGTATCATTACTATACTTTTAAAATATGCAGATTTTGTATAACATCATTATATTAATGGCACTGAGTGATAAAAATGACTCAGACCACTTTGGGCTAAACACTTATTATTTTTTAGGCTGCTCAAATACAGACAAAGAACCCTAATCACAACGTAGTTTCATATAGCGATTGATCTAAAAATCCATCATCTAATTACAAACTAAAAAGCAGCTCAGTGTTGGTTCAGTTGCATTTAGGGAAACGGTGTTAATATATCATCTCAGGCACTTCTAAGGGTGGGCCATATTTACTATACTGTTGTAATACCCCATCATCATTTCCCTTTGTGGTGGTGGATTGTGGAGGCTCACAGGATTACAACAGGCAATTTTCAGTGAGGCACATTTACAGGTGTAAGTTCAGGCTTTTGTCTGCACTCTGAGAGTGAAGCCTGTGTGAAGGCTGCTAAGACAGTGAAGCCGTGTGTTTGCTGCCACTGCTGCTGCTTTAAACACACAGCCAGGACCTCAAGCTGAGCAGTGAAGAAACCAAAATGACCGGTTATTGCCCCAGAGGGGTTAAGAAGGATTCGACAGGGACACGGATGTAAACTCTCTCTTCCGCAACACACTGTGTCACCCTCCTGTAGCAAATTGGTTGCACAGTTTCTTGAAACATATTCAAAGACACAGCATTTCCAGGTTTGGAGGCAAATCTCAGCGCAAAGGTTCATAAACAGAGGTCGAATCTCAAGCAGCGGAGAGACAGGTTTACGTTTGCGCTGCACTAAATCCACCCAATCCCCACTTTAACTCCACATCCCCTCGTCTACTGTATCTGTTTTCACCTCACTCACACATGCTGACCAGGGTGGCTCCTAACGGACTAAATGAGGGCCACTTAGGTGTCGGCATTAAGGCTTAGATAGCAGAGTGACAGGGTGAGGACTTACAGTAAGTCCTTGCTCTCTTACCATCTCTCTCTCTGTGTCTTTCAGTCTTTTTCCTGTTTTCTTTTCTATGATTTTTCTAATCGTTCTTCACTGTCAAAGTCTCTTTCAGTCTTGTTTTTTTTTTCATATATTCTTCCTTGAATTCTTTGTTTCTCTCTTTCTTTTTCCTCTCTCCAGTCAGGGCTTACAAAGGGCTCATATGGGGTCTGTGTGCAATGACATCTGAATAATTCAGGTGGGACTTTACCTTAAAATGCTGTCAAAACAATGGTATCGCTGTCACACCTGTATCCCCCCTGGATTTAGTCCACAATCATTCTGTCACAACATTTCTGAATTTGTTCATAAATAAGAAGCAGAGGAAGAAGAAAGTTTGTCTCGTGCATGCAGACAAAAACAATAGATTTACTATAAACATTTTCATATATATATATTTGTGTGTATGTGTGTGTGTACACACATACATATATACATACATACATACATATTTTAACCAAAAAAATCTAATGATTTATTTCAATCATTCATTGTTTACCAACTTTTTCTTAAAAAAACAAATGTAACTTGTGGTGTACAGTCAGGATTCAGAACAGTGATTGAATGTAAGTAACAACCACAATGAACATCTATTAACAAGTTACAACCAGTGGCAGAAGAAGTATTCATATCACTTACTTAAACGTAAAAGCACCAATACTGCACTGTAAAAACTGTAAAAACTCTTACAAGTAAAAGTCCTACAAGTATCAAAAGTAAACAAACTTATTTTGCAGAATGGTCAGTTAATTAATAGATTGTGTGCACTGATGCATCCATGCAGTAACATATGAACAGTACTTTTTAGTGTTGTAGTTGGAGGTGGAGCTAGTTTGAACTGTTTATATGGTTTGGGGTAGATAGAGTGTATGTATTTGTTTTCTGTGTAAAATTGTAATCTGAAAAGTAACTAGTAACTATAGCTGTGAAATAAATGCAGCTGAATGAAAAGTACCATATTTGCCACTAAATATTGTGAAGTAGAAGCATAAAGCAACAAAAATTGAAATACTCAATACAGTAAAATTTCAGTACTCCATTAGGTAAATGTACTTACTTTCCACCACTATTTACAATAAATAAAATGCATTCTCTTTACTGAATAATCAAAAATGCAGTTTCCATCCCAGTATTAATTTGTGTTGAGGAATCTCAGGTGCTAATAGTGTGAGATGTTGTGGAGCTGTTTTTTATATATATATATAATTTCTGTTGTAGAGCAATTTTTTCAGATCATAATTTCTGTTTTTATTAAAGTACCTATAACGCCAAGATGTGGCACAGGGGTTACCAGTTGGCAGCGAATGTTGACATTTCTCTTTAATCACATGCAATTTTCTCTTTAGGAGAGAAAAGCAACCTAAGCAAGATTAAGTCACACATTCATGGCTCTCAAAACCCTGCAGAGAACAACATCAAAGAAAAACAAGAAATCACTGGGAAAGGCAGAGCTAATGATACAGGTATATAATCGGTTTTAATTATATGTGTGGTGGGGAATAACTGTCTCGCGGCAACCTTCTCCTACAGCCTGAAATCTGCCAGCATTGGCACGAGAAACCAAAGTATAACCTTTTCATAAACTTCAGGTCCAGCAAGCAGGTTTAAGGTTATCGTTCCTTAATGGCACATAAATACAGTGTGACTGAAAAGACCCAGATCACACCAATTTTCTGACAAAGGTAATTTGAGGTGTCAGGTGGGACAGAAGACCACTTTTTTTTTTTTTGTAAGCCCTGAAGAAAACAAAGCAGTTATTCTCCTGCACGCACGACGTCAACCCTCAAACTGCTCAAAACTTCCAAGATGATTAATATTTCCCCCTCGTTTTATTTTTCTTACCCAACCAAACCTGTCACAAACTGCATGTTGGCTCCTTAGGTTTGACAAGTGTGGCCTTACACATGCTACATACACGTCTCTCTCATTCATTTGCTCGTATAAACCAAACGGCTCAGCAAAAATCCTGCAGGATGGATACAAATTAGTTCTCAAGTCCAACCTGCAGGACTCTGGACTGGAGAAACACAGTCTTCCCCCTCTGGTGACTAGATTTCATGACAAATTAACTTTCAGTTTCTCTTCAGGCACTCATACATATTTCATATGACACTGTCATCTCGAGTTGTTGGTCATTCCTTTTGATACCTATATGTAATACTGATGCTGAGCAGTTTATCTAATGTCACAGAGTCTGAATATCAACATTTTTTTTTTCATTGCAGTTAAAGTAGTAATATCACAAAGTAAGATGTTGTTTTACATGAAAGCCTTGAACTTCTCTTGCAAACAAACAAGACATATGTTTACAGGAATGCATTGTGTCAACTGTTGAGGATGTCGAATACATTTCCTTCCTCATAAATCCTCATTAACACTACAAACAAACTCACTCAAAAAAACACGCTCCATAGCGCTACTAGTGGTCAAAAGCTCCACAAGGTACCTCTGAGTAAAACTATTAGCACAACATTTAATATTAGTGATATAATTAATTGACATTCAAAAACTAGTTTACATATCTTTAGATATATCTTAACACTTGTGTTTCCCTAATAACATAAGCAAGAAAAAAAATGGACACAGTTTAGTTTGTAGCCTTCACCACAGTCAACATAAAATATTTAACAAAAATAACATTTAAAACTGATGCATTAAGGTGTGAGCAGTTTTGTACATAGCTGGACAAAAATTGCCTAAAAATTGTGTTTGAGTAAACGCACACACACACACACACATTCATATATAAATTCGCACATAAATAGCATAACATATTTTGTGTCTCTTACAGTTTAATGTGCACAAAACATAAAAACGTCTTTACGTTGGTTTCTGTCTCTATCTGACGTACTGTAAGACACAGATACAAATGCTCAGGCAGCAAACACACATGCACAAAAGGGTAGAAACAGATTTCACATGCCCTCTTCCACTTCTAAGTTGGGTGGATTTTTCTGATTCTGTCAAGGTTTTGTGGGGTGCAAAGAACGGCTTTGATGTCACCATATATCTTCCTGATCTCTCTGGCTCCACTCTGGCCTCCGCTACCTTCAGGTTTTACTTAAAGCACCACCAAACGTCTAATTTAGGGCCAGGCTTATGGAAATTGGACTTAATATACTGCTTGCCCCTTTCTCCCCGAGTACCTTAACAGCCCCTCTGAGTTGGGGAACGTAATTCACCAGTTAAGGTGTTTGGCCGAGACCGGGACTGAGAAATGTGTGTTGAAATAACGTGTGATGTGACATCTGGCTCTAAAACAAATGAGGATGCACTTGAAAATGTAACAATGGAAATACGTCAGAAATGTCTTAATGTGTTTCATCTTGAATACTGAGGTGGGTCTAAACATACAGAGGGGCTTAATTTGAGGGATTTTATTGTGTTTTTCATAGGTCATTATTACATAACACTTTAAGCAATAACCAGCAGATTAAGCATTTTGTGAGCTGTGTACCTGTACTAGAGAATGTTAATTAAATATTGTCACTTTGTAATTTGTACACCTGGGTTTCGGTTATCAAGTTGATGCTAGCACACGGTCACTGCACACGGAAGTCCAGCCAACTGTCAACCCGGGAAAGCAGATAAGTAAAGAAAGTACAGTAAAGCTAAACATGATGCTAGCAAGGCCAGTACAAACACACAGGCTCAGTCATGTCTTTTCTGCAGGGACACCAATGAAAAATATAACCGCTGAAAAGCAGCAGAGGAACAGTGTTGTGGATGTGTTGTCGTTTTTTTTTTTTGTTTGTTTGTTTTTGTTTTTAAAGCTCTGTAGTTTTTCAAATACAAGTTGCTGCCATGTTCTGAAACCTGTAAATGCAATAAACTTGAATATAGTTATGATTTGTAGGTGATGAGTTGGACCTTGCAAACATTCTGGTATGGTCCCTTACATAAAAGAACAGCTGGTCAGCAGATATATGGGTTCAAATCTGTATATTTAGCATCAACTAATTACTAAAATACACTGTATATCAGCAAATCTATTCAGAGAGCAGCTGAATGCAGGCTGAAATGAAGGGGAACTGAAGATTAGTTATTGGATGTGAGTGCTGCTTTACGCACACAATTTAGCATAATTAATTTCTGCATTAAACCACAATTTATGGTTCATAATGAAACATGCATTCATGCCGTTTCCTTTGTGCTAATCTACTCTGCTCCTCACCACAGCCCAGTTATGCAGTGGGCGCGCAAGCTTTTGTGTATACACAGGCAACTGATACAGGCAAATGCTTTGCTTTGCATTGAATCACCTTAACAAAACATGTGCACCAGGGCAACAGTCTCTCTCATCCTGTCCCTGCATTTGAATAAAAATGCACCTTGACACTGAAAGAACAAGAGCGAAAAGAAGAAAAAAAACAAAAAAACAGAGACGCCCTGAAATGTAAGCTTGTCTCTCCTTGATATCCCTGCCAATTTATTCCGCCTGTCTGTCAGCACTGCCATCCATCTGTAACATGAAGACAATGATGAAGCTGTCTCTCATTTGGCAGCTGTGGCCTCTTGTCAGGAGGGGACCAACTCCTTTGCATGCAATGCAGACGTCCCAGTACTACGTTGCAGTGGGCCAGTCCTCATATTAAGCAGGAAGAGCTGGTTGGAGACCATCAGTAATGGAGGTGTGAGGCTAGTTGTAGTAGTAGGAAGGGGAGGGGTGAGCATGAATTATTCCAACTGTGCTTCTGAACAGTGTTGACATCTGCATACAGCAATGCAATCAGACCAGCTGCAAGGAACTGCCAAGACAGGGTAGGCAGTAACACAAGAGCGCAGAACTGAAAAATTCCCCCGAAACCACTGGTGGTGCCAAAAACGAGGCACAACCTCCTGAGACAAAAAAACACGAAAGGACATCAAGGTGACACATCCTGTGCACTTAGAAAACAACAGCGAGGGTTTGGAAAGCTGTTGAAAGAGCAGTAATTCATTACACCTAATGATGAATACACCCAGAGGAAGAAAAAGTGCACACCTACTGTAGAAATGTCTCTGTGAACAATCACCACATCCGCAGGTGCTTAAGTCAATTAGACCGCAACAGTAAATAGGATACATTCTCAGGTACCATTTACCAGCAGAACGCGTGACCTTTTGTTAACCTGTATTTATTCAGAGAAGGTTTGTTGTCTCTGCACCGCCCTGCTTCAACATTTATACAGTCAAACACATGGCTTCTGCATAAACCCCTTCGTCTCTGTTGTTCTGTGCTGATATTTGATTTATATTCAAGCAATTGTATTACTCGCATCAATACAACCACAATTGTGCACCGCTAACCACTAAGCAGCTGGGCGCTCAGGCTTTGTCCAAGGGCACCTTCACGCTGTTTACAGAGGGAGGAGAGAGATTTACACTTTCTTGTCTCCAGCCATGATTTTCCAAGATGGGGATTCACACCCCAGCTTCCAATCACAACCCCACTTCTTAACTCACTAGTCCTACAACTGGCCGGTCGAAGCTGTGCAAACATACATGACATAACACCTCGTCTCATCTGTCCGGCTGAGGCTTCTCCGAGAGACTTGTGGATGCGCATCTTAACCTATGACACTTAAAGGTGGAAGCATTGATGGATGGTCCCCAAGCAACTGACAAAACTGAAGGGGACACTTTCTAATGTTATGTGTGGAGACGCTTTCATCTACCAGAGGAGGTGTCTGACCAGACGATGGAAGAAGATACCAGGAGGGATAACTGGACTTTCCTCCACAAACTCTTCCAGAGCTGATATCGTCTCCACTGTACAGTTCAGATGACACAGATCCTTCAGAGACACTCACAAACAAAATATTAAAGCAAATATTTCCCATGCACACGTACACATACATGCACATACACACTGAAACACTTAGACACATATAAATCTTGTGCACCGCCACCATAATCTTCTTGACTGAAGGGGGAAACCTTCAAAAGAGCACTGTGATTGACTGTCCAAGGTGTCTACTAGTCTTCATGACAGAGCCAGCCTAAGATCTGAACTTAAGAACAGAGAGCTTTGAGGGAAACAGAGTATGTCTTTAAGATCTATTTTAGGGTACGACTTTGTGTTTGGTTAAAAGTGGAAACAGTATCAGAGTAACCTTGGGTTAAGGGTTAAAGGGAGGCCAACACTGAGGAAGGGCAATGATGAGCCTTGCAAAAAGAACAGCCTCTTATCAGCCAAGGAGTAACTGATGATGTTTAGGCTAAAGACACCAGAAATACAACTTTCTGGTTCTTATTCCAACACTAACCCATGTGCACAGTATCATGAGTATGTTAGCACGATGATGATCATTTAGCTTTAAGTACTGCTGTGTCAAAGCATCGCCTCAAGCATGACTGATGACTCTTGTTGTCTTGTTACAACAGTTACTGAGAAATAAAGACAGACCAATCAGTTCATCTTAATGCTACTAAATGGTCTTAATATTTTAGACAATAAACTTCATAGCAACAGTTTGGGATAGGCCCTCTCCATGTTTCAACATGACAATGTCCCCACAACATCAGTGTAATAAGAGAACTGGATAACACGTTGCAAGATGGCAACCCAATCATTTCAACATAAGCTGCTCAGTGGGCAGTGGTTGCAGACTTGTGAAAAGTTTATCAGGTTTCCTTGGGCTTCCATGTTTTTGAAACCATAGAGTATGAGCATTAGAGTCCTTCTCTGGATGAGTCAGCTGACTTCCTCCAGGCTTTCACTGGATCATTTCAGGGTGTTTGAGATGCTCAGAAAAATGTTTCTTTTCTTTTTTAAATACAGCCATTACTTTTGTATTGATCATATTTTTTGGAAGCAAAGAAGGTGGATATTATACTCAACCAACCACAGTTGGGCACAGGTGTAGGATAAAAACTGCATATTGCAAAAAATGAGGGGAGGACACAATAGACACAATGAAATGTGTAAAAATGATACATAATGACAACTCAAAAAAAAAAAAAAATATTGAATAAGACCCATTTCCAGTACACACAAAATACCCAGTGTTTTAAGGATACAGGATATGTATGATACACATTTTTCCTGAACTCAACCCCAACAAATACCTTTGGGATAAACTAGAATACCGATTACGAGCCATCAGGACTTATTGCCCAACGTCAGCAGCCGACATCACTAATACTCTTGTGGATGAATGGGAGAAAATCTGCAGCCAGGTTCCAAAAATGTTGTGGAAAGCCTGCAGACTATTAAAGCAGTATGTTAATGCTAATGGATTTTGAATCAGATGTTCACATATGGGTGTAAAGTTTGGGTATCCACAAACTTTTGGTCATATAGTGGAGATCGACAAACAGATCTTTGACAAGGTTACAGATGGAAAAGCAGGGTAAAAACACAAAGGCAGAAAGAGACAGAAGAGGCTGATTTATTGACAACAATGTTGAGACGTGATGGATCTGGGCATCGAGGGAGCATTCCTCCCTGAGCAGACACGATGGAAAGACACAAAGAGAGAGAAACAAGAGATGTGGCTAAGAGCAGAGCAAGGACGGAAACAGGAGAGACAGGCAGACAGGAAAATCAGAGCAAATGTTTAGAAGTGACAAAAAAAATTGAAGGACAAGGGCAAGACTGACATGAGTGAAAATCAAAATAGATTGACAATAGATGAGATGAAATGCAAACAAAAGCGAAAGAAAGCCATGAAACAGAGGAAAAAAATAAGATAAAAGGCTTAGAGGAGAGAGATGACTGAGGAATGAGAGAGGGGATTAGAGAACGAAGAAGAGAGATGGCAGAAAAAGTTGCAAAAGTAAAAGAAAGAAGAGACAGCCAAAGAAAGAAAGATCACAAGGGAGACGGAGGTGAGGCAAAATAGGACTGACACAGATAGAAGAGGGAGGGGGAGATAAAGAAAGAGGGAGAGGGGAGGGAGGGAAAAAAAAGGAGAAACAGCTTTTCTAAGCCAGCCAGGAGGAGAGTGCCAGCTGTGTTTATCTGACCTTTGACCTCAAGGCCACTCCAATCTCTACAAGACCTCAGTCTGACTAGCAGGCGCGCACGCAGAGAAGCACACACACACTCACATACTTGTACCTCACGACAGCAACAGTGGATTACTGAAGGACTACTTTACCTGATTAAAATAGAGCAAAGGTTAGACCCACTGACCAGGCAGGAAACACAGACGTTTGTCTGAGTGGAAAACACACCTGGAGGAAAACTAAACTAACAGAGTCAAAGTACAGTAAGGCCATTCATTTACACATGACACTTCTCCATAATTTTGAGACATTAGCGTAGTTTATCCATCTCCCCAAGCACACTGTTTTATTTTTCTCAGTGTAATCTGGCAGTTAAGGTGTGAAATTAGCAGTTGTTCTGGAAAAAAGAGGTGGTGAGAAAGAGTCCACGCACTCACTCAGTCAACAAATGCATATTAATTCACAGCCTTTTATAAAATACAAATATATCAAAATTATACATTTGTGAGGCTTTTTTTTTTGTTTGTTTTTTTTAAAAAAAAGATCTGCATCCTCAATATGAAAAGACTTGGGGCTGAGTGCCACTGACAAGGTATGTAAGTCTGGAAGTATTGAGAGACAGACTTCAGTTTTAGTTTTGGTCTTGCCCTGGGATTTGGTGACAGTGACAAAAACACAGAATAGCATTAGCTTTATGCTTCTCCAAAGATACTGTACACATAAACATATCAATGAACCTACGCAGAAAAGGGTTTCATAGGTAACCATATAGGTCGCAGAGACTCGCAGAGGCAGACAAGCACACCTGGCAAAACCATTAGATCCTGCATTTCCCTTAATGTGACCAGTAGCATCTTATCATTTTTTTTAAAACTTGACAGAACTCCTCCAAAGCCAATAATCACATAATTTCAATTACAGTCAAACTTTAATCCATAAGTCAAACACTACAAATTTAAGAGACTGTCCTCCCATAAAAAAACATGAGAAACTGCTGTTCATTTCCTGTTTTCAGACTAAGTACTTATTTTAACCCAAACTGTGAACTTTTCCTAAACCTAACAAAGTTGTTTTGTGCTAAAACTTAATCAAAACTTTACCATATGATTGTCACAACATAAACAGATTAGTTATTTATTTTGTCAACATATCTGCTGTTGCTGAAAGGGGGCACTAATTCAGGAAATGCTGAGGACAAATTATCTATATGGTCGTTCAGGTTAGAGGAATTCTATAAACTATATGGTCAAATGAATTATCAGGGATTTCATGGAGCGTTCTTCAGTATGTTGAATTTCATTGTCTTGTCATTTTGTACATTTCCCCACAGTATGTTTAAGACTCAAAGTCGCAAATAAGTGTGAAGTGGAAAAAGGTTTTTCTGCTTTTTGTGCCAGGAGAAGAGAGCTGCACCCTAATCCTACAGCCCTGGCCTCTGGCAGTCAGCTCCTCTCGCAGGCCAGACACACACACAGGTACACACTTAAACACACTTACACACAATGTGTAGGCCAGATCAAAGCCTGACAGCCTCCGCAGACCCCCACTACAGACTGAAATATGTCTCTGGGCCTCAGTGCCTCGCCTCTTTCTCTCTTTTTCGCCCTGTCTTTCGTTCTCTCCCTCATTTCTTATATCTCCTCTGTCCCCGAATCTCTATTTCATCCCCTCACCCTTTTCTCCGTCTTTCAGCTCTGTATCTCTCTTTCTGTTCATGTGAAATATGTCCAGCTGGATTTAGCTTCTTCCTCCTCAGCACTCAGCTCACCAACCCAGGAGAGAGAAAGAGAAGCAGCTGGCTTTACACAACAAGAGGAAGCGATGGATGGATGGGGGGGAACGAGGTGGGGGCTGAGGAGGTAGATGGGAAAAGAGATATGGGAAGTAGGAGATAAAGAAATATGGGAGAGGGTGACAGAGGAAGAGTGGGAGATGGGGAGAGACAATGGAGAGAAAAGGGGAAAAGGGAGACTGACAGAGGAGATTTGCTGATGTGGGATCAGTCAAAGGTAGATTTCAGCCCAGTATCCTACTGTAACAGTTACGTCTATGTTGGACAAATCCTCACCTCACAGCGCCAACATTCAGCGCCAATGCAGGAAGTAGTGTGTCCTTAACATAGCGAGGTCAGGATGGCGGATGAATACAACAGAGGCTTTGTAACATCTGTGCAAAATCAAAATGTGAAAAAAGGCCTGTTAATGGTATATGAACGTAAATTTTAAGAAACAGGACGTACTGCACGAACAAACCTGTCACTCACAAATCATATTCATATACAACTTATTTGTTTTCTCAATTACGTTCTACCAACCACTGCCAGGATTATGTCCAGAGGCAACATATTCCCAAGTGACTGAATGGTTACATTCATTTACCGTGCAGAAATCATCAGGAGGTGGTCATGACGGATGTTGGCTGCATAAAGCTCAGGACACTGATACCAGAGAGTGGGGTTCACAACCTGAGTCCTGCATGTGGTTAGGTTTAGTTGCATAAACCTAGCACTTGAGCTAAGGCTAGGGAAAGATAGTGGTTTCTATTACATGTTACTAAACATGTCTCACCACTTAAGTAACTGCATGCTTTCTTTTGTATCAAACTAAGACCTTAATCTTACCCTTATCAAGTGCTCTTGGTGTCTAACCCCAACAATAAAAATGTTTAATGATACTTTAGTTGCTACAAGCAGATAAGGTATTGCAAGATCTGATATTTTGTCAGAAAAAAAATTACAGAGAGTTGAAAGCTGTCAGTGAACACTTCATTGAAATGCTCACTAATAACATTTTGTGACTTGCTAGATGCATCAGTTAATGAAATTTCCTGCTTATGGTACCAGCAAAAGTATTCCAACCTGCATAATGTTACCTTCAAAAACATATCTGTCATTTCAAATTAGTAGCGTATGTGGTATGTATAATATGTGTCTGTTAAGCTACTATCCATTGTGATTAAATCTGTGGCCTCTTCATAAAACGGGTTATTTTTGCTGTACCTCAAGTACCTATGATGGTTTCCCTGCCACACGGGAATTTACAGTGTTTTTACAATTTGTTTCCAGTTTGTTTCGAAACAGTGCTTCCAAGAGGCCCAGAGAGAGACTGAAAATATTCATTAGAGCTCCTGATGCGCAGAAACCAAACGCACACAGAGCACAAGATGAAGATAAGTGGCTGAAGGATGCAGATAAGAATAAGCGACAGGTTTTAGGCTCAGTTCTCTTCCTCCTCAGACAGCAGAGCAAGCAGTTTGTTTAGATTTAACAGAAGAAGAACTACATTGTTAGAGTTGCCAGTAACAGCCATCATGGCTGAGGAGAAAAGAGCGCCACCTTTAATCAACATAAATTCCAAAAGAAGAGATATTGCCGCATCGCCCACGCAGTCCTGAATGCAAGAAAAGGCAGAGATCTGTGGGATTACCACATTAAACTCTCCCTCACTCACCACAGATGAGAACACTCACTAAACATTTGGCATCTTTCACATCATTTAATCACACCTATACTTAACATATTAATTTGGCATTTGAGGATTAGTTTAGTAAATTACAGTGGCGACTGTTGATTTCTATGATAGATAGAGTGCTTTGGGTTTTAGCACACCCGTCCTAGGAATGAGTCACAGCATTATACTTCTCAGACTGAGACAAACAGAGATTACTGGGCTTACCTTCTGCCACACAGGTAGACACTCATGTGTCAAACACACACTCATGACATATGAGGACACACACACACACACCAGCAGACAGCAGCTAAAGCTTTAAGATACACAATTAAACACAAGCACAAAAGGCATGAAAATGGATCCTGGACTGTTGCAATCACTTTGAACTGCTGTTCACTTTTAGCATAAAGAAAAAAAAGGTTGCAATAGCGCTTTTCTTTACTGATGAGAATTTAAGGGACAATTTAGACTTTGTATCACTTACAAAGACGCATCTGTAAAAAAAAAGTATCATTGTCTCTTATTCTCATGAAAAACATTTAGCAACTATATGGTTTAGAAAGGTGTGTGTGTGTTTCAGAGTGTGTGTTTCTAAGCTATTTCAACGACGATGTTACATACAGTAGCCAAAATTGTATCAGTTGTATCATACAAAACATGGATCACATTTCGTTATAAACTGGTTTGGTTTCATGATTGAAAAAAAATATTGGCTTCACAAAAGTACAAATATGATAAATAATCATCAGAGCGAATGTACTCCTCATCTTTTCCCCCATCTCATTATGATGTATTTATAGACTATGTGGCAGAGCTTACTATCCATAATATCAATTTCGTGTGAGCCTACAGTGTAATTGTATTTTTGGCCTAGAATTATTCCCATCAATACGCATCAGTTTTATACTTTGATGGCTAAATTGTCTATCCTCAGATCCTCCCCACCTACTGTCTGAAAAGTCTCTTGCACGATTATTAATATGAAGAAATGCAAAAAATTAGCCGCCCAATTATCTCAAGACTCATTAACAGAAATATAAACATAAATTTTCTCTTATTTACAATTGTTTATTCATTGCAGTTTATTTACCTCAGTCCTCTCATATGAATATTGACTTTTTTAATATATGATTGTATTTTACTGTACGCTTTACCATTTTTCTGTTTTTCTCTTTTGTCCTCATTTGTTGTTTTTTCAGTTGTATGTTCTTTGATGATTTCCTTGTGTTGCATACTAGTACTAGTACTGTAATACTGTACATTATTCTTGTTTTTCTTTGTATACGATATTCAATCTTTGCAAATAAAGTTAGAGAACAGTTGGATAATTGACGCTACTGTTTGTCCTCCATATAACCTTCACATTGCTCAGTATCTGGGCAAGTGTATCCTGCAACAAAGAAGACAAATATTGTTGAATAATCATGTGTCAGACTGTAGCGATGATTGATAATCTTCAACTTTTATAAAACTACCAGTAAAACCTGATGACATATTCACGTTGCATTTAATTCATTCTTTCATTGTTGATTAATGTATTTGTAAGTTAATGCTTCATTTGAAAGCAAACAGTATCTCAGAGTTCACTCCTGTCACTGGACAGGTAGGTCACCCTGCCTTTCTAACAAGACTTTTGTCTGTGTTTTAATGGAACTTTTAGTGACCTGAGATGATCTCAGTGTTGTTCAGTGCCTTTACTACCTGAATGACCCAACATACATCAGGGGAACTTGATGACTGAGTGGGAGCTTAGCAATGAAGACTATCAAAATTAAGAGACACTGATCAACTGCTTTAAAAACATTGTCGGGAGCTTTAACTATGTCAGCTGGCCAAATCCTGCCACTTTAAAAATGACCAGAAATTTGGTCATTTTAATTAAGAATAAATTTAATTACATTTATGTGATTAAGTTATATATTATTTTACTAAATTCAGCTTTAATTGTCATTACAACAAAACATAGTCTTGTCATTCAAAGATATGTACCTTCTAAAAATAGAAAATTGATATGTAGTAGGTTGTGTGTAAAATTATAAATATCGCTGCTATGGTTTTACATTTTAATGTTTCTTATGATGTCTTGCTTCTTTGAAAAAACAGTATTGGATATAATAAATGATAACTGTCCTAATTTTATTTATTTTTTCAGAGTGTGAACGCAGTTTTTTTTTTCCTGGAGGTTTTTATTTTTATTTTTTCCTTTTTAACAACAGGAACAAATTTTGAGAAAAAAGAAAGAAAAATAAAATTTGCAACACAAAGTCAGTTTTATTGTTGTTTCCCAAAGATTTAACCTATCTTGTGGCTTTGCCTAGGTGCCATGGAGATGGTTTTGAGTCATCATGTGACCTAAGTATAGTAACCTGATCATGTGACAACAGATGGTAGTATATGGGGGATAAGTAACCCCTGTCTTGGTAGTTTTGATTATCCCAATGCTGGTGTCAAATGGATGGCCTCCTTCATCTTTTTCAGTCATCTACCTTTTCATCAAACCTTCAGACCATTCATTATATTTGCATGACACTGTCTACTACAGCTACAGTAGGTCAGTCGGAGGACTCCATGATAAATGTGCTTGTTTGAATACTCAAATTACAACACACACATACTCTAACATATAGAGACAGACACAAAGAAACACACACACACACCCTTATACACATATATACAAACACACAAGCACACACCCCTAACCCTAAACCCAATTCCACAGCCATCCACTGCGTACATTGTCTGCTGCTCCTGAAAAAGAATTAGTCACACATATTTGCATTTGCACACAAACCCGCCCAGCAACAAACACAACAGGCACTCGGGGTCATACATACATGTGCGCGCGCACACACACACGCGCACGCATATATGAACCTACTCACATTACATGCACGTGCACAACCACCGCGTGCAAACGCATTGAGGATGTTTAAAAGCGAACACCACGTGAACAAACCACGTAACATGGAGCACTCTCCTCTGCAACACACACAGGCACTTACCGCCCACTACACGTTGGTCCTGCTTGGAAGGAGCTAAAGCTCGTCTCTTTTGTCTCGTGGGAGGCCAGACAAAAGCAACAACCTGACAGGTAAACAAGCCATCATGTTTGGGCAGACCTGCCTGAAAACTCTCACCTTCTCAGCCTCACCCGACACACCCTGCTCCGCCTCACTCCCATCATCACCAGCTCCAGTCTGCAGCTTTTTCCTCTCGACGTTCCTCCCTACGTCTCCTAGTCTCCATTCCTCCCCAGTCTCAGCCTCATCCATCAAACATTTAACTTTACTCTTCCTTGCAAATGCTAGGCTGTCATACAAAATAACCAGAACTGGGGTGCAAATTGAGGCTGACAAGAGGCGTGCCTGTAGCAACCACACTGGAAGTCAGCAACCTTCAGTTACATTATGAACTTGCAACTTGTAAACATCATTCAGCAAATGCATGACTCCGACTTTTGTTGCTAATAAAATGTGACTGATTGCAACTATTTACTTCAAAGATGTGGCTAGGCAAATAAAAGTTTTAAGTGACTTTATCTTGTGTGTCTGATTAGCATGTTTGTAGATGCAGATATGTTATGATAACATGACAAATTGTAAGTGGCGTTTATCATTATCAACTTACACTTATTTGCAAATGTGAACCCACCAGGTTGTTCATGGTTTACAGTTAAGTGATTCTTCTAAATGTTACACCATCATAATGACTACTAGAACATGTTTTGAGAATAGAAACAAAGCTAAAGTCAGAGCAGTTTGTATCACAGTGATCAAAATGAGAATTTAAAACACTGAGTCCCAAAATTGAACTTTACTTACATTGCTGTAAAAATGGTTTTCCAGTGGTCGTCATGTGTCCTCTGCCTTTTTATCTGCATGTGGTGTACCTTATAGCTCAATTTTTGGTCCTCAATGATTTCTAGGATATTAATGATGTGGTTGCACTGGCTCTTGTATCATCTTCATTGTGCCATCATCATTGTTGTGCAAGTATGTATTACTAAAGTCCTTTTAGGCAAGTCTCACCACTTGGCAACCATCTCAGCAACACCCTGAGGCAGTTATGTTGGGCTATCACGACTGGGCTCCTATCTAGATAAATGGAGAGGACGCCATAACTTCACTTTCAAAGATCACCAGCACATAAAGACTGCACACAATCACCAGTTAAATCTGATAAAATCCGCTTAAAAAGTTTGGTGACTTTGCCCCAAAATACAGTTTGCAACACTTTGTATGGCAGAGGGCTAACCACTACCAGCCACTGCACCAAGCTACTATATCTTTGACCACTCTTGCCACTGAAGACACAAAGACCAAAGTCATGCGAGACCTCCATCAAACTCTCTGCTCTGTCTTTCTGAAACAGCAAAACAAGACAAACCCCAAGATCCACTCACTACACTACAGGTCAAAGAAATTCACCCTTACTAGGCGCAATAAAATAAGAGCATTTTTCTGGCCAGGTTGACTCGCTATGAGATGTCTTACAAAGTGATGGGATGATCAGGTATGGCTGGTAATAAAGGTCAATAAATGTCATAGATGACTTAAAGCCCCTTTTTAAAATCAGGGTATATTTGTTATATCTCAAGCTCTAATGCACCATAATGTACCTCCAGATCACAGAGTACAACATTAAAATGTTGATTCAGAGGTATTCCTACCCAAGAATAACATTTTCACTGTAATGCTGAATATGTGGAATTGTTTGCCAGTCCAAAAATAGTCATGTCGCATATCCATATTGGTCAAAACGTCATTGTTTTTTAGGTTCCAAGGGAAACTCTGCATGTTTGCCAGCTGTGAAATGTATCATCTGTATTAACAAATGTTGGTCAAACCCGAACTACCAGAGCATTAGGTCGGTGACATTTGGTTTGATATGTGTATAATTCTCCCTCACACGCAGCTATCGTAAGTGCACAGACATGCATGCACACACACGGAGACACAAGCTGATGGAGCAAATCCCTGCCAACTTCAGGCTTTCCAAACAATTCAAAACATTTGGGAATAAAGTCTTGCAGCGTAAGACAAGAGTCTAACAAAAGCCACCCACACCTGCTTTATCATTGGAATGTATTTCTAGTGTTTTCCCTCCAACTAAACATTGGGAACCAGTTTGTTCATTCTGCACAGCAGATGTCAGATGGTGGAAGATCATGACCACAGGGACAGAGAGGGAGGAAGAGAGAGACAGGACCAAAAAACAGCCAACAAAAAATGAATGAGGAGTACAAAGAAAAAAGAAGGTTGGATAGAAAGACTGCCAAAAAGATGATGATCGGGGACGTAGTGGAGAAAGAAACAAAGGCTACCGTAATTCATCTTATTTACCTTCGTATTAACAGGAATATTGTTAACCAATTTTTTATGTGTAGAAATAGAGTTATTCACCTGCATATTTGGGCAAGGCAGGGTAATCTTATGTAAAGTGAGACTATGTAACTTCAGACAGAGGAAAGAATACTCTCTTCCACTTATAAATTCAAAGTTGAATTCATAAGCAATGAAATACACCTTTGCTCAACTGAATACACACATGGGTTTTGCCTCAACAGCTTTATTTGGTCTGGTATGACTGGTGGCTTATGGTGCGTAATGTTAGCTAACTTTAGATAGTAATGGCAATTACACAACAATATCTAAGGTAGTTTGCTGATTTTATGACTTTATGACAAAGCTCTCTAGCAGATGTAAAAACTATGACTCTTGTTTATCGGGAGTAAAGGAGGGAGTGAGGTTACATTATTTTACAGCAACGAAATCTTTAACACAACTTTAACACAGAAGCTCACTGATCATTTTCTGTTTCTCAGGGGAAGTCAGCATTGGGGTTTTATTTAAAACCATGACCACTATCATTACCTAACCTTACCCAGGTGTTAATTACTGTAACCATGACAACAAACCTCACCTATCCTTAACAAAACACTATCTTTCCCTAAAACTAACCAAGCTTTTTTTGTGCCTAAACTAAACCAAACCTTAACCACACCACTGTAAAGTCATGATGTAAAGTCATAAAGTGGATTTATTTTTCCAATGGTGATTTGTAACAGTTTGAGAAGGCAGAGACAAACTACACTGTCCAGCGGTGCTTCATGATGACCACCAGTGAGAGGTCACATGTCATATTTTCTATTGAAAACTACACCATCAGATAAGACTAACAGAGGGAAAGCAGTAAAGACAGAAGAGTTGAGAGTTGAATGCTGCGTTGCATGTGAAGCCATGTGAAGCTGTTTGCGTGTACTACTGTGGGAAAACACTCTTTCCTGACTGAGGATAACCAGAGTCCCAGCAGTTCATCCTCCTCCTCCTCCTCCTCCTCCTCCTCCTCCTCCTCCCCCCTAACTCCTCTTTAACCTGGCCTGCTTGGTCAGGCTACTGTGTGTGTGTGTGTGTGTGTGTTTGCATTAGTGTATGTATGTACCTGTGTTAATCTATACCTGTGTCTGCGTCTCTGGCTCAGAGCCCAGCATGGGAAAGAATGGAGAAGAGAAAATAGAGAAAAGGAGGAAACAAGTTGCTCCCTCTAGCATTAAGGGCTAAAATGTATAGAAGATTCTTATTAATAACATTTGTGCTAAACAAAAATATGATGTTGATGCCAAAAATTGGCATATTTCTGATGTTTTGTGGTAATTTGAAATGTGTGCAATTTGTGAAAAGATGATGATCATCCGTTTTTGTGTTGGTGTCAGTGGAGAATTTCAGCACTCGACAAGTTTTTCTTCACTGTTGCCAAAAATAAGCATCTGCAGGAACACTGTCATAGATCAAACCATTTTATAGCCTATTTTTTAATTCATACTGTTACCAGGATAGTCTTAAATCTTAAAAAGTGGACAGTTTTATCCCTGCTCTTACATAAGGATGCTGTGCTCATATTCAAAACAATTTACAAAGAGAGCAGCCTGATATCCCTTTTACAGAGCAGAGATTCGGTATTTAAGAGATTTTGATTGATTAACTTGAAAGAGAGGTTTTTTATTTCTCCACAAGTATGTTGCTGCTTTAAAGAGAAGTCTTCAGAAGAAGCTCCAGGCCTCTGTGCACTTTTATTGGCCTTGCTAATGACACAGTGTTTGTGCGATTTTTATCAGAAACCAGAACGTGAGAAGGAGCTAAAGTGCTCCTTGCTAAAGACTCTCATGTATGTCATGTAGCTTTAAAGCAGCAGATACCGTTTTATCTGACAATCGAGATAAAACTGCCAGGGTTAGTTCAGTGCTCCGACTTTTCCCACTCTCCATTCCCATACCTGGATCATGTGGAATTCCCAGAGAAGGGCAGTAAATTGTCCAGCGGGGCGACGTTGTCCTCTCCCTCCTGAATACCTTTCACTCTGAGAAAGAGAGACAAGAGAGGAGGCATGTTGAGTTTCACCTACGTGTCCTTTCTGAAAAACACATTCATCACTTTTTTTTTTTTAAAGGGAGGATGTGAGCCTGAGGTGGAGCAGCATCTGTGCGTGTGTGTGCGCCTGTAAATATATACTTGAATGTGTTCAGTCCATGACTTTCTCAGGTCCAGCAACTTGATGAAGTGAATAGGGAGTGCGGCGTCTTTGTGAGAAAGGAAATATGTGGTTGACCTTTTGTTGATGGACAAACACGGCTGAGGTTCCAGAGCAAATATGTAGAGGTGGTTTATTCAACCTCAGTGGTTTCACTTGATCAATATATGACGCTTATCTGCCACAGAGAGGTTCAAACTTTGCCAAGAACATGTCACCTCCATTAGTTAAAGTGCAGGACAATGTTTTGATGTATTAACCTTTCAGAAAGAAATGAAATCCACAGGTGGTTTTCTGAAGCGATGCTGTGGTCAATTCAGGGCGTGCTGTCAGTTCTCTTAGAACAGAGATGTAAGTCAGTGCACTGTATGCATCCATTATTGGATCTGAGACCCACATTGTTCGTGACTTGCAGACTCATTTTAACAGTGCATGAGTAGTTATTTGCAATGTAATGTCTGACCCAACAAACTACTGAACTAAATAAAGGTCTGAAAGTTTAACCTGACACTGTTGCAGGTTTTTCCATCTTCATAACTCAAGTAATAATGCTAAAATAAAGATTTCAGTCACTGCACCTGGCCAAGAAATAGTTCTAGCACATAACCCCTCATAAAACCACAGTCATGTTTTTACACTTTGGCTTTTGCACAGATTAAAAAAAAAAGATAAATGTCTTAGTCAGTGAGATTTAGAGGTGCTGGGACACAGTTTACCTTTAGGCAGAACCAGGCTAGCCATTTTCCCTTGTTTCCAGTCTTTATGTTAAGCTAAGCTAACCATTGCCTGGCTGTAGCTTCATATTTGACAAGGGAGAAGACCACAACCAAAGCATTTCTTTCTCAAAGACTAGAGATACATGACTAAATCTTGTCTGTTGTGAACAAGGGTCAAGAGTTCAGGTTAAGACTTACAATTGTGAGCATAAAAGGTTTAGGAGTCAGTATGAATTATATTTATGTGCAGCAGATACAGAGTCAGTTGTAGTTGTAGGACTTCACCCACTGGCTGTCAAAGTCCTGTGCAACTCTATGTGACAATGTTCATTCATTCAAAGATCAAAGTATTTACTTTTCTCACAGAGTGGTAATGGTGGCTGCAAAAACACAAGAAACTATATTTAGAAGAGCTAATTTGTCTAGCATTACTGATAGTGAGGTAACACTGGAAAGGGAGTTGGTTTGTTTGTTAATTTCACTCTGAATTCAACTTATTCAAGCAGAATTGTTGTGCCTAGAGGATTTTCTCACAGCAGCAAGTTTATTGAACTTTGACAGAAAATTTGCTACGTTAAATGACACACTGTGACGAGACCCCAGGACAGATTGAGAACACACTGGAAGGAGTATATAGTATGCACCATCTGAAGTACACTAATTTGCATTCTCTATGGGTCCAAAAACACAGAAGCTGAGGAAATCCTGTGAGACTATTTCTGTTCAGCGAGCAACTTCCATATGAATAACTATGGCATCATCTAGGAATCTGGTTCAGCAGTGTTACCAACAAGCTAGCAACAAGATTCAACCCAAAATGCACTCTGATATTTATTTTCTTGATTTTTCCAGTACAGACAAGTTGCAGTGGTGTTAGTGAGGCTTACTTTTGACCAAGAAACATAAATTTTATGATAAATAATTCAGAAAGAAACATAACTGTAAACATAATTACTCCACATGTTATATTTTTGGTTGATCTCAAGTAATTTTTGAGGGCCTAGTGGACCCTGATGGTTCCCCACTGCATAACCACATCACAATGTTGAGCATTTTGTGAGTACTATGTGATCTTACATGTGCTTTGCTCTCAGTTGGTGAGCTAGTTATGTTGCCAGCTGCTAGTAATGTAGCCAGCAAGCTAACTAGCTTGAAGCACTTCAAGTACTGCCACAACATCCAAAGGAATTTCATTCTGTCTGCGCCAAATCAATTCTGATCTGCATAGCTTGAATGGCCTACTTTTGAAAAGGTGAATCATAGTTACTCACCCTACCTGTACAACCACCACAAGCACCTGTGAAACCGGTACCACAGTAATTCAGTTGAGAGGTATAAATCAGCATAAAGCCTGTAGTCGATATAGCTTAGTCAGTGAATGACCTCAAAACTGCAGCGATACATACGTTATGTGTGTGTGAGGGCATGTGCTTTGAAGACATACAGCTGTAGAGTGTGTAAGTATGTGTCTGTGTGTCCGTGTACATGCACATGGGAGTGTGTTTATAACTGTTTACACTCTCCGGGTTCAAGCCTTTGCTCGGCCTGGTTCCTCTGAGCAGGCAGGTACACTGGCAGGCAGGGAGGCCTTGGCAGCTTCTTAATCATTTCTCCCTCCTTTTTGTTTCTCTTTTGACAGTCCTTCGCTCTTGTGTGACGGCCCACATCGCCGCCCCGGCCTGCTTACCTTTTCAGGGCTCCTGAAGCGAGACTACTAATGCACTTGCTGCTCTGCTCGCTGCCTCACCGGCCCGCCCTTAGCTCCAACCTCCCGTGACAGCGCAGGACGCTCACTTTGTCTCCCGTGTTTGTCCAAAAATTGTTTCAATATGTATTTTTGGGAACGGTAATGTTTGCATAATAAATCTTTGTGTCAGGGGAATACAAAGAGAGCTATAGGTCGAAACCTGGGCGGGTCGGATTGGACACTCTCTCTCTCCCTCTCTCTCTTCTGCATTTACTCCCCGCTCTATTTTCCATTCTCTCTCTCTGCCAGGTTGTTTTTCCAGCCTGCTGTCAGTAGGTTTATATAGACATGTATCAGGCCAAGTGCGGAGGCCTTTTTCTGCGTAACCTTTGGCAGCTTACATGCCCTCGGCCTTGCTACTTTCACATGCCCGGTTAGGGCAAGGCACTGAGAATCTGCAGAGACATACAACATGCAACATCCACATGCTAGAAACATTTTTGTTGCCATTCACATTTCAAACATGATCCAAGGCTTGTGAATCTAACATTTGTACTGGTGGGCTATGCGCCAAAAAATCCAATTATCGAGCTATGTGCTGAGTAAGCTTCATTTTCCTGGCCCTCATGCCAAAAACAACTTATCTAGAGATCTAGAGATCACTCCTCACATGTACAATTTCATTATATTTAAACAGATATCTTATTATGGGAACCCTTTGAGCGGGCCAAAAGGATTTTCACAGATACTCCGGGTAGCCCTGGTGAGGTTTGAATAGAGAGACAGAGTAGGGAGGGGAAGTAATGCACCTCAAATGATGGAAAATTGGACGAGGTCCCTTTCTCTCAGCCCAAAAAATGAGGAAGTGGAGCGGCAACAATTGACACAGGCCAGAGAAACAGAGATTTCAGCCAGAGAACAAGTACGAAATCCTCACTGGCAGCGATGTTCGAAAAGTCACAATGACCTCCAGCACCAATATAAACAATTCAATTTTACTGAAATAAGCTCAAATAAATGCACTAGGGTTAGGGTTAGGAATGCACACTGAGCTGCTTCTCTTGAAAAATTTCTTATATTTACACCTCATTTGTAAAGAGAGACTACGTGCACAAGATGATACATTAAAAAACAGAAATTAGCAAGTCATTGTGTTTTGTTAGATACAGACAGAGCTGGGCTAGCCCCCTGTTTCCACTCTTCATGCTAAGCTAAGCTAAGCAGCTGCTCTCTGTAGCCTTACATTTAACAGAAAGATTAAGAGATGAGAGTGGTATTGATCTTCTCATCTACCTTTCTAGCTAGACCACAGTCATTTATAAGGCAACAACTTGTCCTCCACAGACAAGCGTAAAAATGGGTCATTTAAGTTTAAACAACCAATCCTGTCTATGTTGTGAGGATAGTCTCAAATTGCTGCAAAGAATTTTGAACAGTTTTTTGTAGGATGTGGATCTCTGGTTAGGACTACAAGATGGGTTTAAAGCTGCTGTAACTGATATTTTTATCATTATGTATCAAATGTCCATGTGAAAACAAAGTGACAATGTGAAAGAGGTCGCTCATAGTGATGAATTTTCAGAAAATTGACACCTGAATCTGCAGCTTCCATCAACTTTACAGAGTTTTACAGTGAATCATTCTTTAGCTGTCCAAAACTTTGCTGTCTGGATTCACTCTCACCGCTCTCATAGCTGCAGCAGGCAGCTGTTTTCAGTGGAGGAGTTCTAAAGACCCACTGAACACTACCTGCTCAGCACCAAACAGAAGACAAATACAGTTAGCAACTAGCTGGTGAACATAGAGAAGCATTTAACAGCTAAAAAGCCTAATATTTTCCTTTGTAGAGACCAAAAACAGAGCTAAAAGAAACCTAGACTGAACTAATGCCAGGTGGGCAGAAACATGACTGCTAATGAATGATAATGTTGCTCCTTAATTGCTGGATGTGTAAATATGCAACTGTTGGCTAAGAGGTGTGTCATATCAACTTTAAATGTGATGATATATCAGTGTTGTGTGTACAATTTGTTCTGCTGCTCCCAATTGTCCCCCGCAAAAATCAGTTATTGAAGGTTTAATTTGTCAAAAAGATAATCAGCTATTAGGTTTGGTGAAGTAACACGCCTCTTTAATTGGTTATGTTGCTTTAACACCAGTTTAATCACTCAAATGTGGAGAAGCATGCAACATAGTCGGGCCCCCACACTACAGACTGAACAGCCAAAATCCTCCTGTAATCAGAGCAGCCACATGACCTCAAGGTTTTTATTGTCCCTCGCTGGTGACAGAAGCAGACTGAGAGGGGGAAGAAGGGGGCGGACAGTTTTCCTTCGATGAGCCAGAGGCTGGATAGAAAGCGGTTGGGGGGGGGGCAAAGGGGAGGGGAGGAGTGTAGTGATCTTAGTGGGACCGTGCAGGGCAACGCTATCCCAAACACAGCAGAGTGCTATAAGCCTCCGCCATAAATCTCCGAGCTCGCCGAGCCACAGCCAAGCTTGTTCAGTGCTGTGTGCCGCTCCAGAGGCCAGAATCCAGATGTTGGAGAGAGACGGTAAATAAAACAATCTATCAAAAGTGAAGAAGGAAAAAAAAAGAGGACGATTAAAAAAAAAAAGACCTGCTTTTGTGCAACTGATAGTGGAAAAAGAAAACTACCTGTTTTAAGTGATCATCAGTGAGGTTGTGTGGGATCTACTAGACACCAACTAGACACACATCAGGTCCAATACAAACTCACTCAGTGAGGAAAATCAGTCCTTTAATCCCATGTGGGACAACACAGATATTGTAGCACCATTCGTTTCATGTAGCTCAAGGTGTCTCTGAATACAAAACAGCCCTGTTCCTCTGGATTAGTTTTTATCATTTATAGATGCAGGTGGATTGAAGGGATAAACAGATATGGAAACCTCATTGTGGAATAAATATCTGTGGCTTAAACTCTTAAAGTGCAGAGCACAGTGATGGTTTATTGTTTAAGACCTTTGCCTCTGGACATGAACTCCTGCTGGCCTGGGACTGGATCCTGGAAGACCTACTGCATTTTGTATCCTGTGTCCCTGCTGCTGTTGTGTCTCTCTCAGCTTTCAGGTGGCTTGATAAATAAAACTCGCCTCAGACGCCCGCAAAACATTTTGATATTTAAGATGCTGGGTATCTCTGCTGTAACACAGAGGAGGAATAGGATGGATTTTTTTGTAGGAAAACACACACATACTTTCATCTCACCTCACCTCTGGTCAAAAATGTAACAAAAACGAGAACCCCCTCCCCTCCACCTGAGACCTAAAAGAGTCACTTAAGTTGCCCAAATGAACTTTATAGTATCAGGTTTGATCACTTGAAGGAACTCAAAGTCACAGGAAGTGGAAAAACGCCACTTAAAACCGCTTGTTTGTACAGTGTTAGATCTTTGGCTAATTCATGCTTTGGTCTAAACTGATCTTAGACATGCCAGGTTGATGAACATGAGAGCTCTGTGTGCTCTTTGAGTATGTCGTGTTTTAAGTATTTTAGAATTCTGGGTATTGAGGGTCAAACTGATTTAAACAGTTACCTGCTGCTGCCATTTGGAGCCGCCACCGTGCACAGCAGCCTGGTGCAGCTTTGGTTTCCAATTCAGCAACTGCTACATACAGTATTCTTGTGATTAAAAATATCAGGGCCAAGCCAGCGAATAGTTTTATGATTTTTGTCTTTTTTGGAAAGTTTTTCTTGTACCCGACTTTCCCCAAACACAAGAGGGAAGTAAATAACTTCTTAAATTATGTAGTTTGCTCCAAGTATATTAAAGACTGGGGGGTAAAAACATCTCTAAACAATTTTGTTTCCCCTTTAATTTCCACTGGTTTTGTTGAGAAAACAAAATCCACTCTCACATATTTAGTGGCTTTGGGAACTTGTCTCCATTAGAATTTTAAATAAAGTCTAAAGCTTGATTTTCATGAAAGAGGACACTAATGTGTCTGCAAGTTAAACAAAGATGCTGTGAATCTTTAACCCAAGCAATCAATTATTTTTGTTTCAGATGTCTTCAGGTGACATTAAACTTAAAACGCTGACTCAGGGTGTGCTTTATTTTCACAACAGCACTCAACAGTGGAGGAGTATAATTTGTTTTAGTGACGTTTTACTTTTATGCCTAATTTTAAAATGTTGCCAACGTTGTAAAGGTGTCAGTTCAGGAGTGTTCAACCTCCAACATCAGGATCCTTGGAGCTGAACGTTCAGGATTTATCAAACTCTGAAAATGGGATGTTAAAATCTGGAATGAAAGAAGATTACATTATATTTATTACTCTCTTGTTCTTACTTATTAAGCCAAAGGTAGTGACATTTTTCAGACAAGCTCAAGTCAAATAGTGGTGCGAGAGCAGTCGGTATTGGTGGTTGGCCATTTAAATGTTCCACCAAAAGGAAATATCACTTTGGCCAGCATTAGGTTTATGCTCAGATGAAAAACTGGAAGCTGGACGTCCGATTCTCATCAGCGCTAAGCCAGAGAGGCCCGCCGAGTTTGGATAAAGTGGAAAAAGGGGATGATGCCTCCTCTTGAAACGATGATCTATGCACCAGACCTGTTTACGCTGGTAATCTCTGAGCCCTGCATAATCAAAACATCACTAATTTCACTGCTGATTGGAAACTGTGACATCTGCGTTTTCAGCACACTTCAATGAGGACTGCTTCAAAGAGGGAAAAAAAGGCAACTGGGAAGCCTCTATTCTTCACAATAGCCCCAGTGATGAGAGGGTGACTTCATCCTCGTCCGCTCACATGTTTTGAAGTGGATAGATATCCATAGTAGTGGAAACTTTATGCAGTAAATATCCCTGCATGACTTGCTGTCTTGTCTGTCCAAAACAGGCTGTTGTGTGTCTGGGTATGCCGGCTGGTTGGGTGTTTGGCTTGTTGACATGCGGGCGGGCTCTCAGGTTCAGCTCCCGAGTTAGAAAAACGGCTGCAACGTTTTTACAAAAGGGCTTTCCATCCTGTCGAGCTGCCCAGCGTCAAGCTCGCAAAACCCCTCCTGATTGATTCTACAGAGTTTGGACGACGCACGGTTCAAAAGCACTTCTCTGCTCTTTGCTCAGCGGAAACAGGCCTTACATACTAATGCCACCAGCTCTGCTTTATTATGATTGTCCTGAATGGGGGGAGCTCGCTGGGAGTCGCTGGTCGAAGGGCCACAGTGAAGAGAAAGAGCAAAGAACAAAAGTAGTTTACTTCACTGCAGGTTTGACTAGATTAAAAAACAGCCAATACTGCTGCGAAACTGATTCAGAAATACACACGACTCTGCAGATGTGTGTGTGTTAAATGTATCTTGAACATGCACACTTACACACCAAGCCTCCTCCAAAACCCAAATCCTTCTCCTGACAGGGTGTGAACTTGTTTTCCCACCCTTCCACCGCGTGTCAGCCCTTCTGTTATTGAGGAATAACTATTTACGCTGCGGAGGTGACCATCAGACACGTCCTGGCCACAGACACACACCTCCTCCCGCTTGACACACACACATACACTCTCCAAACGGGCTAAATAATCCCTCCACCTATTTACACAGGAGAGATGAGGCCACGGCCTCACCTTCAGGGTACTACTTAACTCCTCGAGTCACTCGTTGAGTAATCACAGCATTCTCCTACCTGCCTGCCTACTGCCTAATTATAAAGAATGTGTGTGTGTGTGTGTGTATAAGACTCATTATTTAGCAATGCAGGCCTCACAGGTAGACAATTACACAGGGTGATAGTGCCTATTACTACTATTTTGTGGATACAGTTGCATGCTAACGAACTGAGGCCTAATGAGAGCCAATGGACACAATGTCCTGTGGCTCCAAACTGGATGTTGCATATGGACTAATATTAATATTATTTGGTCGTTTTCAGCTGTTAATGTTAATTTAAAAGCGCACTAAGTGTTTTTTGCATTATTATAGTCTTTTGGCACAGTTCCACTTGGACATAATAATTCAGCAGGCAGCTCCTGACTGTAAGTGGCAGTACTACAGGAGATTGGGAAAATCAGCGTCCAAATTGTCTGGATTTTTTTCTGCACAGATTCAGGCCGAGCATTATCACTGCCTCTCACCCTGTTAAGGGCAGGACAAATATTGACACGTCCATTTGATACAAAACAGCCTGGTTTGTTCCTGAAAAGGCGAGAAAGAGGAGAGGAAGAAAAAAAGAACAGCTGACGTGAGGAAAGGTGTGAGAGCCTTCGGTGTCTCCGAGGAGGGCTCCATGGGAAGGAGGTCTGTCGTGTCCTGGAGAGGCCCGCAGCCCCCACCCCCACACACACGCACCACCACCCCACTTTAATCCCTCCGCAGATCGGTCTCAGAGCCGGGGCTTTAGCCTAACGAGCAGCTCTTGGGCCAAGTTGAAAAGGAAAAGCGTGTAAAGATTGGGACAAATTTACACTTTCTCCCATGTCTCAGGCCAAAAAGAAGGGCTTGTAAACCAAATGTGGACCTGGAAATATTCTTCTTTTTTTTCTTTTTTTTTCCTTGCCACAGACGCTGCGGTGGTTGGATGGGACTGGCCCGTTCATAATGGCTGCACGAATCGGGCCGAAAGTGTGTTTTGTCCCAAATATCAACGACGCAAAGAGGAACCCTGATCAGAACATGCACACACACACACACACACACACACAAAGTAACTTCCCTTCAGATACTGGATATGTAAATGAAATTATCTGAATATTTTCCGATGTTTATTTCATTTCACTTTCATGTTTTTATTAAAAGTCTCAATCAGTGATCCATCCTCTGACATGGTCTAAATACTTTAATCTCGGTCTCGACTGCCGGCCTACTGTGTTACTTCGCCTTTTTGGGCCTTTTTGTCTGTTAATACAGCAGGCGCCAGCGACGCTTAAGACCTGACACGAATCATCAGTTTATTTACTTTAGCTAAAGAATTTATAAAAGTGCTTTGTTGTCATCGTTTTCATTGTGTTTAAGTCTTTTCACTCTGCTGACCTCTCCGCCGCTGCAACACACACACACACACACACATACACACACACACCCCAAAGCCTGAATGTTTCCATTGAGCATCTTCTTTTCCTTAAGCGGAAATCTTTTATTAGTTGTTTGGTGAAAATGAATTTTACTTTGTTATATTTAAAAAAAAAGTTGACTTTTTCCGGGATTTAAACCACAGAACAAACAAAATATTGGAACAATTAAAAGCTTCTGATTAGCAAAAACAAAACAGCGCTTAAACCTTCATAAATATTAGGACATGAACATAACTGTTTAAATAATCGTCCGTTAACAAGAGCTTTGGGCTATAATGTTCAGACTACACATTTTGCCGAATTGATTAAAATGGGAGAAGACAAACATTATTATTGGTGCCTGCAAACAAACAATATGTGACGGTTTCCTACGAAGAATGAGGTTGTTATAGAAATGAGGTGCTGAGAAAATACTATGTTTGACAAGCAGTAACACATAAAGCCTGTATGTGAACTAAGCTAAACTTCTGTGTATTTTGAGGGGCTTTGTAAAATAAATAAATTTAAAAATCTAATAATACAGTGGAAGCTAAGTATCATAAGTATGACACTATTCTACATGGGATAACCATGAGAAAAATGGAATAATTTTCAAACTGTATGACAGTTTTTTTTTTTTTTTTTTTTCTAATGTCCTAAAGCAACCTGTGAGAGTTTAGAGAAAAGCTGTTAAACAGTGGACTACAACACAAATGATGGGCTCTGTTAATGCGCATCATAATAAAACTCTTGATCCTCGGGTTTTCACACCGAAACTGTTTTTCTTCAAAATTAGCTGTCTGACTCACACAGAACAAATGTACAGGAAATTATGAGCCAACAGACAAGACGGGTAGTTTTAAAACTATAAACTAAATTATTATTATTATTGTTATTATTATTAGCTATTATTATTATTCATTTTAAAATATTCTTACAGCCCCCTGCTTGCTGGTTCTGATAATCGAGGATGACAATAAATCTTAAAATGTGAAACTTTGAGGATGAGATATACAGTATGTTGGGATGAAGTTAATGAGAGGTGTGAGGATGGAGAATGAGGGTGACGTCAGGTGAGGACTGACTGTGATAAGGTGAGAAAAAGGCTCAACGAGGAAAAGAAATGGTGGGGGATGATGAAGACGCCCCGGGATGAGAGGGGTCTGAAGGTGCACGAGGATGAGGAGGATGACAGCAGGGAGGTGGTGGTGTTGGGCAGGTGGGTGGCGGCAGAGGCTGTATGGCGACGGGGGCTTGCGGTGTCGTGACGTCACCGCGAGGCGTGCTACCAGAAACGCTGGCGAAGAAAAAGCAAGGCGGCACGCCGCGGAGACGCAACAAAGCGCGGTACCGCCCGGACGCGGCGTTTACGCGCAGCCGACGCATAAAGTGGATTTACTGAACACCTGCATGGAAACTCTGAGGGCTTTGTTCATTTTCCTCCTTGTCGTCTGCCTCTGCTGGGAACCAACTGGTGGTGAAAACACACACACACACCTTGTCTGGCAGAATCGCTGTGTTTAGATCTGGGAACCGGTCAGGAGGTTCAACTGGCACCTCGCTGATGGCCATTTTACGCTCTGGATGTTCCAAAACAAAGAATCGCGCACATAGAAGTCTGCGTTAGGCATGATGGAGAAAATTAAATGCTGACAAGTGCTGAATCCATTAAGTGAAGCATCTCGTCTGCTAGTTGGGATCTATAGAGAAGCTGTGGTGACCGGAGAGGCCGGAGAGAGAGGTGGACTGAGCACAGCTGCATATCTGGAACGCTGAACAACTGCTTAAGCGAAGAAATAGAAGTTAGAAACTTAAATATAGTGAGTGAGTGAGAGTGTCCGAGAGCATCATTGCCAGTCAGATGTAATAGTCTGCGTACCTTAAATGAAACCAAATAAATATTTAAATAAGTACATAAGTGCAGGCGTGTGCGCGCAGTGAAGCACGCGGCGACGGGAAACAAACTTTATTGAAGATTTACTGAGGACATAAAAACAGCAAAGGGATTCCTGTAGATAAGAGGGCTGTGTGTGTGTGTGTGTGTGTGTGTGTGTGTGTGTGTGTGTGTGTGTGTGTGTAATATTCATGGCAATGGTTTAATAATGTTGGGTTAGGGGGTGGTACTGAGGGCCCTAAACATAAAGATCTGCGTGAAAACGTTTCATATCAAAACAGAATAAACAGCAGCTGAAGGCATTTTTTGGTGAAAGGCTGTTTGATTCTGAGTTGCTGTTTAGTGAAGGTTGTTCTTATTATATTACTTCGTTGTGGCTTCATTGCCTTGGAATTTTCGTTTTATTGTATTAATAGTATTTATTATTATTAGCTTAGTATCAACTGAGTTATTTTTTCACTTGTTGAAAAATAAAACTGAGAATTCAGATGCTAGAAAGATCCAACATGAATGATATTGATTTCTGTGTTTACAACTTGCTGTTGTATTACAGAATCGTTGGTTGCTGTTTTTGAACTAACTTCAAATATATTCAGCGTATCAGCAACAGAAATGATAGATTATATACTTCTAACACTATTTGCTTGAAGAAAAGAAAAAAAAAGTGTTTGACTTTTAAAGAAAAAAACTGTGATATGCAGGAAAATGTCTCCTGCTTCAACTTCTCTTGTTCTGTTTTTCAGGCAACTGGAATGGAACTGAATCTGTCCCAGAAGAATGTGATTTCTTGTGGGGACCCAGGTATGACTCGTTCAAACAATTTCAGTTTCCTTTGAAAGAATAAGCGTTTTTACATATATATGTATATATATATACATATATATATAATTTTTGATCATATTTATCCAAACTGGAGATTATCGTGGAAATGTATGAAAAACTAAAAGCTGCTGTAAGTCATGGTCAGAGCCTGTTAGTGGTAAATCTCACAGCACACAGGATGTGCAGTGTTCACAGGCATCTGCTTTTAGGCAGTTAGGGCACAATATGTGTGATATGTGGCGAATTAATGCGCAGGGCATTTTACCACATGCTGGTGTGCGGAAATATCAGATGATGAGATGCAAATGGGAGCACGCGGAAATCAAATGAGAGCAGACTGAAGCAAAGTTTTCAACAAAGTAACCTACAGTGGAGTTTAACTGAGAGTAATCTGCTTTATTTTTGTGTCTGGTTTCTGGTGATGATGATGTTTTCCTGGTGAGGTTTTCTGCTGAAAAGGTGACAACATCAAGCCAGATGGACGAAAAAAAGCAAAAAAGCTCTATTCAGAAGAAAAGGTTCGTGTAATATTGTCTTGCAAAAACTCGAAAGCTAATTTCAGTTGGAAGCTGGACAATGCTGACCAAATAAAAAGGACGTAAAATGGAGACGTGAAAACTTCAGAAAATATCCAGAGTTTAGATATTTAAATGCTGGACATGCAGATAAGAAACTGGTTGTGTGTACAATCTATTTAAACTTGATTTCTTTTTAGGAAATAATCACCCTATAATAAAATAAAACAAAGCAACTGGCTTAGAGTTCGAATGCAGAACACTAGCTGGACACAGGTTGGAGACATAATTAGAATGAAGACAAACTGCGAGTATAGGTCCAATACGTTGATATCTCCGACCAGAGCCCGGATTGGATGAATAAGAAGCTACAGAAAAACTAAACTGCTGCTTGTATCGGTCTGAAATAAAATCTTCCCAAAATGCACCGGGTCCACTTAAAACCTTAAAGTATTACTAACAAGGCCTCGCCAGGCACAGTGATTTCAAACTAGTCGAAATCGAGAAGTTGTGTGACCAGCAGGCGCCGCTGCGTTTTCTAACAAAGATGTTTTGTTTTGTTTTTTTAATTACTGCGAGTTTTACTGCATGTTCTACTCCTCCAGCGCAGATACACACTGAGAGAGAGCAAGTCAGCAATCTGGGCCAATCTCCAGCTCTGAACACAGGCTGCTCAGAGGGTTACAGTTCATTTTAACTGCTCTGTGAAAGCAAAGCAAAGAACTGGGCATGCGTGGCCGAGATGACAGATTATAATCCGACCAGAAAACACCCTGACATTACAGCGTATGATTTGAATTTTTATTTTCGAATTCACCTTCCCAGATTCATCTGAATTATCCCACGTGACCTGATTGGATTTAGGCTTGACGATGCACTAAATAGTTTCAGTTATAATGCCACCACTGTCTGCCATTTAGGCGTCATGCGTCCACCCCAGTAGCCATATTCAGGTTATCTGCAATCAGATTATATCATCCATCCATCGCAATGTGGCGCGTGCTGAAAGGTTGGGATCGAGCTGTGCAGCAGTCGGAGAGGGGACGTTAGAGCAGAGTGTGTGTTGTGTGTGAGTTTAGAGCGAGTTTTGAAAAGAAGTTTGAACGTAAGCCGGTGGCTGTGTGGGGACGGTGCAGCTCACACAGATCTGCTGCTGTCAACAGATTATGATTCATTGTCGTAGTTGGTAGAAAGCAGCCTGGTGTTGGCACTGCTGGCTTCAGAAACCGCAGTCCAGGTACAAAACAATAGTACAAAGCAATGAGAGAGAGAGAGAGAGAGAGAGAGAGCCTTGATTCTTGATCTGGCCTTTATTAGTCCTGATTATTCAGTTGTCAAAGCACCCACGAGCTGACAGAGCGATACTTGTCAGTTTACAGTGCGCGTGATTCATACAAACAATAGCGCACTATTCATGCTGGGGAAACTTGGCGGGTCCGCGTTAGATGGCAAATGTTTATTCACCTCGGTACATATCCGAGATGTACATTGTGTGTGTGTGTGTGTGTATAAGCGCACCCAGCTGCGCTGTTGCGCTGAACACATTCAAACATGCCTGAGTGAATAAAAGGCCCATTTTACTCTCGGAGAGCAAAGCGTCGCACTGCGCGCTCCCGACAAGTGAAGAGAAAAAAAAAGGCACGTGAACGCTGCAAAAAATGTCCACGTTAAGCACAAATGTAGTTTAATACTGAGCCTTAAAGTCTGTTAAGTGAACACACTGTACACTATAGGGTAGATTCGCTTGTTGCAGAATCTGTGGGTCACTTTTTTTCTTTCCCCGCTGCATCTAAACGCGAAAATATTTGCTGACTTGCATGCGACAAAACGCAGACTTCTAATTAATTAATGGTACCTCTTTCTCTCTCATTTGCTCCAGCTTGACGTCAGCCTAAATGTCTTGTTTGGGTGGATATTTTCTTGCAGCGGGAAAGTGGGTGGGACTGCTCATTTTGGGGAGGTTAAACGAAGCAGATGGGTGGGTCTCGCGCGTTGGTTGGAAGAGCCGGAGCTTCCTTCGGTCACAGCGGGCATAAGCTTTTCCCTCCAGCGGATAGAAGGAGAGCGCACTGGGCCGTCACTGCTGCAGAGGAGAGGAAGGGGAAAGGAATAGGAAAGGAAAGGAAAGGAAAGGGGGGGGGCTGTGAGCTTTTTTTTTTCATTATTTCCTCGTTTTTCTCTTGTGTGTGGAAGAACAACTCTCTCGTGGAAATTCTCCCTGCATGGTTCATCCTCTCATGTCGTGGTGTGTGTCTGGCAGCGGGTGGATTTTTTGTAGCGTAGCCGCCGCCGTCGCTGCCGCTGCTCCTGCTGCTGCTGAGGAAAGCTTTGTGCGCCCCCGGGATTCACCCCGTTTCCTCTTTGTACGCATCCTTCTCTTCAAGGTGGGATGAATTTGGACAGAATCGCAGAGGCAGCGAGAGCAGCACCGCCGCCCCGCGACGTGGCCCCCGCGTTTCATTTACCGAGAACTTCAAACAGCAGTCGAGAAACTTTAGAGAACTCAAGCAGCGAGTCTTCAGACACAGAGTTGGCAGGTACACAGTCAGAGTGCTTTTAGCAACTCGATTCTTTCTTTCTGAGTGTAATAACAGTTTATTTTACGTCTCCTTAGGCACGTTCACGCTGGGCTGTCACACAGGCATACCCGCCTGTTTAACTCTACAGGGCGAAAAGGGAGACAATATTCCAGCTAACATGTTTGTCCCTGTGTTTTCTTATTCTCACTGCAATGACGATTTATTTCCATTTATTTCCGTGTGTTGCGGTGCATCATTTACATGGATAAAATCCATCCACACCCATTAGAAGTAAATATTAATTTGGTCTTTTTTATAATGCGCAAAAATACAACAAAAATGGGGGGGAATAGTCCAGTTTTGGTGCAGTTACACCCCGTTTTTTGTTTATTGCGCTGGCTGAACCAAATATTTGGCAGGATCCCGGGGTCTGTCAGGGAAAAATGTGCAGAACAGCCTGGCCTGCTGTCAGTAAATGCATTAAAACAAACTATAAATATTGGGCCCATCCACCAATCTAAACTGAAAGCCAGAAGGTCCGTATTAACAGTTCTTGGAGGAACTTTTTGTTCTTCAGCTTTGCCACATTTTTTAGAAAAACAAAAAGGCTCTTTCTTCCCCGTCTCAGCCCACTTGGGGAAGAAATAGCAAATATCATTCGTTCAGAATTTCCTCAGTTGAAATTTTTTATGTGGCTTAAATTAAAAAAAATTATAATAATACAGTGGGCTCAGGTTGAAGTTGCTTCTTGTTTCTGGCAAACACTCAGGAGAGTGTTCCTTTTTTTGTGATTAACCTTTGCACGTGTTGACCCTTCAGTTTAATGAGGCAATCTTGTCATGACACGAATACAAGATAGCAGTTGGGAGATAAGGGTGGGCAGACCTCCTCGTAAAGAAAGTAATATTGACCGAGGCAGATATAAAGTGTGTTTGAAAGAATCGATGCAAAACTCCCAGACATGTTTGCAAATATTTGGATTTAAGCTGTCACTTTTCTTCTAGGGGGCTTATTTTTTATGAAGAACTTTGTAAACAATTTATTTATAGCCATAGCTTTGCTTGTTTCTTGCTGACAGGCCTTTTCAGTCATTGACCTTAAGTTTTAGTTTGCACGTTGCTTCGCCTAATTCCATTCAAACCTTTAAAAGGTGCAAATACCAACTTTTCGAATGCAAAAAAATGTCCCTTATTAACACGCTGTTCAAATCAACCTGTAGTTGTTGCATGCAGTAATTTCACCCCGATTTTATGACCCGCAGAAAAGGAGAGGAGCGCTGAACACAGGAGCGATGACGGGAACGCGGACGACCCCAAGAAGAAGAAGCAGCGGCGGCAGAGGACTCACTTCACCAGCCAGCAGCTGCAAGAGCTGGAAGCCACCTTCCAAAGGAACCGCTACCCGGACATGAGCACCAGGGAGGAGATCGCCGTGTGGACAAACCTGACCGAGGCCAGAGTCCGGGTAAGAGGCCCTTGGCTTGGCTTGGCTTGGCTTGGCGTGGCGTGGCAGGCAGACCGCCGAACCGTGCGTAAAGCGTGCGTAATGCGTGCGTAAAGACGATTTTACAAATAAATTCGAGCATTCCTGGATGGTTCTTTTGGGTGAGAGAATTCTTAAGCAATTACCTAAATAAATGAAATAATTCCAAAGCACGTGAATATAAAATAAATAATGAAATGCTGAGCCAAATGCACCAAAATAAATAATTATAAGAAGTTAACTAATATAAACGTAATTTAAACAAAAAGGAAACACACTCCTACAGCGGCTTCATATCAGCGTCAGACTGTGTATGACAGGTGCGCTGAATTCAAATATAATATTTTAATTATTACTGACCGCTGATTTCCCTAATTCAATTTTAATTTTTTAATTTAACAAGACAGTGTAGAAAACTTTCCTCCACTGAGGCTGTCATCACAGACTCTCTCAGCATTCATGTTTTATATCAGGACAGGCCGATAACAGCATCCATTGTTAGACTGTATGTGGCATACTGTGTATACTGTGCCCTTACTGACTGAATCCATCCCTTTTCAGAGTTCAGTTAAACTGCTGCAGTGACTTTACACATCTCAGTCAGTTAGAAGTTAAATCTGTGATTTAACTCAGAGACACGCTGAAGAAAACCCGTTGACAAAAAGTGGGATATTTTCAAAAACCGTCGTGTTAACAGATATTAAGTTGCAGTCATCCCTGACTGTCAGCCGCAATGCATCCAAAGAGTAAGTCCTCCATTATTAAAGCTTAATTCTCAACACAGTGAAGAAAGTAGAAAAACTGCGCGTAAAAAACACACGTTCATATTTCATTTTGAATTTTTTTTTTTAGCAGAAACACAAGCCTGTCTTTAACTATCCTGCTCTGTTGGAAATGGCACATGCTTTAAAGGGTGTATCCGCGCGTGCTAATGGAGCCAATAGAGGATTTGTCTTTTCATGACATCATCACCAGTCTGGACCCTTATTTCTCCCCAGTTGGAGGAGACTGCTCATGTCGCCAGTCCTACCTGTGGCTGGCTGAGCAGTGGACAGAAACAGAGTGTGATTATATTTGTTTAGGGAGGGTGCAGCAGCAGGGCCACACATTTACAACATGGGAATTAAAATATTTCAATAATATCTTGTTTAAAATGATTTTAATCGCAAGAGATAGTTGAATGATTATATTAGGAACCATTAAAAGTGCCTTAAGAAAATGCAGGCAACACTATATGCTGTTTTTATACGCACAGGTAACAATGCTGGCTGCTCTTCCCCCAGAAAAAAAAAAATAAAAAAAAAAATCTGTGGATGCTAGAAACGTGCGTTAAACACAAAACAATTGCACTTGGTTTTCATTTACAGCAACTGGCGCCTGACGGCCGGGCCTTGCAAAATCCACCGTCTCAAATTGCATAAAAATGCATACAGCTATTTAAAGTGCAAAGGGGGGGAAAAAAGTGAAAAAAGTCTCAGAACAAGTTTAGAGAGCTGGATTTTCTGTTCTCGAGCCAAGAAGGGGTGAATTTCAAAACAGTGCAGCCTTTTACTCTGCACGGAGTGAAAAAGAAAAACAGTGCAAAGAGCGCGGCGTGACACAGAGCAGACTGAAGATTTCATATTCATATCCGAGCATTTAATAAAATGTTTTGACGTTTTAAAGTGTTTGGATCTTTTAAGGTCATCGGTGTTTAATCAAGCCTGACAGATAATGCACTGAGATTGAATTATATGTGTGGGCTCACATTTGTTGAATGATACCATCGTTTAATGAGGTTTTTGCTCATTAACATGCATGGAAAAACATTTTATTAAATGCTTTATTCTTATTATTCTTATTATTATTTTTGCTCGGTTCAGGAAGCTGAAGCCTCGCACGAGCCGCCGCGGTGCTGTGAGGTTCTGCTCTGTCACCATCGCTCACATCTTTGTGGACAATTTGTCCGCAGCACCCTGTTCCCCGCGCGGCTATAAATAGCCTCCGCCGGGCCCAGTCTGGTGATACCACTTGTAAACTGTTTCTACTATGAATTAAAAATGGCTCGCAGAGTGCCAGCTAACGGAGATTTTGTCAGGTTTCGATAAGGGGTGAGGAAATCCAGAGGCACGTTTCTGATTCATTTACAGTCATCCACTGTGTGTGTTTGACTCATGGTGTAAACTTGTTGGTTTTATTTTGGGCAGTCTGACCTATATACTAATATATGCATACACACAAGTGTAGGCAGTCATTTTAAAGGGATACATAATGTCTGAAAAAGATGACTATATTAAAATTTAAAAAAATATTAAACACATCCGTGAGTCAAAACACATTTATGTTACTATTTTGTATTTGAATTATGTGATTTATAAACTTCCATTTTATCCAGCAAAATTCATTTGCATTTTGTCGCCGTGTACAAGGTCATTTCAATGCAATATTCGTAATAAAAATACATTTCATTTTTCAACGATTTTGCAACGATTGTTGAGAAAAGTTATTTAAAAGTTATTTAATTACATTTCTGTACTTCCGCACTCACCAGAGCTCATTTACCACTTCCTGCGCAAATGACTAAACATAAATCTAAATAAATGTGGCTTAAAAAAATATGTTTTTTTGTTTTTTTTAAATGGCCAGTTATAAACAAACAAACAACTAACCAAACAAAAAGCAGCAATTTGGAGCCGGCAGCCTGTCATTGTTTCACCATCCACAGTTTCATTCACATTAAAGACTTTGTTTTCAAACACACCGATTCTGTGCAAATTAAAGGGAATTTTTATTGGACGAATTTGAAGCTGAAGACTGTGCAGCTGCTCCTCTGATTTAAACCCGGGTTCTGTTGCAGCAAACCGGACTGACAGTGCGGATTTTAGTAGGAAAAGACAATTAGTACCAAATCCAGTTTGATGTGTTGACTCGGAGGAGGGGGGGGGGGGGGGGGTTCTCACAGCTCTAATACAAACCCCCAGTCAAGACTTTGTTGTTCAAAAACTGATGATAAATTTCACTCTGCCTAAAGTCACTTCTGTGACCATGATGAATAAATAACTGGTATATTTATTGAGCCTAACTGAAAAGTTTGACTACGACTTTGTGTGTTTCCTCAAATGATCATAAATACAGTATGGAAGTTTTTTTCCCCTGTGTTTACAAAGTGTTGTAAATAAATCTTTGGACATCCGAGAACATTAATCAAACGAAGTTGGATTTAAGGAGCTGTCGGTCAATTTAGGTTCAGTTCAGTTTCACATTTTGAATTTTACTCGAAGTCTCCTGATTGTGCCTGTAAAATATTTGACTCCTAAGATTCTTTTTTTTTTTAAATGTTCCATGCAAATTAATGACAGCAACAGTCAAAGATAATTAACTCAACTAAAATGTTCAATATCACATATTATATTAGAAAATCTTTATTTGAGTGCTGTGTCCTAAAGCTCTAAAATGGATTTGAAAAGTCTTCATGAGTCCATTAGTTCTGACTACAATTTATAATGTGTAAGATAAAAACTGGTACCGCGTGATTCTTCCTGGGAAGTTTGAATTTTATTCCAATAATGCCACCTTCTTGTGATATTTGAAGAGTTTGGGGCTATTACTACTTGTGGAATGACAAATAATAATAATGATCAAGAGCCCTCTGCTCCACTGTGAAGCTGTTCGTGTCCGCAGCTCTAACTCTGTGTGCCTCCTCCAGGTGTGGTTCAAAAACCGCCGGGCCAAGTGGAGGAAGCGGGAGCGGAACCAGCAGATGGACCTGTGCAAGAACAGCTACCTGCCGCAGTTCAGCGGCCTCATGCAGCCTTACGACGACATGTACCCGGCCTACACCTACAACAACTGGACCAACAAGGGCCTCACCCCGGCGCCGCTCTCCACCAAGAACTTCACCTTCTTCAACTCCATGAGCCCCCTCACCTCGCAGTCCATGTTCTCGGCTCCCAACTCCATCTCCTCCATGACCATGGCCTCCGGGATGGGCCACTCCGCCGTTCCGGGCATGCCCACCCCGGGTCTAAACAACATCAGCAACCTGAACGGGATCGGCACGTCCAGCATCAACTCGGCCATGTCATCGTCCGCGTGTCCGTACGGGCCCCCCGGCTCTCCGTACAGCGTTTACCGGGACACTTGCAACTCCAGCCTGGCCACCCTCAGACTCAAATCCAAACAGCATCCAACTTTTGGATACAGCGGCCTGCAGAGCCCCGGCTCCAGCCTCAACGCCTGTCAATACAACAGCTGACGGGCCAAAAGCGGGGCCTAAAATTATTTACAAATATAAATAAATATATATGTGATGATGAACGGACACGGTGTCAGAGCTTAGAGGCTATACCTGCGGATGGGGGGAGGAAAAAAAAAATCAAAGACAACTAAACTGGATTAGTTGCAATCATTTTTCATAAAAAGAAAACATGGATTATGCGGGTTATATGTGTTTACCAATGAACTTGCACAGCAATTGAAATGTCCAGGTTTTTTAAAATGATGAAGACGTGTTACATTGCTGCATTGTACATACATAAATGTAAATATATACAGGCCTAACATATGAAACAGACGATGGGATTTTTTTTTTTCTTTTTTCTTTTTTTGGCGCTCGCTTGCTTTTGAAGACTGTGGCTTTAGGGGAGGTTCTCGACCAAAATAAGGATTTGCAAGAAAAAAAATAAAAATAAAGTGTCGAGCCTTATCATGAGTCCAGACTCTGAGGGGGGAAAAAAGAAATCTTGCCTATCTTGTACATATTTTATACCGCTTCTGTGTGCTTTCTATTTACCGTCTATGCAGGATGCCCACCGGCCCAGTTTTGACTCCGTTCAGTGACTTTTACTTTTAAAAATGTTTTTATTTTCCATTTTGTTTGCTGAGATAGAAAAACCCGCCCGCATGTTTAACTTGAGTGCAACGTGTTTTGTACGATAATGTAAGACTTTGCAGAAGTTAAGTTCATTAGCCTTAAAAAAAAAAAAAAAAAACTGTATACAAAAAAGGTGATTCCAAGTCCTCATGTGTTTATGGTAACATGTTTGTTTGAATAAACTCCAGGAAAAGAGAGGTTTATTTCAAGTATGTTTTAGAGGAGTCTTTGTTTCACGGGACGAGCGAAAGAAATAAGTTGGCGAAATATTCTGCTATTGATCCACTCAGTTTAAAAAAAGATTATCTCAGAAATATGAAGATTTTTAAGGATTAAATGGGACTAGCCAGTAGTTATCTGGGCTTTTATCACGATATATTTTTTTCTTTTAATTCTAAAGCTTATTCCTGTTTTATTTTTTTCGTTTCTTTACTACATTTTCTACTACATTATTCGCATCTTGCAAACTTTCAGACCTTAACGTCTAAATGTCTAGGAATTAACAGGGTCATTGTCTAAAGCCTCTCTTAATATTACAGGCTATTGTTATTTGGTGAGTTTGATCACTGCCATATCTCACCGCTCACTGCGGAGAACAGTCCTATATGCGCCTCTGATGTGTTTTATTTTATAACATACAGTGTCCAAATGAGATTTATGATTATTTCTACTTGATCTTTGCTCTCATCACGCTATTATAATAACACACACGATTTAATTTGGCCTCGCTCAGGCATAGGTTTGGCAGACACCCGCACCTTTTTTCTCTGGGCCGAATCCCATTTTCATTACTGTACGTGGTTTGGTGCGTCTCCACCTCAGGTGATTAAATCCAACCTGCATATTGGAGATTAATCACAGGATGTATTTTAAAGAAAAGCAGAACTCAAGCCCAAAATGCTCTGAAACCGACTCCAGTGTCTGAAAATGCGTCAAAACACCGTGGAAAAAAAAAGTATCTTACTCCTTCTGCTGGCGACAATCCCGAGCAAGTTTATCCATGTGCACGCAAAATGAATTCAATCAATACCATATCTTGTTTTCTGACACCTGCAGAAATCCCCATATCTATATTACTCACCATTAGACTGATATTAGCGCGCTGCACATGTGTAGCAGCGATGATTGTGTGCTTTAACTGATAGTGCACTGTGAAGGGAGGACGTTAGGATTACAGGCACTTTAATAAACCATCGCATGTAAAACAGTCTTCTGATTACTAATAAAACAGCCTGTGATACCTGAGGAATTACTACATGACTTACATGATACTGTTGAAGGCGTCCTGTCTTACAGGTCAGGAATGTAAAGCTCTATAATAGTGAGGGGTTTTTTTTATCCTCCATCCTCATACATCATTACACAGTGTCTGCTGTGCTTCACTTTTTGCTCCTCTGGTTTCATCTCTAGTGAGTTTATCTTGACCCTTATACCTGACAGACCTACTTCACCCCAACCTGAAGTGTGTCTGTGACACTGTGAAAGGAAGTCTTGGCTTTATGGTGCCAGTTTGGTAATTACCTCCCAGTACCTCTGTATTATTCCTCTAACATTTTATCTTGATTTTTAGTGTGTCTGAGATGCTTAAAAGAGAGTTCACGTTAAATGTTAAGTTGCCTTTCTGGACATTTTCTCCTGTAGTGACTTTAATGTTTTACCATAACCAGCCATTCAAAAGTGACTTTATCTTGAATGTATGGGGACTTTTTGACAATTGACTTCTTATAATATTTAGAGAATATTTTAAACCAGGCTTATAGTGTGTCTATGATACTGTAAAGTGAGTTTATGTGAGTAAGGTGTCTTTTATAAATGTCTCCTACAGTTACTGATATTCTTATAATATCTCACTATGGTGTGTGAAACTCTAAAGGTATGTTTTTTTACCTTATGGTGCTTTTTCATCAGTATCCTCCTGTACTACCTCGGTAATAGTCCTACAGTATTTTATCTCAACCTATAGTGTGTCTATAATATGCAAAAGTGAGTTTATGTTACTTATTAATATCCCATAATGACTTTAATATTCCTATAGCATTTTAGCTTAACATGTAACGCATCTTACACTCAAAAGTTAATTTTCTTAACCTCATGGAGCTTTTTTTGTGTAACTATCCCCCTATAGTACCTCAGTAATAGTCCTATAATATTTTACTATTTGACTTCTAATGTGTCTCAAGTGACATACCGTGACCATATGGTGGCTTTTTGGCAATTATCTTCTTATGACACTTCTAAGCTCTATTATATCTATTTTCTATCTTGGTTTGTAGTGTGTCTGTGATGCTGAAAAACTAATGTGAATTAGGTGTCATTTTGGAAAATTTCTCCTATACTGATTAATATTCCTAATATTTTACCATAGTGCATGAAACTTAAAAAGTATGTTTATTTGACCTTATTGTGCTTTTTAGTCAGTATCCCCCTGTTAGTACTAGTATTGTACTACAAAACTCAAAAGTGAGTTTATCTAGAAATTAATGAGACTTTAAAAAAAATATCTCCTATGATTCTACAATATTTCTATCATATTTTGCCTTAATATTTAAATTACTGTGTCTGACACTCAAAAGTCACTTTATCTGGAGATCTTGATCTTTTTTTAGTGAATTTATCTCCTCTAATGGTTCTATAATATTCCTATAAATTTTTATCTTAACATGTAGAGAGCCTGTGGCGTTTAGGTGAGTCTGGTGATTTTATTTTACCTTCACATGATGAGTGTTTTAAGGTGTCTTTTGGAAATTTCATCAATTTTAATATTTTTAAAATATTTTAGCTTAGTGAGTCTGACACTTATAGTGAGTTTATGAAAACGTAGGTACGTTTTTGTGATTTCAAAACTGTGTGAGATATAATCTATTTAAATAGACTAAGAGCGCTGTTTTGATTTCTGTAGCGCTTTCTTTATCTCTGTCACAGGGTTACTGAAGTTCTTTTGTCGTTCAGCTTCATCATTTGTAACAAGTCACAACAGTAACATCAGCAGCGCGCGCGGCTTCAAATTCTTTCCTTGGGCGCGCCCGCGTGCACGGCGGGGGGGAGAAAGTTTACTCAGGGCAGGCATGCGCACTGGCTGTATTAGCAGCTAAACGCTTTGATTTGAAAATGTTTGACGGGAGAACAAAGTCACTCGAGGCTGATAGTGATTCGTAACAAAAACAAAGCGCGCATGCTGCCGTAAATGTTACCCATAATTCTTGTTTCCAGTTATAAATGAGACCGCGCGGCACCGTGAACGCGCATGAACCTGGAGGGCAAAGTTCAACACACCGCTTTATAGCCGGTAAATATTTGAACTAGAGTTCCTGTGGTAAGGAATTCCCCACTTCCTCTGAATTATTAGAGATACTACGAACACAATAGAGTAGAGGAGAATAGAATAGAATGTGTCTGGCACCTGTGTGTGTTGTTTTGGTGAGCTAGTGTGTGTGTCATACTGGATTTTACAATTTTAAAACTTCAAATGAAAAGATGAGAACAAGTCAGACAAGAAAATGATCTACAGATATTTATCGAGAATCAAATAATTCAGTGAGTAATTTAAAGGGAAAAAGGCCAAACATTCTCAAATGTGAAGATTTGCTGTTTTTTTCCTGGAGTAATTTCTTCAGACAAAACAAGAAACTCAAAGGCAACACCCTGGGCTCTCAGAAATTACGGGCCTAATGGGTATTTTTCACAGTTTTCTGACGCTCCACAGGGAAAAATATTATTGATTAACTGGGGGAATAATCAGCAGAACAATCGTGAGTAATTGTTAGTTGCAGCCATACAACTTAAGGTCACAGCATCTACAGGGAGGGCTGACTCATTTCTAACTATTACTGCAAATTAACTGCAACATAAAATCAAGACCGCATGAGGGAGAAATGATGCCGGACTTTATGTCGTCACAGGGCCTTTTCTCATTAGTCCTGCAGTAACTCAAGAACAAACTTTTTTAAAGCCATCATCATGTTGCATCTTGTACTTTTACTTCCTCTGCCAAGGAGGTTGTGTTTTCACCAGTGTCTGTTTGTTGGTTTGTTTGTTTATTTGTCAGCAGGATTACACGAAAAGTACTGAAACCATTTTCATCAAACGTGAAGGAGGGATGAGGGAAGGGAAGAGAAAATATTTAAGTTTGATGCAGTTAAAGGGGTAGATCCAGGAATTCATTATCATGTTCCTTAAGATTTAGAGACAAGGTATTTTTTAACATTTTCATCAGTTTCTCAGGAAATAATGTATGGGGATGTGTGTAGGAATGTTTGGCCTCGGCGGAGTTATACGCTCTACTGAGTGCCATTCTAGTTTGAATATGTAATTGACAATATTGGCTTTGTTACAACTTACCGTAAACTAACTGACCAACAAAAACCCGGGGCCTGGTATGTTGGCCCATGTCTGTGGTCAAATAATGAAGCTGCAGTAACGACATAATGTCTCAGGGTCAATAGGGGCCCAACAGCATTTATTTTATTTAATTTATTTTTTTTGCCCTAAGGCCTCATAAGAGTTTAATGCAGCCATGGCTGGGGTTACATTACAGTGTGCTATGAAGGAAATGGAGCTAAAGACAAACAAGTAACCAGTCAAATAGCATTTGTAAATATGCTTAATGGTTGCAAAAATGTGGCAGCATCATAAATGTCAATACAATTATGCATTTCATGTGTTTGACAGGTAGAATTTAGCAAATACTACCATGACATAACAAGAGGCTGGAACTTTTGCCTTTATACGAATGTCACTAGACGTCTGTGGCTGACATCTGAACAGTCCCTACACGACACCACCCCACCGATGTATCCTAATTAACAAAACAAGCCCTGCAAAACCGAGGCCTTCCCTCAGCTATGACTGCAACGCCGCTCAGCTTCTGTTAGATTTCTGCTGCTGCAGCAGCCGCTGCCAGGTCCCCGGAGCAGCTCGTCTGATCCTGAAACCTGCGCTGCAGCTGCTGTATCCTATAAACACACCCAAGTCCCTGTTTACATCTAAACCTGTAGTTTATCCAGAAGCACTGCCTAGACATCTATAATATAACAATACTGACCCTGTAATTAAACAATAGCAGCAGGGGTCTATTAGGACAACATGGCTGCACCGGCATGCATCTCTCTTAATGAGAGTGATGTTTATCTCTCCGGGTGTGAGGCAGCTGCTGCACCCCAAAAACAAGACAACAGCCCACACATATCAGGAATATGTACTTTGCATTACTGCTAACCATAGGTTTTGAGCATTATGAATGTTTTTCCAACCTTCCTTGAAGCTATCTTCCATGAATTTTCATTTGGTATAAAAATTTAATTGCAAAGAGCTGAAACATGAATGAATCAGGTTGTCTGCTTTTATTATCCTCAGTGCTATTGACGATAATGACCCTACAATCAATCAATAAAAGCAGACACTTACTGTGATAGATGACCTTTTTATAGACCTATTTCAAGAGTGTTTCAAGTCTCTGCAGGTTGATTTCGATACCATAGTAAAATGAATCAAAAGTAACGACTACTTGGAAAATAAGAAACATGCATTCACTGCAAAAAAAACTCTGGTATGCTTTGAAAAAGTGTTTGACAGTGATATGAAATACATGCGATTTGTAGGAAATGGCGCCAAACGTGCTGTATGGCCCGTTACAGCTGCATAATGTAGTGTGGAAGAACAAAAACCTTCTCTTTCATGGTCACATGGAGGTTTTTCAAATCTCAAACTTACAGAGAACAAGACACCCTCATGCAAAAGTGAACCAACAGGCTGAATCCTGAACCACTGCTCACATTTGATTGCTTTTGGATTACTGTTGCCATGAAACTCATATCACAAACAATAACTCAAGATGTTGCATGTTTTACTTTGGGTTATCGTATCTCCCTTTTCAGTTTTCACCGAGCGGAGGCGTCTCCAAAGCACACACACACACACACACTGGTTAAGTCACTGTTTGGCTTTCTGTCCAGTGTTGTGTGTCACTGTGGTGCAAGCTCACCACGGGTCAGCCAGAATGTCACGGGTTATAAACTCATGGCAAGTGCCACAGGTGAGCGCCACAAGGCTGACCACCGTGACTTAAATGTTCAAATGCGAGTCACCGTAAGCTCAGAGCCTCTGAAAACATATGATCTGGTTAATATCTGAGGTGCCAAATTTTCTGGTTGTGTAACATTAATTTGCATGGTAAATATAGTGGGGGAGGTAAGATGAACAGTTACAGCTTTCCAGAATCTGATTTGAAAAAAATGTATGGTCAAAAATATGTGGACACCTGTCTGGGACTAAGGGTTCTCATGGTTTAGGCTGCTCTTCAGGGAAATTTTAATATATATATGTATATATATATATATATATATATATATATATATATATATATATATATATATATATATATATATATATATAAATATATTTAATATAGTGGTATTATTTTTCTTACCACACTCTTCTAGCCGAGTTAAATGAACATTTAAAGCCACTCTCAGTTTATCATATTGACACATGGTGTAAATAATTATGGTAATTTTCTCAAGCATGAATATCTTTAGATTTGATGTTATTATAGCTCTTACTGGTGTCAGTGGTATAAATTCTACAATGCTGCAAAAGAGATTATTAATTTTACCTGTTCAACTCCAGCAACAGGACATCCCGTTTCCACTTTCACAGATTTCATAAGGCAGGGCATCATGTCTTCTGTCACTGGATGAAATGTAAGTGATCCATGTCTGCTCAAACCTTAGATGGTCTGAATTTTGTATTCCATCCTGTGAACACAGATGAATCACGTAACTTTGAGAGGTGAAGGCTTTGACTCAAGTACTTGTAACCACTAGTCACAAGTCACAGCTAAGTGAATTTGGACATACAGCGCAGGGAGAACTGATTGCAGCCCAGTGACACTGTTCCAACTTGTGTCCAGACATCATCACACCAAACTCCATTTGAAAATCTATCAATTTAATGTGGCTTACTGTACTGGCAGACAAACATCCCTAGTAGCGCAGGACTTAAAGCTTTCATCATATTAAAGGAAATATTTTTTTCAGCATTAATATGATCCACAAATTAAATCTCTACTCTTAGATAAAGTATGCCATGAAGCTGTTAGACAAGAGAACAGAGCACATAAGGGACATGTTTAGTATAGTCTGTACGACATATGAGGGCAAAACAGTCTCACCCTAACAGCAATTTAAATTGGACTGAAACCCACATGGCATTGTAATTATCATTTTCCATAACCTTTCGTCATTGTCACTTGATATCACATGCTAAGCACAAGCTGTGCAGGTATCAACCTTGCTGAGGTGAGCTTTTACGAAAGCAAACTTGACACAAGAAAAAAAAAAAAAAAAAAAAGACTGGCTTGTGGCCCAGTGCTGTGTTAACAGCTGATCAGTGTTATTTCAGCACATTTCTAAGTCTGACTACTTTAGCAACCGTTGCTATAAACACATCTCTAAGTTGTGGGAAGAAAAAACTTGAGATTGTTTTACCGCAAACAAGGGATGATGGAGATGCCTCTCCATTTCTTGCAGTTAATTTTCATGCTGTGTGTGTACTAATGTTTGTGTTTGTGTGACATAGGATTCACTGGTCTGCAGTTCTTGGCAGCCATGGAGGCCAGTGCTACACAAACAAACTATCAGGTGGGCCACCTCCACATCCAGGCTGTTTGCTGTCTACCATTTTATAATGATGGGACGTTTGAAGCCGAGGCTTCGAGGCGTGTACCGAGTATGAAGGGGCGTGTCAGGTGAAGCCCCGCTTCGAGGCTTGTATCGTTTTGCAGAAAACCACGTGACCGATGACAAACGAGGCCTCGGTTTGCGTGGTATACGTCACCATTTCGTTTTGAGTGTCGGTTTTTGAGTAAAAGCGTCGTAAACATCGGGCATTTAACGGGTTGTTGTATTGTTATAAGTATTAGTTTGGTTCGTGCGTCGTCAGTGTTGCATAGTTTGTAGTAGGTGAGGTTGCTAGAGTATTTGTTATTGGATAGGAAAAAGTTCATGAATGACTTGGCCGCTACACATTAACTTGACCAATAGATGTCGCCAGTGAATGCTGTTGAATGAAGCTTCGAGAAATTAACCTTTACCAATGGGCCAGAAAGCTTCACAGCTTCAGGAAGCTTCATTTGGCCATCATTACTATTTTACAGTATTGCTAACATACTTGCAAAATCAAGACATTGTCTCACCTTTGTTGCTTCTCTCCGGTCTTGCGGGCAAAACGATTTGACTAGGACCTCGTATCTATTTGTACTTCCTGGTTCTACCATGTTTGAAGAAGAGGGGTATGTCTAGTTTGCATGAAGGGTGGTTTTCTGAAACCACCACTACCAATCTCTGGTAGTGACATACACATTTGTCACTGTGATTTCTTGTTTTTATGTTAACAAAATAGTCTAAATTGTCTAAATCTATGTGGCAAAACTGTCTGTCTGTATGTGTATTCATGGCAGGCTCCCCTACTGCTGGTTTAGTCTACTCCAATCACTTACTTGGAGGGAATATAAGGGGTGGTCTCATTAGACGTTGGAGGATTTAGTGTTGGCACTCATAAAGACAGGCACATCCAGTACCCAGATCTGTTTTTTTTTTGTTTTTTTTAAATAAAAAATAGATAATCAAGGGTAAAATGTCAAATCCATATGGGTCCCTGTGCTTTTACATATCCTGGGAGATGGGAAAGCAGACAACTGGCAAAACGAGAAAGAGGAAAAGCATGATGTGGAGGAAAAATTGGGATAATGAAACAAAATGAAGACAACCCAAAATCCAGTTGGTATGGTGTGAAAGTAGGAAAACAGGAGCACAACAAGACTGACGGGGAATTGTACTTTTCATTTAAGAAGGACATCCAATAGGTTATTGTGGTCAGTGCCTTGAATAAGAAACAGTAAAACATATCTTTTCAACATGCAGAAAACATACATCAGAGAGACAGGAAATTATTAAACAATTCCAGAAATTATGATGAGCAAATCCATAGTTGTCTAAACTTCATCCGTGCTGCACATATCTGCACTGGATAACATGTTCCTTCATTACCATGAACACAGAAGCTGTTGTGTATTTTGAGTCAATCACAAATACACCATTCTGCTGCCATTAATACCCATTACAGCACCAAATTTGTATCGATACATGGCTGAAAATAGTCCCCAACAAAGTAATTTTTGATGACAACAAATGCTCTTTCCAGGGAATTTGTTAACAATTAGAAAAATATGGAGTACACTCACAGACATACAAAGGTATAAAACAGGCGTGATGCTTTTCAGTGTCCTTCACATTTGACCTGCCATCGTGAGTTGCATATTGTTTTACTGAAGCATGGTCAAAGAAGGTATGTTTTTACATTAAAAAGTTTGTTTGTGGACTTAATTCCTACGGCGTGACTGAAAAGCATTTTAAAAGCAAACAGCGAAGCAGATGAGGAAGCTCACAGGAATGATCTGTGTAGCTCTCATTGTGTTTCCAACTAAAAGTCCTTGAACAAGACACTAGCACTCTGCTCAAAATCTTCCTAGAGCATCAGCCAAATGTCTCGAGTGGCCCAGTAACTGCTTGTTTTACTTCCTTTTCCCTGCAATATTTCATTGCATCGCCAACATCAACAATGTTAAAACAAGCCTAAATCTGAAGAGCTGTATATATCCATGTTCATCATGACCCAAAGTTAAACATGTTATCTTTATGAAAACATTTTAATGTAATCACCCTTAAGTCAACGCGATGCCTCTAATATTATATGCTGTAACAAGCCAACATTTTATACTGTGCCGCAAAGAGATACACTTTGATTTATGGAGCTGATAATTTATTACAAAATATTGGATCACACAGCCAAAAGAGCATTTGGCCAATAGCGCATGCTGTAACAAGCCCAAGTACAACAGCATGAATTACTATAATTATATGTGTCCTGAGAAAATGATGTAATTACCGCCAAGACTCTATCTCTGTACCACAGTAAATCTGACAAAGCTGACACATGACAGTCATTTTGGGATTAGTGACTGTGCTGAGTCGAGCTGCAGTGACTTCACAGCCTAGGTTTTGTGTGAACGCGCGTGTGTCTGTGCTAAAAACACACTAACGAGAGCTGTGGATGGCTGAGTGAGGAATGAAGCCTACTGTACGAAGGATCTAGTTAGACATGCTTTATTTATTTTAGAGCAAGCCCATTATCTGACTTCTTAAGTCATCAAAACTCCTTACCAGTAGTGATGTGCACAATCAGTGTACGTTCAGAGGCAGGGATGAAAAACAAAAGTCCCCAGCTTAACTGTTCCTCTCTTTGAAACACCCACTCGCTGGGGGTTGACGTAAAGAATTCTGGGAGATGTAGGCAATCACAGCTTAAATAAGGTTGGGCGTGAAAGAAAGTGGCTGTGCTAAACACCCTATCAAATGTATTGTTCGTCAACTACTGATACAGTGTATGGTCAGAGGTATGTGGACACGTGAACATTACATCCATATGTGACTGTTGAACATGTCATTCAAAAACCACAGGCATTAATCTGCTGCTACATTAGTGATGTTGGTTGATAAGGCCTGCTACAAAGTCAGCGTAACAATTCATCCCAAAAGGTGTTGGAGTGGGTTGAGGTCACGGCTATGTGCCGGCCAGTCAAGCTCTTCCACACCAAACTGTGGAAGAAAAAACATTTCTTTATGGGCTTGGCTTTGTGCACGGGGGCATTGTGATGTTGAAACAGGGAAGGGCCTTCCCCGAACTGTTGCCACAAAGTTGGAAGCACGCTATTGTCGTAAATATCATTGTATGCTGTAGCATTAAGAATTGATTTATGTTACAAATCCACCCCACAATTTATGTTATAATATTGACAGCACATTGATATGTGAATATTTTGTATGTGTGCGCAGAAAATGCAAAATAAAAAAAATGACAAAACATAGTTTAACATTTTTAGCCACACCAGCAGCATGGCTTTATGGATGGCGGTGTTGATCTGCTGGTCAGACCACCACTTTGGTCCAGACTGAAATATCTCATGAACTTTAAGATGAATTGCCATGAAATTCTGCACTGGCATTCATGATCCTCAGAGGACAACTCCCACTGACTTTAGTGATCCACTGACTTTTCCTATAGCATTGCCATGAAGTTCACATTTTTTGGTTGTTACTGAAATGCAACTTAAATTTGGTACAGACCTTTATGTCCCCCTCAGGATGAATTGTTCTAACATTGTTCTCTTACCTTTTCTGCTCCTTTTCTGCACCATCGTTGGGTCAAAATGTAACTCTTTGCCTTACTTTGGTTTATGACCAAATATCTGCATGACTGATGACATTCCCATCAGTGTCAGCTGCATTTCAGTGCTAATTACGAAGTGTTGGCATGCTAACCTAAGGTAGTGAACACGTTATACATTAGGTGTTAAACATCAGCATGTTAGCATTGCCATTCTGAGCACGTTAGGATGCCGAGGACTCAGCAGATTCACAACGTCAACGTCAGTTAATATGTATTTCCATATTTAGATTGGTTCCGTATTGGTACAAAAAAGTCAGACTCAAATCCACATTACACAGCCATAAATTAAATCAGCTTTCAGTTCTGCTTTAGGGTTTAAAGAAAAAAAGAAAACACACATCTGCAAATTCTGGAGATATGTGGTTTTCACAGGACATCAACAACTGTAATGGATTTTTGTCTTGGTGAGCTTCTCTGCTGCTGATACATTACTTCACTCTGGAATCAGCATGACATCCATTACTGAGATCCCTTATATCCAAAGGAAAATGTGTTTTCCTTCTTATAAAAAAAAGTAGCAGGCTACTGACAACTTGTCTTTTAAATGGAAGAAGACAGCGTGAAACTGCCATTTATCAACAAAACAGACAACAATATGTTTCTGTTCACGCAGATGAGAACAGTCAGTGATTGTCCAGTAGTTACTGCTGAACCACATGGGAAATGTACAAACGGGGTGCATTTGATCAAATAACAAATGCCATACAAATGTCTCTGCAAATGTTAAGCTCCCAGTTGCTTTTTGGCATCAAGCGCACACTGTGATTACTATCAGCGGTGTGTCTGCAGCAAATCCCGCAACAGACAAGCCCACATGCTAAACACTGGCCTGTGAACTCCCCCTGGAGACTCCAAAAGCAGACCAAAGTCAAGATTGACTTTCTATGACATTGTTATCTTTATTTGGCAGTATCAGATTGCAACTACCCCCCAACCCCATCCTGACGTGGCCAGAGGAGTGAAACTGTGGTTCACACACCAGAAGAGAAATATGGGCCACTATCTCACACAACAGCTACTTGGAAAAAGCCCAGAAAGCCTCTCTCCTGCTTGTGGTTTCTTCTCTCGCTAAGTGATGAAGGCCCCACTCCATCTCTTTCTTTTCCCTTCTGTTACTCTCAGGGACACTAGACATTTATGCTGGGGAGAATTATTATTTTTCCATCTCAAGGTCTACACAAAAAAGGAAAAAGGCATCCTCCACCTGCCCCGGTCCCACTCATCTATTCTCGACTCTATTCTTTTCCACTCTTTTCTCTCTGCCCGTCACTCCTCTTATTCCCCCTCATCTGTCCTTCTTCTTTCTTCCTCATTCCTTCCCCAGTCTGTCTGTCTCCCTCTAGTTCTCGTGTGTGTGTGTGTGTGTGTGTGTGTGTGTGTGTGTGTGTGTGTGTGTGTGTGTGTGTGCAGGCCGGACTGCTGGCGGTGCAGAATTAGAAGGTGAAGCTGAAAAGCGGATTAAGGAGCCAGAATCCAGGGAGTTCAGTAATGGGAGGGCTGGCTTGGCTGCCTGCTGCTTCTGGCCATCAACTGAAGCCAATTATCTGAAGGGGCCACATCTGGCCCGGTCTGGCCCGGCTTGGCCTTGTATGAACAGCTGTCTGGTCACTTAAAAATACTCCTCCCCCTCATCTTCAGAAGACAGAGGGTGGCCGAGCAGTTAATCAATTAGTTGATCAACTGAAATTAATCAACCAACAAGTCATTTTAATAATTGTTTATGTCCTGTATCAAAGAAAACCGTGAAACATTCACTGGCTCCAGCTTCTCGAGTTTTAAATGGTTGGTTGGACAAGAAAAGGAATTTGAAGCCGCCACCGCGGTAAAATGATTACAGGTAACCCTAAATTTGTTGTATTTAATATATGTTGAATAAAAGTCCAAACAGTGCTACAGAATACAGATTTGTGGGGCATGACTTTATTCTTTTACGATCTCACAGTTTTATGCAAATGAAGCCCGTCTATAGCCAATAAGATTCTATAGATTTGTGAGGCTGAACTTTGTTTTTTCTTCTTTCCTACTCTTTCTTACCCAGTCCCTCTAGGCTGGCTGACAGTGGACTATATCTACCTGTATATAAAATATTTAAAACAAATCCACCTTGATCAGCTTTAACAGTAAAATGCTGCTTACACATACAGCACATGCATTTGTAGAATAATTTTGAATTTTGAATGCAGGACTATTTTTAAATTGTTGTACTAGCACTTTTACTCAAGTAAAGACTCCCACAAACATCAATGAAGCTGCTACAGGTGACGGTGTTGTCATGCTGGTGTGTCCTCGTGAGACAATACAAATTCAGTGCACAGTAATGTCCAGACAGAGGCGAGGTGGTTTGTGTGTGTAACACTGAAAAGACTTGAAATGTCTCACTGTTCACAGCCTTGAAGTTGTCTTCCTGTATAAAAAGCAGTTTGAGGGGTGGCTGCGTGGGTCAGTGTTGTGCAATGTAATACATAACAGATGCAACAGTCTAATTTTGGTCAGAACATGACTGTACAGATGAACGAACAGGGGGTTAAGTGCTCACAAATCATCTTTGCAATATGATACATATCTAATTCTGGCCATGTGATTTAATGTTACCAACATGTGTGTGGGCTTGGATGGCCTTCACTGTAAAAAGGCAAAACAATGTGAAAATTTGACAAATTATGTGATCTAATGTAAATGCAGTTAGTCTGTAGCCCATAAGATTCAAGATACCATGTTAGCCAAGGCCAACGGGTAAACTCAATTTTAGCAGTACAGAGTTTCGTGGGTTTGAACGGAGCTGTGACTCAGTAATATTGTCTGATATAGTATATTACACATCAGCTTTTCAACATGACCTATTCAAATGAGAGCTAAGAAAAATATGAAACCATGTGAAACACTGACTATAAACTACACATAACGTATGTGTCTGACCAAGGTAATAAGTAAGTTCAGTTTCTGTCTTCCTATGGTGATCAATATTTTGGTAAAGAAACTTTAGGTTTCAAAATTACAGTTGTACCTAATCTATTTTTTTATTCCACAATTCATAGCTGAATCTAGTGTGGCATTTTCCTCTTTCTGGCCTCAAACAATCATCAAAGTGAAGATGCCCTTCTATTTTGCAGGGCCCAGGCAATTTGCAGTAACTTTAATGACCTCTGCTGCTCAGCGTCTAATTGCCGTTTCCTGCAAGCGTGCTCCTACTTGTGGTGGAGGCACCTCTAATTCTTCATGCCACATATCCAAGCCATCACCTCCCAGTGGACAGTAAAATTGCCATCTTGCTACATTTTTAATTTGCTGCTTAAATTAGAAATGTCATTGCAAGGCATTCACAGCTATGTCACTCATTTAATCTGTTTGATGCCTGTTGTTGTTAATGGGTAGCAATCGCCCAAATGTATCAAAGATAAGTGACATCAGTTTGGGAGGAGCACATCAACCGACAAGTCCTGCCTCAATAGGACTAGAATGAGCTTACTTTTGGTTTATCCCTACCACATACTACATTGTTAGCGACAGATGAAAATCCATGTGCACTCAAAGTAATGCAGTTAAAGGAATAGTTTGACATTTTGGGAAATACAGTTTTTTGCGTGGTGGTTGGGGCTTAAGGTTGGGTTATGGTTAAGCATAGCAGACATAACTGTTTGGGGTCAGGTTAAATTAGGCAAAACGCATATTGACAGGGAAACAGACTTCAACACAACACCAGACCATTTCTTGGACTGGTGCAGTAACCTCCTGGAGTCTCTCATTGTTGCTTGGCAACCTCACAAGCACATAATCCCCACTGAAACTGGTTTTTTACACTTTTACACACAGATGAGATATAATGTGTTATTTAGTGAGCTTTAGCTAAACTAAGCTAACTGGCTGCTGGATGTAGCTTCGTATTTCCCATACAGGCATGATGGTGGTACAGAAAGAGGCTTTTTGCAACACACGTTGGCAGCATGAACACAGTCAGTCCTACTGATTTGGCTTTTATTTCACTCTTTGCTCTTTTCTGATCTTCTCCTGATGGCGATCCAGTCAGGAAAACACAGCAGTCCTATCTGACTCATCCCTTACCAAACCGTAAATCAAATAAATCCCCTTCCTACTGACTTTGACCCCTTCCTCATTTTGCTCCACTCTCCCAGGGCCAAAAGGAGAACATGTGGTCTGGTGGAGGAGTGACAGGGAAAAGTATCCTCTGGATCACTGGCAAGTACCGGACAGAGCTCTGCAGAGCAATTACACTCTGTTCTAATTCCATGTGTGAAAATAAACACTGCTGAAAACAAGAAAACCACACGGTGACACACACAATGAGGCGAAATCTGCCAGAATCAGTTAGTGATGGAATTCTGAATTGAAACCACAGGGCAAGGTTTTCTGCAAAGCCTTAAAAAGTCTAATGCAAGAGTTAGAACAGGGCTACATCACTGTAAATCAATTACACAGACGACACTGTTTCAAGTTTTATTCTTACAGAAAGCTTGTAGAAAATACGCTGTCAACAAAATAGAAACATGAAATTAGACTATTCTCACAGATTTTATTTGAAGCAAAAGCAGAGGCAGGATATGGACATGTGGGAGACAAAATACATTTCTTGGTTGGGACTGAAAGGGAAGCTAGAAAAACTGAAAAAGAGAAAATAAACTTTCAGAACTAAGGAACAAAAATATTACATGGAGAGTGAAATTTTGTCGATAAACTTGGCCATTTTGATGTCCCGTTTTGACAGTCCTCCGCAGTCGTGTGTAGTCAGTGTAATCTGGACCTATGAGGACATGTAAGCATTGTTTGCCATCACAAAGAAATCAGTGGTGAAGTAGAGATAATGATCATTTATGTTGCAACTATTGTTTTACCAGAAAACAATCTGGAGTTGAGCATTTGTTTCATCAAGAGACATTTTTTTCATGGAGTATTCCTTGAAGTGTCTTAACTGTTTTGCAATTCTGAAATAATAACAAGCCTTCTATAAGCTTTGATCCACATAAAGTGACATGCACTCAGTTGCCAGTTAATTAGGAACACGTAGCTGAAACTTATACTAATACAGTCCCACAATAAATCCTACCTTTATGAAGATTATTAAGTAAAACTGTTTAAATGAGGTGTTGATTCAACTGGTGGCCATTTTGCACGTGAACTGGTACGAACTGGTAACTGCACGAATACTGTCTCGTTATTTTGTGAGAATTGTGATAAATTCAGTGGACGTCCAACTCTTCCCTCAGCAGAATGCATTCAGAGGAGATGCTTTTAGCTCCACCCACTGACTCAGCCAATGAGGCTGCTTTCAGGAGAGCTGCCCTGGCTCAGAAAAAAAAAAAACAATCTAAACTCACATTTTAATATTGACAGCCATAAAAAACAGAACAGACCATGAATGAATATTAATAGGATATTAACAGTAGTTCGGTATACAGCATCTATTTTGTCGAAGGCTGAGACTCAGTCAGTGTGGGATTTATGTGTAAGTGTCTGGTGGAAAGTGCTGTGGGGCCCAGAGACCTGTAGCACTATTCTACAGCCACTTTAATAAAGAGTGGATTAGGAGCAGCATTCCTCTCAGAGCGGCCGGTCCACCACACAGTAACTCAGTGGCTACAGCCTAATGCTGAGAGATTTTCAGGGACTGGGTTTGTCATATCAACCATTACTTTATTTCTGAGGCAGAGAAAGTGAGAGAGAGAGAGAGAGTGTGTGTGTGTGTGTGAGTGTTGGGGTTGCGGGGGCTTCGTGGAGGGGAGGCAGAGATATTTGCAGAGCTTTTCACAAGAAAAACGACAGGATTACAGAGTGAAGCTACTGCTTTTTTTTTTGCTTTTTTTTTTTGTTGCTCTGACTAATGAAGTGTGTTTCAGGCGTTTGAGAGGGGAGCTCTCCAGAACCAGTGGGGATTGTTTGACATGAAAAAATCTGACTTTATCCAGGGTTGATTGATCTTGGTGTGTCTGTAATTTGTTACAAACCAACCGTAGAACTGTAAATATGGCATTAACTCAAACATGCAGCCATGATAACACCATTTGATTCTACAAGCAGTGATTTCTGTAATGGATACTAAACAAATGCAGCACTGTAAGTGAGACCTCAGTCACTATTATAAAGTGTGATTTGAACCATGATGTGGAGACGGTTATTACCTTATTATAAACATTGAACCATTCTGGGTGATGGTTCATCTTCTCTGCCTGCAGAGCCACCCGAGACATGAAGCCAAATGCCTGGTTAGGAGGAAACAATCGACTGTCAATCAAAAGCAGTTCAGGATGTAGATTTCTCTTCTAACAAAACCTGCAAAGCTATTACCATAAAAAATGCTTTTTTTATGCAATTCTTTGTTTGACGTTAGTCTGCCCAAGTGTGGTGGACAAAATACTGAGTTAAATCAACACTTTAACCAAAATTTAAAAAAAAGAAATTAATAGAATTTTCATAAAGCCTATCTGCGCTACACAAACAGCCAACTTGGCATAAAAACATCCATCTCTAAACCTTACTGACAGAGATAACACTTTACTTCGAGTCTCTCTATTTAGCATTTATAAGCACTACACAAACATGTAACGAGAAGACATTTTATGTAATTGCAACTGTGTTTTAATTTCATTTTTGAAGTTTAATGTGACTGTTTTAAATCTCAGCTGCACGAGAAACGCTGCTGTTCTCAGGAATAGAATTTAAAGCAGCATGAAAGAGAGGAGAGAAGAGGAGAGGAGAACTGCCTAAAATGTATACTTAACATTAAAATATTCAATCAAAACATTTCATTTGATTTGACAGAATCTTCCTGGAAGAAAATCTGGATTTTGCTAAATTAAAAAAAAAAAACTCCAACACAGCGACAGCCCCTGTACCCCTGTTGAAGCATGGATTCAACTTTTTCTATTTAGGTCTGAGTTAATAAACTGAGGATGAAAAAAATGAAACATGTAGTTGCAGACACATACAGCACAAGGAGCAATGCTGCCATCTGAGGCCCAGAGAAGCACACGTAGGCAGCCGTCATGAATGCATGTGTGCATACTTCCACCTTAAGGAGCAGGGAGCTTGAATGCACACGCTCAGAAACATACACACTCTTCATATTTCAAGTTCGGCATGTGGCTCTCTCCAATCACAGGCCATCCAGGGAGTGATTATGGTTATTCTAATTATCTACAAAGAGAAGAGTGAAATCCCTCGTCATGCCCACTGTGAGGAGAGGGAAAGAAAAAAATCAGGTAGGCCTATTTCAGAGCAATTTCCCACTGCAATCTCAATTAAGCCCCTAAATACTTCCTCCCTGCCTAATTAAATCAACTGAAACGCCATTGTTTACAGGCCGTGGCTACGGACCCGTCCACCACCTGACATGACGAAACAGAATTACTCTCACAGAGGAAATTGCGTTTAGCCTTTTTAGTGCGTTGTAACCAATTTCTGAGACGTCCTGTTCGGTGCCCATGCAGCGCGACGTGTGTAACACGATCGGCAGCTTGATCAAATTGGTTATCAAGGAAACCGTCTCCTGATCAATTTAAGTAATTGGCATATTCCTGCAACTTGACCCCACTGGCACCAATTTGGAGACTGAGGCGGTCTGCTTTTTCTCAGCTCTCATTGGCTCTAATGGAGATGGTTAAGCAGCCTGTCATGTCAGGTGTTGTCCAAACATGTCCTCTCTCTCTCTCTCTCTCTCTCAGGGCCGAGCTCAGGCTAATCTGCTGCTGAGGAACATTGAGTGACAGGTAAAAGGATTCTGTGTGAACACTTAAGGGTTCATGCACATTGTCCCATTTCACAACACATACCATGTTATTTCAAAAACTCACTCTCCATTATCTGAGATACCGGTAAGGGAGAAATCAGTTTCTGCCTCAAAAATCCAGTATTAGGGCTCTACTTAAAGCACGTATACTTTAGATTTTTTATACTAACAGTGTATTTTAGGACAATGTGAAAGGGGTCGCTCATAGTGACAAACCTGAATCTGCAGCTCGCCATGCCTTTAAAGACATTTATAGTGAGACTCGGCTCATTGTTTCACTCGGGCCACAACTCAACTGTTTTGGTTCACTCTCACAGCTCTCATAACATCGTTTTCAGACGCAGCAGGCAGCTGTTTTTAGTGAATAAGCGACTCAGCACCAAACAGCAGACACACTCTGGTTGGTAACTGCTGGGTGTGTATATAAGCAACTGTTATCAACATAAGAGGTGACGATATCAGTGTTGTGTTCACATCTTGTTTCAGCTGCCCCCAAGTGGCCAAAAAAATCTGGCATCAAACCTGCAATAACCGTTTACTTCCTTGGCTAAATTTGTGGATTTTCGTCAGCAGTCCAAATGCTATATGCTGATTACGGCCGGGCTCATGACTGTAAGAAAATAGGGTTGCATTTTACTACAACTATTTCAGATATGAATCACTGGAGACAAACCGGCTCCTGGCCTTGATCAGCATGTGTGGATAATGGGTGTACTTCCCTCTTTAATACAGGGAGGATCCCTTTGAACTCTGCATGTCTGCCAACTGGGTCACGCCACTCTAAAGCAAAATTATCACAGTAACACAGTTGTAACTTCACTGACATTATGATGGGTCTGCAACTGCAAACATCTGCAGTCACATCTGTGTGATGCATTTCCACACATTTCCAAACTTGGCAGAGGAAGGAACTTCTAGTCTGGACCAATAATTGGTCACTTCACTTCAGTTTTAATTCAAGAAGTATATTTTTCTTCCAAAGCCAGCTCATGGCATGATGAGGCTTGCCAATGATTAAGAACAAATGCTGTATTAGTATCCAAATAAGTGTGTTTTTTATTTGCATTTTGAATCAATTGAATTGACAGTGAACCAACCCCAACCAGGGCTTATACTCATTATCCAAACTTCAAAGTGCTGTACAAAACGCGGGCTGCACCACTTTTATCAGGCAAAGTGTCACACTTCCCAAAATATTACATATCCCTGTTTAGAATTCACGGATGTGCAAACGAACCACAAAGCAAAATGTTATGTGGAAGAGAAGGAGGAATGTGAAACAGAAGACGGGAAGTCCAGCCTGCGTGCAACATGAACCCTGAGAAAATGTTTCAAGAAGACAAAAATGAGAAGAGAAAAAGCACAGGAAGCAGTAATCTCCCACTACAAATGAATTGGAGTTGAATGTCCAAAACACCTAAAATCCTGAAAAGGCCTGAAAAATCGTGCCCTACATCAGCCTCCTCTCACAGGTGGTGGTCCCTTGGGGGCAGTAAGCAGAGTAGCGGGACACAATGCTGGCGAAGTGGTGGTGCTACGCCTGTCTGTCACCTGTAGGTCATCTCAACGCCCTCCACTTGGGCCAAACAAGAAAATAAAACCAACGTTCAACTCCCAGCTGAGGTCTTATGTCAGCAAAGGTCAAGGACTCTCCCTCTCAAAGTGCTTTGTTTACCCCGTTTGCATTGTGCGGGCCACACTTCCCGAGTCAACAGGTCAGCCAGCCAGTCGGCTATCCATCCTTTCTGCCAGCCAGCCGTTCGTTTCCAACCGGCCCGACAAGCTGTAGCTGTCAGAGTCAAATAATTTGACATGACATTATGCAGGCCCCCATCTCAAATAATCAGAAACACCCGAAGGCAGACCCCCACTATGCCCCTTTCCCCATGCACCCGCTTTTGAGGAGTCATTTTGGTGCTATTACGGCATGATTGTCATACAACACTGGATGAGACAATTTGACGTCGGAGCAGAGTGGTGTTCTCTCTCTCATTGCGGCCGTGGGCTGGAATACAGGACTCAGTTTCAAACACATGTGTCTGTTATTTACAGATCGGTTTTCCACTGCCGCGCGGTCCAGGGGCTTAGAAACGCCTGCTCTGCCTTGCCAGGACTAAGTGCATGCAGATTGTGCCTACTCTTACGAGCCTCTGACAGACACACACACACATGCACTGCACACTGATGCATGTATGAGTGCGCACATGCGAGCCTCCTCGGCGTACACACAAGTATGTGCCGACACACACAAGAAGACAAGCCGCTCTCTCCTCCATTACACACCGCCATGACTACCCGATGATTACCCCGCGAGCCCCATCATCACCCGCGTCAGCGTCAGCCCCCTGGAAAACCTTCGCTCCTCCGCAGTGAAAGGCAAGAACGCTGTGAATTGCACGGTGGTGCTGGTGATGATGATGATGATGACCACACCTCTTATGTCTTATTTCTCTTCTTTCCCAAACAGCTCTTCACAAGCTTCCAGCTGGCCGGACAAGGCTACCCGCTAAGTTGACATGTAACTTCAAGCTAAACATCAAATAATTACGAAGCGAAGCTGCCAAGTGCTGAGGTTCTTTCATGTAGTAGAGAGCATGTGGGCATGTGTAACATCGCTGGTATTAATCTTCTCAAATTAACGTTCTTAAGGTTGAGAAACTCAGAGAAGAGCTTCAATCTGATACTCTGACAAAGGTGATACATGCTCTGCAATGCTGCGAACACCCATTAAGTGACTAAGATCGTGTGTAACAAATGTTCACACACGTCAGCTCCTATTTGTGTAAAGAGTGTCATGTAATGCTCAAGCATGGCGTTAAGGCCAACTTATGCAAACCCTCTCATTAACTGCAGGGTTACCAGCAAGGGCTTAAAAAGACATTGAGCTCGTCAAAAGACAGCAGACGTCAGGGCCATCTTAGCTTACCCAAGGACTGATAGCCAGATTATCTAACCACCTCCGCTTGGGCGCCACACCTCGCAGCTTCCCTCCAGCCATTTTCACAGGATGAGATGAATGCAGGATGCCACCAGTTCCCAGGGAAAGTTCCATTTTGGAGACGGAGGTGGGAACTGAACACCGCTGAGCCGATTAACCGGTCTCTCACTCTGAGTAAGGGATATATGCTGTGAGCACTTGTCTACGGTGAGTTATGAATACATGTGTTAGGTGAGTTAGTTTTTGCCAAATTAATAAATGTTTTTTGAACATTTTCAACAATTTTGAAAATTTTCCTCCCAAAAAATTACGGGTCCTCTGTGTTTTCACCAGAATTGTATTTTTGTCCTGGTGGAATTGCCGCTGAAATGGTTTATTTACGATACCAAAACTGTCCACTGACTAAATTCTTTGAGGGTTAGCAGCTCCTTAAAAACAAGTTGACTCACCACACCCATTCCATAGTACAGGAAGCCTGGGAAACTCTGCTAACGTCATACAAAGAAAAGTTAAATTGAAAAGTTAATTAACCTGGAGCTCATTACTTCCAATACTAACTTGTTTATCAGGTAGTTTTTCAATGAATAATTTCATCCTTATTCAAAAATATTCATTCTATTATAATATGACACGAAGAAAACCATGCTAATCGTGGTATTTTTGTAGTCGTAGCAAATTTGTACTTAACTGGCCAAAATGATAACTGATCATCATATTTGTCAAACGACAAACACAAAATTTAATCAACTGAGTATTTGTCCAAAGAAATTACAGTTGAATTCTGAATTTTGTAAATTGTTAGTAAGTCAGAGGAACCAATAGGTTGAGAGAACAAGGAAGCAGTGAATGTTAGCCAAAAAAAAAAAGTCTATAGTGTCAGTCTATATAATGTGTATGTGTGTGTGTGTGTGTGTGTGTGTGTGTAAGAGAAACAGGAGGGGTGCGGGGGGTGTGTGGGGGTGGTGGTAGTTGTGGCTCTGAGAGTTTGGTTTACCCAGGGGCTCAGTTTTAGTTGTAGGACAACTTATTCAACACAAGCAGAGCAAGGCCCATAACGAGAGGCAGAGGCTTGAAGGAGATTTGGTGGGGAGGGAGCCCCCGACTGAATATAAAAAGGAGGATCAGCCCCCGAGAACGGAGCGCAGGGAGCAGTCTGAACACGGCACTGCTCTCCTCGGAATTCACAGCAGCCGCCTCAGTCTCAAAATTGGAACTTAAGTCCAGAAGCTGTGTGGACGCGGCAGCTTTTTCCGGTGCATATAATGCGGTTATTGTCTGTGGTGAACCGCAACTTTGATGTGTTGTTTGTCTCTAGTTTGTGTCATGTTTTTGTTGTTGTTGTTCTTTGCTGTATTATTGCACAAATATGAATTTGATTGCTATTTCATTTATGTATTCCAGCAAACAGGAGTTTCACTGCCCCTCTGCATCAGTCTAGGACAAAGTTGCGAAGTTGTCCTCCTTGTCTGCGTCTACTTGGAGGCCTGATTGCTTACCACTGAAACACTGAATTTCAATATACATATATGTCTTTTCATCTAAGGCATGAACATATACAGGACTCACTGAATGGTTAGGAGAACATACATGCAGCAATATGGCCCTTACTAAGAAAATATTATCATATGAATAATGCAAACATTAAGTACGTATCTAACAATATATTTTATCATATTGGTTGATAGCTATGTGTCCCATCAAACCATGAGTTTTGTGCATACTTACGTCCCTTTCACTTAAAATGTCATTCATAAATGCCAATTCTCCCGGGACATGCAAGGAAATGTGTTTAATACTAGATTTTAATGCATGCATTGATAGTGGTTTGACACATGAGGCCATGTAACATGAGCTGTGTAAATTAACTAGATGAACTCAGTTGATGAAGTATCCTAAATAGGGCTAAAACTAAAGTTTAATTATTGATGAATCTGTTGGTTAACTGGTCAATTTATCAATCAGTCATTTAGTGTCATGATATTGTGGCAAACAGAAGTCTAAAAATGTCCCAAGATTCAATTTACAGTGATATAAAACGGACACGGACGTTTACCTGATTAAAAGTTTCTGCTCTTTAGTTAATGACTGGCTTGTTCACTTTGCAAGAGAGGCTTGAGAAAACAAGCGGCCATTTTTCCACCCAGCAGTGCAGCTTTTGACTGATTTTACTTGCGGGGAAAGAAGGAATGTCATCGTTGTCAACCTCAGCTAACACAGCACAACAGTTGAGCATGCACAGCTCACCTCTCCTATACAAACTGCATCTTAAGGCTAAACATTTCACTTGTGTCGCATGAATGTTTCCATTTCATCCACTGAAATATAAAGCAGATGGTCATCTGTAAACATACATAACATAAAGCTTGATGTGTAAACAGTATCAGTGCCTGCAACTTAAAAACATGCGCAATTCCAACCAAAATTTACAGTATTAAAGACACACACACACACACACACAGATGTTTCCACATATGATTGCAGGGATTCTCACTGACCAAAGCGACTCCAGAAAGAGGATTTCACCTCTCAAACCTGATTAAATACACTGGACTTGACGAGGAAAATAACTCACAGTTACTTCTCAGACTACTGCCACTAACAACGCACAGTATACCCACATGCCGCAGATAAATTACTGCGCTGGTTACAACAGCATCACAACACTTTCCACTTGCTGTAATCAAAGAAAAATAAACTCAAAAAAGCAAGTCCAGCTGTCGTGTTCTTTTTAACATCATTTGCAGCTATGAGTGGCTCTGTGCCTCATGTATTCAGCTCCACTTCAACAGACCGTCACTGTGGATTTACAGTCATGGGTACAGCTCTACCGCCCCCTAGAGACCACAAGAGGAAGCATTTCAACTCACAGAAAAGGGATTTGTTATTCTCATTATAAATTCTCAGGGATCTGATTTCCTCAATCCCATCACTCGCAGATAAGTGGCGAATGGAAATCAGCCAGCATGTCGCTCCTCATCTCCATTCCCCCCTGGTAAAAGCCCTTTAAGAACAGCCATGAAAAACCGGCTAGGGAGTTTGTAAAAATGCATCAGAGAATTGGGGGGGGTGGGGGTGGGGGGGTGGTGGTGGTGGTGGTGGCTGGAGAGAGAATAAAAGAGAGTGAAAAAGAAGGACAGAGAGACAGACAGAGAGAGTTGCCAGCATGTAAAATTGGAACAACATGAGCTCATTCCCCAATAACATGGGGCACAGAATGGGAATGAGAGACAGACAAAGACAGAGAGACAGAGATGGGGAAAGGAGGGTGGCAATGAGCAAGAAAAAAAGAGAAGGCAAAGCACATCTACCAGAAGGAATGATGGGGTTGTTAGTGGTTTGTGAACCAGATGAAACATTTTAACCAATTTGATTGTTTGTGAAAGAAATCATTCTGATCGAAACCCCAATTGCTGCCAACTGGCTGCCTGGCGTGTCTCAGGGTAATGCGGCCTGACGTGTCGGGGTAAGAGGAGAGGCTTTAGAGCCAGGAGGAGCAGATGGGGGAGGTCAGTGCTCGCCCCTCGACTTCAAACACAGGGAAGTGTAAAAACAGACTATTTTAGGGGCTAAAACAACTAACGACAGGATTAGAGGAAGTCCGCTAAGTGGCCTTGAGATGTTGCAGTTTACTTCGACCCAGTACAGGGCTGAGGCAAAGTAGCAAGCTGCCTGCCAGTGCTCTGCCAAAAAACATTTCTTTAAGCTTTTCTCATACCCCCAGAAGCATCAGAACTGGTATCATTATTATGATACTGCTGAGAGTGAGAGGTCTCCTGATATTGTCTGACTTGTCCTGATTTAATAAACCCAGCCTGTCTGGTACAACAAGTGCATTAAATTAAACACTTGTTGGTGTTTGCAGTACTTCCTCAGGTCAGTCTGTAACTCAGAGAAAATGACTCTTTTCACAAAAAACACATGCTACAAATACATATCTGTGGGAACACTCATCTGTGATGAAACATTCTAACCTCAAGGTTCTCTTGCTGGCTTTTTTCTAGAGCTTTCAATCGTATCACACAGCTTCATCAACTAGACATATATAGCTGTTTGTGTTAAAGGACTTGTACATGTGACGACTTGTTATCACGTGACCAAATTGTGCATTAGGATCACAATAACACCTGTACAAGCTCCATTTGCTGAAGTAGGCCATGGGATACAGTCAAAAGTTCTGGAAAAGGCTAGTAAGTGAACTGTGAGTTTAGAATAATTTACAGAAACACTATTTATATATCATATTTTCTTCATTCCCCAAGCTTGGTGAATTTTAAGTGCAGAATGTTGTATTTCCATCACATTTTCTCACAACTCATCAGCCAACAACATAACGTATGAACCAACCAAAAACAGTGTCTGTTCTTTCAGTGTCTGTTGTGCATAACTGCATATATTCTTCTGTGTCTATTTTTTTATAACCTTTTAGCACATTAGCACTATTATTTTCACCCCTGTTTCTGCATAATAATATGCAAAGGATGCACACAGATATTAGATAAATATCAGTGGTACTAATTACATGCAAAACAAGCTTCAGCAACATGAAATGCCAAACTGACTGACATTACCTAAACTGTCTCAGTGTGATTAGGGTTGTGCACTGAACCCACAACTTGTCAAGTTCTGACCGAGATGTGTCTGTAGAATAGAGTACTCATTTGGCAGTGAAGCCTTGTTTAGATTCACAGTCTTGTTCAGTTGTTCTCTGATTAAATATTTTCTGATATAAATCATAACTTTGTTTGGTTTAGACTGTGTTTTATTTGGGAAAAGTTCTCGATCAGCTGCTCGTGTTGAGACAATTGTTAAACACTGATGCTCTGAGAAGTTTGGTGTGTTTTGTGCAATGATAAAACAAGGAGGATTTTTTTCCCATGATCTGAGGAACAGGTTATTCAGTTAAATTAAAACAGGTTGTGATGAAGTTTTCTGAAATAATTAAAAGAGTTTAAAACTGACACTTTTATAATGTCAAATTGTTTAAACTATACACGGACACAAAGAAAAATTGTGTTATCTAAGTATATTTCATAGTGTATATCCAATACCCAGTCCTTGATATGATAAACCTGCCCGTTTGGTATTTCCAGTCCTTGTCCAGTATGCTCTGTCTTAATTAGAGCCTGATTGTGTATGTACTGATCAGATAACAATGATCAGGAATGAAGGCTTCTTTCAGAAACAACGTTTAAAATAGTCATTATTGCTTTCCTTTACAGGTAAGAGTAAAAAAAATCCAGGAACTAAAAGAAACCAGTGAAAGCAGAGAGAAACCTGCCCCCCTGCTACACCTGTAACCAATCAGCGCATAAACACAGATGAATCTGTGTGCGTTTCTAATGGTTGGCGAGCTGGTTGTGCGTCTGGTGGTCTGCGTTCAGATCCCCATCAAACAAACCCCCAGCCAGTGTGCAACAGCCCCCTGAAGACCACAGCAGATTGCAGACGCAGACAGATTTCCACTGCTACACAAACTAAAAAAATGACATGAGTTTCATCGCAGACTCTACCATCTGGAATAAAAAACTACAAAGACTGAAGCAGATGTCAGCTGCCTGTGTGTGTGTGTGTGTTCTTTCTCTCAAGTAAAAATAATATACACACTCTAAACAGCTGCACAGTGCCACAGATTTTGTCGAATCTTGTGATCTCATAGAATATTCATAACTGTTAATAATTTGAGGAATACGATTATTTTTATCTGACTTGTACGTTCTTGTACATTTTGTATGCAAGGAATTGACATTAGCCACACCTGCATCTAACCCATCTATACTGACTAAACCGTCAGCCATGCCTAATTGTAATTTCAACGTTAAATCCAAGTCTGAACCCAAAACTAAACTAAACGAAGTGGCAAAATAACCTCACTTTACAATAAATGTGCATACCTCAATGGTCTAACATTTGCTATACAAAATAATCAGTACATCAACATAAATATATGCACACACACCTGATTAAAGGTTTTAAAGTGAAGCTCTTTGAAGATGGCATCACGGTCCTCCACCTCCATCCAGCCTGTGGCCCTCAGCTCCATCACCAGCTCGTCCCGGTCTGCAGGGGAGAGCCAGTGGGAGTCCGACGACTGGAGACAATCACACAAAAGGAGTACATTGTGCATCATTTAGTTGCATTTGTCATAGTTATTACATTGGAATAAACATTTATTTTGTGTTTGCAAACACTGACTACTGTATTACAAAGAATACACAACTTAACAACACATCTCTAAAACCAACATTTTAACTGATAAACCACATTATAATCAGTGGTTCTTGGTGTTTATTTTCTAGATGTCACCCTTCACTCTAATTTCCTAAGTGCTATTAGCACTGCGTCCACAAGGTGTCAGCCTAGTACCAGAAATGAGTACTACCGCTGGCCCTAACTTTAAACCAAACCGACAATAGCCACACTGATGTTGTTGTACTTGTCTATATAATTACTGAGTGTGAATACCAAACTTCATTTTTAATTAATAACAGTTTGTTTATAATGGCCGACTTATTAGCAAACGTACACTCACAACACTATGAATTTAACTTTTCTGACTTGTTACAACCCACTCTTCACTTCGGCACTCTTAACAATCCACACAAGTCATTCATATAAATATTATAAATAATACAAATATTAAAATTTATGATACGGAAAACACCTGCAGAATTTAAATCCTAAATTGACGAAATAGAAAAGTAAAGGTTGGAGAGGAAAGAGCGACTAATGCATTCATAACTTTAAAGTTAATATTGTCTGGCGAGTTATATACATCTAACTATTTACGCCGAACTGAAGCATAGCTCCTATGCGACTGAAATATGTCACAAATTCTACTAAATACAACTCTGGATTCACTGCTATACATTGACGCGTTTAATTTGAAGTTGTTCGAATGGAGTTTGGCGTATGTTTCCCCCATATGACCAAGAACTGAGCGGGCTCCATGGGGCTGTCGTCAGTTGCTATGTCAGCGCGCACAAGTGCTTGGCTTCCCTCATGAGATTTCAACACCTGCACAACTCCTGCCTCGTAGGCAACACACAGATAAGATGCTTATAAATGCTAACGCTAAGACTGACAGTCACTGCGGCACTCACCATTTTAGACGAGTTGTTCCTGGAGGGCGGAGGTAGCAGCAGACTACTCAGCCGGGACAGATGGCTGCATGGCCATGAGCTGCCCGTCCTCAGGCTAAACATTAACCCAAACATAACCAGCGCTTTGTCTGCTATCCTCTCTTTCCACTATCACCTCTTCTGCACTCTGCTTGTCCTCTCCTGTCCTCTCACACTTCGCCATAGCTGTTCAATATACTGCCTGATTAAAATCTCAAATTTTACATAGGATTCTGGTTATGCCAAGATGACCACCTCAAGTATTTTTCATACACTGATATGGTTAGTGTTTTAAACCAGATCCTCCATATACAATCAGTTAAAATTCCGGAAGAGAAAATAACTTTTAAATAAATCCTAATTATCTGTTTAAATTATTTGAACCAATTTATGTCAGCTTAAAAAGGTGGATAGGTTCAAGTGTTTAAAAAATTGAATGAAATTAGTGTTGTACACTCCCCTGCAGCTTTTGCTTTGTGTGACCCACCTCCCACCTCACCTTAATAAAGTTAGTTTGCTTGGACTTTGTACTTAAAGATAATGGCAGAGAATGTCATACAAGGCGCAGGGGAAAAATGCAAGTGAAACACAAGCTCAGAGTTTTGACCTCTATAATACAGTCAACAGCCCAGAAATGCTGACCCCAGAAAATCATTACATTCTTTATTATAAATCACAATGGCTCAAATAATTAATCTTGTCCATCAAGCAAATTAGCAACTGTTAACTTTCATAACAAACTAAATGGTTTATCAGATAATGTTTACATCCAGTGATTTGCGGCATGTTTGTGGGTGTGTTTTCAGTCCTGATGTTCGTGCTCCTGTCCCGGGATGAGCCAGCGGATGCTGTCTGTCCGCAGGATGGCGTACAGAGTGAAGCCTGTGATGAAGAGGATGGAGAAGACCAGCAACCAGTCGATGCTCTTCACCGGGACGCTGGGGAGGGGGCCCAAGCGGTCTGCGTCTGTCACATTTCTGTCGGGGCCAGCTTCAAACCCTGGAACACACAGAGTTTCTTAGGAAATCAGCTGTGTTGGAATATACATGTACGTGGTTTAAAGTTTAATGAGTTTAGTAGTGTGGTTTAAAGTGAGCAGTGAGTCAAGTGAGCACTCTGTCCAGAGTCCATCAGTGGACTAAACAAATAAATTCATGACTGCCTTTAGGATTTCTTATGGTGCAGTCTTAAACATATAATTATTTTGGACTGATCCACTACATTTGTACCTGTCTGGTTAGCGATGAAGGAAGTTAGCGTCTCCAGCGTTCGGTCCGTGTGGTTGAAGCGAGCCATGGGTTTGGCCCCCTGGAACAGAAGGATGTTGGGCACTGCCACGGTCCCAAACCTCGTGGAGAGGCTGGGGGAAGATGGATGATGACGAGACACAACAATGAAAAATGATGATTGAGTTTTAAATATATATCAGAGCCACAGACAACAAAGGGTGACTAAAATCAGAAATTCCTTAATGTCCGTTTTAAGTGGGCATCCACAGGGGACGGATGACATATTTTAAAACCCTTCACCTGCTGTGTTGAGAGGCATCAAGTGCCAGGAAGTGCATGCTGGGAAAGACTCGGGGCAGGGCGTTGAAGTGAGGTGCCAGGCCAGCTGAGAACTGGCACCAGGTGGTGAAGAACAGCACCACAGAGCACTCTGTGCTGTTGGCATTCAGGAACTCCATCAGGTCCTGAGAGAAATGAGGAGCAGGGACAAAGAGAGGGAGGGGTTTAGTTTTCTCCTTATGAGTCAATCCACTCCTCTTGTATTTTTATCAGAGAAATAAAAACAGAGGACTGTCTGGACTTTTTTGCTCTGACAATGAGAAAACTAGGTGCCAAGCCAAACAGTGCTCATTAAACAAGCATCAATATGAGGTGGCTGTCAGTTACACACACACTGTTTTTTGTGAATGATATTTAAAATACAACACTACTGTCTCAGGTCTATGTGAACAAAACAGAATTGGATTTTTACTGGAGTTTACACAATGATACAGTCTTGGATTTCCAATTTTTATATTAGGCTACCAATATTATGAATGATTACGAAAAAGATTCAAAATTTTAAAAATGTGTTTAACACTAAGTTGTCTAAAATGTAAGAAATTAAGGAAGCAGCATTCAGATGTGTAGTGTTCATGACACTCCTCAACTAGTGAGGCTCAGAGGGCAGCATGAGTACCTGAGAAGCGTTGAGGACGTGCACAGTGAAATTGTCCATTCCTGTGATGTTTCTCTTATCACAGTTCACCTTGTACGTCTTGGCAGTTTCTGTGGTGTTCTGCTCCTCGGTTGCCGTGACGTCCGCCCGCACTATGTCAAGGGTGACCTGGGGGTGAACGCCCAAGGATAAGTCACCTGCTGGCTACTGCTTAAACTGACTTCTAAGAATGAAATGACAATGTAATCTAAAGCAAAATAAAGCTTAAAGGGAAATTCCACCAATTTTACTGGCACTTTGAAGGAGGTGAGTACTCTTACTACACACTGTTTAGGGTGCAATGTGCAACACTCCTATAGTGCTTCTAGTAACCAACCTGCTGTGGCGGCTCGGTGCTTCTCTCCTCTGGTGATGCTCCTTTAGCAACCAGAGCAGGCGAACCACACTGGGCACTGTTCTCGTCACAAGGTGGGGAGAAGCCTGACTGGAAGTCTTTCACATTTTTGGGGAAGAGGGACTCAATGTCAGACGGATCGATGGGGGCTTCAGTGCCCATCACAGCGTCTGCAATCTCAGCTGTCTTGAACTGCCTCTTCGGCAGAGATTCCAGATCTTCTGATTCCACAAACCTGGGGCTGTTCTCTAAGTCGGAAACTGCATCTTCTGACAGCACGAGCTCCGGTGACTCATCATTTTCTGAAATTAATAAATTACAATGTATGCTGAGATCAGTACATGAGACATTTCTGTTGTAGCTGTCCTTCCTGTTCACCTTTTGATAGTGTTTATTTCAAATAACAGACTAATTTCCCTACCATTAGCTGACATTTACCCCCCATGAAAAAAGCTGACCTGAAAGTCCCAAATCTTCATATCTGAGGCAAGTTTTCTATTAAAGGAAGATGCACTGAAAAACTTCAGGCCCGGTGAATAAATGAAGGTGAAATGAAACAGAAATTCAGTCTGTCTCAATGATGTTCATTCAGTAGCCAGGTAATAAGGTACACCAATTTAAAAAAAGAAGGGCAGCTAGTGATTAGTTTAATGACCAATTAATTTAATTATTATTTGATAAATTACTCGATTAGTTGTTTGAACAATTACATGTCATAAAACTGTAGTCCAAGGTGACAGCTTCAAATGTGTTGTTTTGTTATACCAAGTGTCTAAAATCCAAAGAGTTTTCAGTGATATAGCGAGATGGCACTCTCTACTGGTGAGGTTAGGGCCAAATTAAGCATTATAAGACATGACTGTTAAGGGTGATGGTTAGGTTCAGGTTAAAGTTAAGGAAACACATATCAACAGGGAAGCAGACTTCCGTTCCTCCAGTATCTGCTCCCGTTGCGGATTCATTTTCAGTCTTTCGGCAAACCATTGTTAGGTTAATTTCAGTGTTATTTGCCGTGAGTGTATCGCTAGCTTTTCAATCATTTTATTACAATGATGTGTTTAGGAACCTTTTATTAGCATCGTACAGCATCTATAATCTCAGCTAGTTTGGGGTAATGAACAGGGTAACATGTTAAACATTATTCAGCGGCCACTTTAGTTGAGCTTTTCAAAGCCAAAACACCAAATTCAGACAAAAAAATCCTCTTGAAATAAACTGAAACGATCACGTTAACATTAACTATTACCTGTCAGTTCGCAGTGTTATGCTAGCACTGTGTGGCTAACTGTCAGTCTCTTACCTTGTGCTGTCACTGACGAAAACCAGAAAACACCAGAATGATGCAGCATAAATAATAAAACATAGGAGATATAAAGCTTGTTCACAGTCCCCGTCATATTTTTCAAATGTATCCAGCTAGACACAAATATAAATATTATCATGACATGTTGAGATGTGAGCTCATGTTGTTCGGCTCATGGGAACCAATATATTTCGAGCTGTGGCGGAAGAAGATGAATGCTACACCTCCAACTTCCGGGCATAGACCGTAAACTTTTTATGTAAAGTCTATGGCATGGACGTGGACTAGCTAGAGGAATTTACTTTATACTACAAAAAAGAAAGTGATGTTACGTTTTTTATTTGATTTTGCTTTTTTTCTTTTCTTTTGAACGAGGAACTACATGCTTGCCGTTTCTCTGTAATAAAATTGTACAGAACAAATACAGTATGAATGTTTCTTTACCAGACTTTATTTACTGACTAGTCTCATCATGTAGACAGGTAGAGATAAAGAGAAAATAAATATGAGTAGTTTTGAAATTGTAAAGTGGACCCAGAAACCCATTACAACATGTGAATAAGTGATAGCCTGTTAAATTTATTTGACATAGGTAAACCTCCGACTTGTATTTGTTTTCAGACAGAAATGCCACTCGTGTAATTACATAGATTTCTGTTGCAATCTGTTATTCTTTGCATTCTAGTTATCTTCGATGCTGGTTTTAATACTATTTCTTTTCCTGGTCCTGTTGGTATACTCCAACTGATTTCCTGCAGCAGGTAAAGTGTAACAGGCAGATTACATTAGATTAAAATACAGCACACAGATTTTTGTTATTGTCAAACAGGAACAGAAAAGCAACAGTATCATTTAAGATTGAGCCATAGAGATTCTATGAAATGTGGCAGGTCCTGAGCACAGAGGGTCTGACTGGACGCGGTTACTGGGAGGTAGAGTGCAGCGGGCTGGTTTATGTAGCAGTTGCATACAAGGAGTCGGGACCAGGGAGGAGTGTGGGTCTGGATATAATCACAACTCCTGGGCATTAGAGTGTCGCAGTTGAAATTGTGTATTTAACCATAACAATAATTCTACCCGCATCTCAGGCCCTCAGTCCTCCAGAGTAGGAGTGTATCTGGATCACAGGGCAGGTACTTTGTCTTTCTACAGCGTCACTGAAACCATGACTCTCCTCCACAGAGTCCAGACCATGTTCACTCAGCCTCTCTATGCTGGACTTGGTCTTGGAAACTTTTCTGGAGACAATGTGGAGTTGTGTGAGCTCAAGTAGGCACAAGTGTATTACACAGTGAGATTTTCTGCTCTTCATGTTGTATTTATGGAGCCTTTTACATTGTGGTTGGGACTGTGATATTTTATCCTTGGATTTCTGTTTTTATCTGTGTCACAGATGTATAGCGAAGATATGGATGATTTGTTTTTCTCTGCTTCATACAGTGAGGGTTCATCTACCTGGCAAAATATATCCTATTGATATTTTTATTTTACTAAACTTTGTCATCATATTCTGTACATGGGAAATAACACACACTTGAAAAACAGTAAATGAGAGGAAAAAAGAACAATGTGTGAAAGACTGTAAATGTCTCTTTAGAAGTAAAGAGAGTAGCAAACTATACTATACACTACAAACTATATGGCCAATGTAATCTAAACATCAACTTTCTTCTTTAAGTCACATGTGTCACGTTTTGGTTGTACATTTTTTGTCGGCACAGACACCAGCTCAGGAACATGTAAGTGGTCCTTAATGTTAACTTAGGAGGTTTTAGTGAGACAATGAGGGGGGATGCAGGACAGGTGGTAACCAGGTGAATGGCAGAGATTGAGTGGCATAGCTGGAGAGGCAGCAACACTGATAACAGGCGAGCACTAGAGCACAAGGAAACGTGTTAGAGAACACTAGAGAAATTACTCAGCACTAGAGAAAAGCTGAGTGGCAGACAGAGTTGATACCACTAAGCTGGCTGAACAATCTGCAGTAGCCTGGGTGGAGAACCAGGGATTCTTAGCATGATGAATGATTAAATGCAGGAGAGCTGGATACTGGGCGTAGTGCCATACCTCTGCACACACACATACACAATCAGACAGGGGGAGGACACACAAGGGAGGACAAAATGAGAACAAAACACAGTTCAACACTGGGGAAACTAAGAGTCACAGGGGGCTGTTACAAAATGCTGTCAGTAGCTCAATACCCGCACAACATTGTGTCATTGGTTAGTTTACAGTAGAAACAGCATATATACATTTATTTATTTATTTTAGTATGCTTACAGTATGCTTATTACTGAATATGCCTACAGAATGGCTATTTATTGTTAATGCATAGGTAAACTAGGGGAGGTAAGTTTTACATAAGAGAATAATAACACTATGATGACACATGTAACTTCTCTCTGAGTTGTCTTATCTGGTTTTAAAAATAAAGCAAGCTGAGGCCAAACACTCTGCTGTTACTGCTCTGTCGGGTTCACAGTAAAGTACAACTCCCTCATCTGTTCATGTAAAGGACTGAGTTCATCCAAGTTCATCCAAGTCAAATCAATATCTGATGTGTAAATTAGGTCACTGGCAACTTGTTACTTTTATAGCTAGCGTTGTAACACAGCTATTAGGCCTCACCAAAGGTTGGAAACATAGTGGTGGGAGAAAATCAATAAAATCAAAATATTTTTGAGATCTTTTGGTGTGGATCTGAATTGTCCACTCCAGCCATGAATTTTTCTGGTGTTTTTGAACAAGTCAAATATACACAGATGGAAAACAAAAGTACAAAAGTGGCCTGATAATTTTAATCTTATATAGCTACACATACTTGCTACATATTAACGTGTAAAACACACATTTACAAACTGGAAAAAGTCAGAAAAACATCCATATGTCCTTGGTTTGTAAATCACAATTAAAGATATGTTAAACATATGTGAATGCATAGACAACTTTTTTTGTGGTGGTGGTTTGGCACTTACTTTACACTTTTGCTCACAAAAAACATATGAAAGGGAAAAGCTATAAATCAATTTTAAAAAACAGTGTTTGCAACACTGTACTGTAGCATTGTACTTTGACCAGCACACACTGATATATTATACATTTACAATATGTCAAATGGCCATGCCCACTCTTCATACCCAGTGACCTTTTTACTGTAAAGTATACAAGGGAAAGACAATAAGGGATTTAATAATTAAATGTCTGGAGAGGCGAGTATTTTAAGAGGCCAGTGCAGGTTGCCTATTTTCCTGTTCTAAAAATTATAATGTAATAATAACGGGATAAGTGTTTTTAATTTTCTGACAAAGACACAGGCACCAAGTGTGACTACTTTATTCAAACTCAAAAAAAAATGAACTCAAGATTGTGTACTGCTTATCTTTCAGAAACAAACTACAGTCTGATAATCCCTCCCTTTCCCTCCTGCTTTCAAAGTCCATTTAACACAGATATTATTCGCTCCCTCCCCTCTCACAGACCTACCTCTTTAGAGGTGGGTGTAAAAACCAAGGAGTGGTGTGGCAGAGCTGAAAAACCCATAAACTGCAGATCAGTCAAAGAAATGAACTAGCTTTTGGTTTGAACAACAGAAAGAGCACATCGTTTATTTTGTAACAGAGAGTGAAACTTACTGACTGATTCCTAGAGGAGAAATGGCGCAGCAAGTAATTCAGCTGGATCAAGAAAAACTGAGCTGTTCAATCTGTCTGGATCTCCTAAAGGAGCCGGTGACTATTCCCTGTGGGCACAGCTACTGTATGAGCTGTATTAAAACCTACTGGGGTGAGGATGATCAGGAGAAAACACACAGCTGTCCTCAGTGCAGGCAGAGTTTCACACCGAGGCCAGCCCTGGTGAAAAACACCATGTTTGCAGACCTAGTGGAGGAACTGAAGAAAGCAGGACTTCAAGCTGCATCACCTGATCATCTCTACACTGGACCTGGAGATGTGGCCTGTGATTTCTGCACTGAGAGGAAGCTGAAAGCCTTCAAGTCCTGTCTGGTGTGTTTGGCCTCTTACTGTGAGCAACACCTTCAGCCTCACTATGATGTAGCTCCACTGAAGAAACACAAGTTGGTTGAACCCACTTCAAGGCTTCAGGAGAATGTCTGCTCTCTCCATGACGAGGTGATGAAGATTTACTGCCGCACTGATCAGAAGTATATCTGTTATCTCTGCTCCATGGATAAACATAAAGGCCACGACACAGTGTCAGTTGCAGCAGAAAGAGCCGAGAGGCAGAAGGAGCTCGAGGTGAGTCGTCAAAAAATCAAACAGAGAATCCAAGACAAAGACAAAGATGTGAAGGTGCTTCAAAAAGAGTTGGAGGCTATCAACCTCTCTGCTGATAAAGCTGTTGAGAACAGTGAGAAGATGTTCACTGACTTGATCCGTCTCATCGAGAAAAGAAGCTCTGAGGTGAAGCAGCAGATCAGATCCCAACAGAAAACTGACGTGAGTCGAGTTAAAGAGCTCGAGGAGAAGCTGCAGGAGGAGATAACTGAGCTGAGGAGGAAAGATGCTGATCTGGAGCAGCTCTCCCACACAGAGGACCTCACCCTTCTAAACAAATATCCATCTCTGTCACATTTGGGTAAATCAACAAGTTTACCCAGCATCAAACAAAAATCTAAGCAATATTTTGAAGATGTGACAGCAGCAGTGTCAAAGGTCAGAGATAAACTAAAGGCTGTTCTGGGTGAGGAGTGGTCAAAGGTCTCACTGAAAAATACTGGAGCGGATGTTTTACCGCAACATAAAGAGCCCAAAACCAGAGCTGAGTTCTTGAAATATGCCCGTCAGATCACACTGGATCCAATCACTGCAAACATATTTTTGTCACTATCTAAGAACAACAGAAAGGCAACGCTGATGCCAGCAGGAGCAGAGATGTTTTGGATGCACCCAGAAAAATTCTTTAAATGGTGGCAGGTCCTGGGCACAGAAGGTCTGACAGGGCGTTGTTACTGGGAGGTGAAGTGGAGTGGTAAAGTGTTAGTAGCAGTTGCGTACAACGATATCAGAAGACTCGGGACAAGGAGTGAATGTGGATTTGGAAATAATCACAAATCTTGGGCATTAGAGTGTCAAAGTGATGGTTTTACATTCAGACATAACAATAATTCTACCCCCATCTCAGGCCCTCAGTCCTCCAGAGTAGGAGTGTATCTGGATCACAGGGCAGGTACTTTGTCTTTCTACAGTGTTACTAAAACCATGAATCTCCTTCACAGAGTCCAGACCAGGTTCACTCAGCCTCTCTATGCTGGACTTTGGCTTCCAGAAATGGCTGGAGACAGTGCTGAGCTGTGTGAGCTCAGGTAGACAGGAGTGTGATTCATCTGTGGTACAATTTTCAGGTGTGTCTGAACTGCAAAGATCAAACTGAATCAGTTTGATTGTGAAATAAAAAACAAAATCATTTCTTATTTTATTTGCTTGTTCTTTCTTTACTGATTAGCTTCGTCCTGCAAACAGGTAGAGATAAAGAGAAAATAAATATGAGTAGTTTTAAAGTAGTGAAGTGGACCCAGAAAGCCTTTACCTCATGTGAATTATTGGTACTCTATCAAATTTATCTGTACAACATAACTAATGATTTGTATTTGTTTTCAGACACTGGTTTGTGTGATTACATAGGCTAGATTCTTGTGTTTATATTTATTCTTTTCGCAGTCTATTCATATTTGAGGTTGGTTTTATGAAAATAGTTACTATTTCTTTTCCTGGTCCTGTCCAGAGTTGGTATATGCCAACTGATTGCTTTCAGTAGGTAAAGTGTAACAGGGAGCTTGTTGTTTTCAGGTGTTCTTAGTATGTTTATGTCACTTTGTGTCATGTATAGAAGCCACCACCAGAAGTAACAGCTGGTACATATTATTTAAACCCCAGAGCATGCCTCTCTGTAAACATATTCAAGGACCTACCCACAACAACAGGCTGACATTTGGTTGACATGATAGAGTCCTTAGATCCACACACTGTCTGCTGCCCACATCTGCTGTGTGGTGGGCGGTCGGAAGATGACGTGGGAGCTAGATAACAAGGAAATGAGGGACAGTGTAATGAGTAACAGAAAATGAAACTTAGGAGAAATGGCGCAGCAAGTAATTCAGCTGGATCAAGAAAAACTGAGCTGTTCAATCTGTCTGGATCTCCTAAAGGAGCCGGTGACTATTCCCTGTGGGCACAGCTACTGTATGAGCTGTATTAAAACCTACTGGGGTGAGGATGATCAGGAGAAAACACACAGCTGTCCTCAGTGCAGGCAGAGTTTCACACCGAGGCCAGCCCTGGTGAAAAACACCATGTTTGCAGACCTAGTGGAGGAACTGAAGAAAGCAGGACTTCAAGCTGCATCACCTGATCATCTCTACGCTGGACCTGGAGATGTGGCCTGTGATTTCTGCACTGAGAGGAAGCTGAAAGCCTTCAAGTCCTGTCTGGTGTGTTTGGCCTCTTACTGTGAGCAACACCTTCAGCCTCACTATGATGTAGCTCCACTGAAGAAACACAAGTTGGTTGAACCCACTTCAAGGCTTCAGGAGAATGTCTGCTCTCTCCATGACGAGGTGATGAAGATTTACTGCCGCACTGATCAGAAGTATATCTGTTATCTCTGCTCCATGGATGAACATAAAGGCCACGACACAGTGTCAGTTGCAGCAGAAAGAGCCGAGAGGCAGAAGGAGCTCGAGGTGAGTCGTCAAAAAATCAAACAGAGAATCCAAGACAAAGACAAAGATGTGAAGGTGCTTCAAAAAGAGTTGGAGGCTATCAACCTCTCTGCTGATAAAGCTGTTGAGAACAGTGAGAAGATGTTCACTGACTTGATCCGTCTCATCGAGAAAAGAAGCTCTGAGGTGAAGCAGCAGATCAGATCCCAACAGAAAACTGACGTGAGTCGAGTTAAAGAGCTCGAGGAGAAGCTGCAGGAGGAGATAACTGAGCTGAGGAGGAAAGATGCTGATCTGGAGCAGCTCTCCCACACAGAGGACCTCACCCTTCTAAACAAATATCCATCTCTGTCACATGTGAGTGAATCAACAGATTTACCTAGCATCAGTCTTCAGTCTCAGCAGTATTTTGAAGATGTGACAGCAGCAGTGTCAAAGGTCAGAGATACACTGCAGGCTGTTCTGAATGAGGAAGGGGCAAAGGTCTCACTGAAAAATACTGGAGCGGATGTTTTACCGCAACATAAAGAGCCCAAAACCAGAGCTGAGTTTTTTAAATATGCCTGTCAGATCACACTGGATCCAATCACTGCAAACATATTTTTGTCACTATCTAAGAACAACAGAAAGGCAACACTGATGCCAGCAGGAGCAGAGATGTTTTGGATTCACCCAGAAAAATTCTTTAAATGGTGGCAGGTCCTGGGCACAGAAGGTCTGACAGGGCGTTGTTACTGGGAGGTGAAGTGGAGTGGTAAAGTGTTAGTAGCAGTTGCATACAAGGATATCAGAAGAAAGGGAACCAGGAATGAATGTGGATTTGGAAATAATCACAAATCTTGGGCATTAGAGTGTCAAAGTGATGGTTTTACATTTAGACATAACAATAATTCTACCCCCATCTCAGGCCCTCAGTCCTCCAGAATAGGAGTGTATCTGGATCACAGTGCAGGTACTCTGTCTTTCTTCAGCATCTCTCGAACCATGACTTGCCTCCTCACAGTACAGACCACGTTTACTCAGCCTCTCTATCCTGGATTTTGGCTTCCAGAGATGGCTGGAGACACTGTTGAGTTGTGTAAGCTCAAGCAGATATGAGTTTAAAGTGTAATTCATCTGTGGTGCTGTGCAGTATGTTGAGGTGTCTGCACTGCAGAGATCAAACTTGAGTTGGATTATGAAATGAAAAAGAAATCATTTCTCATCTTATTTGCTACACAGAGATAAAACTATTTGTTTGATAACATTTTATTCTTATGTTATATTTACTTAATAATTTCAGTATACAGTGCATGGAAAATATTGCACATGCACTGCAGATTTTTTTTTGTCCTACTTAAAATTGGATTTTTAAAAAGAGCTATATATGTACAGATGTATGTCTATTTAGATTTGATGCCGGGTGAATGTAACATAAAGCAACAAGGTCATTTTATTTGTGCTATATCTTCACAAATGATTTATGATGTATGATTTAATGTTTAATTTTTAGTACTCTTCCTATATACTGCTCTCTGTACTACACACTAAGCTGCTGTTGTAATGACATTGTAAAAACATGCAATTTTTTAAAAATACATGTTATCAAGAAGTAAATGAAAATGTGTAAATTCAGTAATATTTGTAACACTGATAATTTTAAATATAACACTAAATACAGTTTGCTTAACAGATAGCTACAGTTTGCTTAAAATCTTGCTTAAAAGTGTGTATTCAAGTCTTGTTGCTTAACAATTATGTGAATCATGTAACATTTTAGAAAACATTTGTGAAAATACATTGTTTAAGAATATCCAAATAAATATATAGTTTAATAGTCACTATTTGAACAACAAATGCCTTTGTTGCACCAAAAAAATGTTTAGGATTTAATCCCAAATGTTCTATATTCTTACTTCACTGCCATGGTATCACAAGAATCTGTCATTTTCAAACAAAATTTAAGATCTTTTAGTAGCAGATAAACACACAGGGGAAGGCAACCAAATAACCTTTGGTGGAGGTGACAGATTATTTTAGCAGAAATAGCACAGTCATAAAATAGATGCAAGTTTTTAAAATAAAACTGTTCAAGAAAAGTTTTCAACAGACTGTTTTACTTTCTGATTTATTACACAACTTTTGAACATTCCACAATAATCATGCAGGAATAAAATGGGAATTTTACAAAGCTTTACAGGCTTCGCCAACCACACTGTAGGAATAACTGAGCTTCACATCTTCTCAAAAACACTCAAAATGTGAGGTAATATATATTTTTTAAATCATCATCTACTGGCAAAAGACCATGTGTTGATTTAATGCTGAAGATGGTGAGAGAAAAAAATCACAAAAAAAAAACGATAAAGAAAAAACAACCATTAATATCTGTGCCTTGTGTGAGCACTAATGTAACTTTAAATATTACGACTAAAAATGGCAACGTCAAATAAATCAATGAGTCCATGTTAGGTAATCCACCCTGTATAATCATCCTTTACTCCCTAATCCTTTCTTCAATGTCCACCTGGAGAGTCATAAACCAAAATGTCATCAAATGTGGACAAAATTTTGAAAATGAATAGTTTTTAGAAACATGTAAGTTCTTACACCTTGTCCATAAGATAAGAACTCAAAACTACATAGTAAAACAGAACACAGAACTTGAAGGTGCTCTGAGATTGCACCTAACATGCTGGCAAATTAATTCAGTTATTACACTGTCATTACCTTAAGGTCTTCCATTTTCACAATTTAGAACAAGTATGTGAACAGTACAAGACAAATGTCTGAGATAATATGACTCAAAATCATTGTGATGTTAAGGTATTCTTATGGTGAAAGAAGTCCTGCTTTCATTCTTACTGAAATCTTAGCCATGTCAAATGCCTGGCTAACCTCAATCACCTCTAATCCTGGTCTAAACATACCATTTCCACTTCAAGCACCTATATGCTGATCAGACAGTATTTAGAAATCCCAGTCACCCTGACATCAAAGCCAACATTTATAACTTGTTCTTCTTTTGTCAGTCTGAACCTGAAACATGTTCCTGGAGTTTTCTGTCCATATTCGAAACCAATTGAATACCTACTGCTACTGTCCTTAATAATAAACTTGGCACAACTCTATTATAATATTAACTGAGTCGACACGAAAGTCATTTTGTAAGCTTTCAACAACAACGATATTTCCCATTAAGCCACAGAAAGCCAAAGTGGAACAGAAATCTCTGTGTTCTGTTCTAAAAGACTTCATTCAAAATCACATTTGTAGTAACACAAATTATTACAAAATTCTTGCTCCAGCCTGGTCAGCAGAAAGTCATTTTGTTTCACTGAAATGCTAGACAAATCTGACATGAGGACAGCTGATCAGATGTCTGGAACCAGGCTAAGCTAGGCTTTTTTTCAACAGGACATCACGCTGTTCACTCCTTATGCTAAATAAGGGTGGCACAGTTTTGAAAGAAATGTCTGAATTTATTGTTATTTAATTTCTTTTACTGTTAATTTTCTCACCAAACACTTTTAAACAAGTTCAAGACCTTTGTTTGTCTAGCTAACTGTGGAGCAGCTGCTAGCTAACTAGCACACTGCCCAAAACCTCATCAGGGCTGCAGCTGTTTAAACAACAGTAGATACCCAGTTAGCATAGAATATGGACAACAACAAAAAAAAAAAAAAGAAAGAAAGAAAAAATAAAAACATGTTTCAGCTTTTCAGAAACTAAGCCCCATTAAGACTTAGAAGCTATTGCAAAAGAAGCTACATAGAAGATGAACTGGGACAGGCAAAAAGTCTTTTTCACAGCAGATAATTTCTGTTACTCGGGACATTAATGATATATTTAAGCATCCCAGGAAGCCATGACAGTGTGACAGTGGACCAGCATGAACAATACCAGGACCCTAAAACTGAAGCAGCTAAATGGAATGAAACCATCATTAATTTTAGCATTTATACCTGTGCTTTTCATGCTGTGACACGTCAAAATATCTGCTGTAAAAAAGGCCAATCTAGCAGTGCACAGTTAAATATTAAACATGGCTATGGGAGAATTACATATAAAAAGATAATTTTTTTCAATGTAGAATAACAGATGGATATAAAAACAAAGAAATGTAGGAAACTGTGTACATTGTCAATGTATTGCAATTTACAATGCATTCAAGAAACTGTCATGTTAATCACTTGAAACATGAAACACGTACACCTGCAATGGCTAAGAGCTTCAGATGCATTATTTAAAGGTTTCATATTAATCCAAACAATCATACTATCATTTATGGGATAGTCGTCTCCAAGTGCTTTTTCATTTACATTTTATACAGGAGTTTTCATGCTAAGGTTATTTTGTGTGATGTTGGGATATTTTTTAAATCAAATAGAATAAACGCCTACAGTTAGATAACATCATATTCTTTGGTAAAGGAGGATGAAAAGGATGCTTGTATGTGACATTTCAATAACCTTTGTTAACACTTCACACATCAACAAAACAAGTGATAAAAGGCCTTGTACACCAGTATCAAAATACAACAATAATAAAAACTGATAGTATCAAAGTTTCCACAGCACAATACATATGACAGATTATTGCACCAATTTTAATAATTTAAAATTTTGTCATGAGAGAACAACTCAGTGAAGCTGTATGTACTTGTACTTGTATTTCTTCACTCTCAGGATTTGAATTCCCTATATATGAATAATACCAAAAACTGAATGTTCACCAGGGCAAGTTGTAAGATTAAATTCTTGCACAAAAACTCATTTGCCAAATGATTAAAACTTGAACACAAAGCAGTGGCAGGTAGTCCAATATCCAAACGCTTATTTTGGATCAAAATCATATTTCACTGCATGTGATTGACTGTATTTACAATGTATTAAGTAGGTTGTGAAATAACGAATATTAAACCAATAAACTATTGCATCTCTCCATTTCTTCCTTAAGCCTTTTTGAGCTCATGTTACATCAACATTTCACAAAAACACCAGCTTCTCCAACAGTCAGATTTCAAGTGCTCTACAGGGCTATGATAATGTACCTACAAAAACCAAATATTATAAATAAATAAAAAATCAGACATGATTTGACCTTGCAATCATTTTTTTAAAACTGACAGAGGCAATGTGTAGAAATTATAACATCAATATATAATTGTCAAATTCTTAAGACTTGGTTATAACTTGGGTGTGATCATTGTAAATAAATGAGACCATGGGTGAGATGATGGTCTCTGTCACATGCCTGTGGTAGTGGTTATAAATGGTCCGCAAGTCTCCACAGTTGTTCTTCTCTGGCATGTATTGATGAGGATGATCTTGCTGGGAGTAATTTTTATATTTACTGCCAGCTGTTTTCCAGTGTTCTCTGAGAGTTTTGGCTCTCTGCTCTGGGGGAACAGCGCCCTCTGTCTGCAGCTTTCCCACTAATTTGAACCTGGCGACTCAAAGTAAAAACACAGAGTACAGGCCAGCAGTGGCTGACAGCCTTCTCAGAGATGGTCTCATTTGTTCACAATCACTTCCTCAGTATTAAATTGTAAATCAAATGTCTTGTAAGTGTTTGTTGATCTGTGAGCAAGGATACCAATAAAATATCTTACAACTTTTTACAACTACAATGTAACTGCCATTTCAATCATAGTCAGTGCATTCAGTGACACATTCATGTTGCAAAGCTGATATTTTCAATATCAGTCTGCTCATTTTCTTGGGACAAATAGAAAAATCTACTTTATTTGTACTTTGTATTTGTACTTTTGCTTCTCAACTAAGTTTATATCTTCGTTTAGACTAAATAATGCAACCAGTGGTTTTGATGTATAATGCAAAAGATACACAGTTATTCTTTGGGTGACAGACTTTCCCAGCAATGTGACAACATTACAAAGTGTCCCTTTTCAGTAAAGCCATGCAGTCTCTCTCTGTATATATGTATTTAGATCTGATTAGGAGTTTGTTGTACGAGTTGGGACATTACAGCAAAAAAAGAAAAAAGAAAAAAAAAGAAAGTCAGATTTGATAGTGGATATTGGAGATATAAAGAGACATTTTAGGACTAAGATTAAGGCTGGATGTCTTCAATACTTATTTTTAGATCAGATGTTAACTAATTCAAATCAAAATTTTGCAAATTAAATAGAATTTGGAGTTAAGTTTTTGTTTTGCTGCTTTTAGGTGAAACACAAGTAAATGCAGCTGCTTTTATTTGTGGTATTATGGAAATCTGAAAAAGCAAACAGTTACAAGACATGTAATTTTGGTATTTGTAGCAGCACCCAGCCCATGGCAAGCTAACAAAAATAGACCAGAGAAACCATTTCTACCAGGAGTACTCTGACAAATTTCCCTTTTCTAGAGTGAGAAGGGGTTTTGTACTGTCTAGTGGCCAAGATGAACTGCCTCAAATTTTACTATTATGAAGAGCGATCAAGTACCAAGCAGAACATAAACACTGTTCATCCACGTTTACCGACAGACAAGTTTTCCATGGCGATTAATGAGCAGCTGAGGCAACTGCAGTCCATATTAACCAATTAATTAATTAACACTAATTAGCAGGCTGTAAAAATACAAACAAACATTAGTTCGAACTTTGATTTCCCACAAGAATCTGTAAGTTGACTCAGCTGTTTTGGAAACATTTGCATGCAAATAATATGTAGCCATTTTGTGAGATGACCTTTAGTGAGTGAACAGTAAGAGTTTAGTAGGAGGAGTCATGTTTTTTAGTGTTAAGTCTGGAGCTGAGTGGAAAAAGGTTGTTCCAGCTAGAATTAATTTTTGGGGTGCTGTTCGCCTGGGGGAATATCTGCACATCTATAGTTGAAGTGCCATTGAGCAAGGCACTTAACCCCCAACTGTTCCTCTCAATCTGCTCAAAAGCAGAAGACACTCAAACAAAAGATTTGAATCCAGTGATACGCCTCCCATTTCACACATGGGACACATAAAAGGTACTACACATAGCATTTTGTTTTTAAATGAAAGACCACGTTTTCCATTAAACCTTCCTGCTGCAAAGACAACACTGCTGCTTGTCCCTTGTCAGATTTGATAGTGGATATTGGAGATATAAAGAGACATTTCTTGCTTCTCCTTCTTTTTGCTTTGCATGTGTTTTTTTAAAGCGCACAGACAAGAGTGAATACCCAGCAACATTAGCTAATATGATATTCAAGCTGTATTGTGATGAACGTACAAAGTAAAATTAGTCCTTGTTTTCACGCAAATTTCACACAATTGTGGCTATCAATCATCTCAATGATAGTCTCCTTTGTTTATAGCACTTAAACATTTAAAAATTAATCATTTGTTGATGTTAAAATGCTACATATAGCACATTAAAAATCAAACTTGGTCATGAATTACCACCACAGTTGTTAGTAAGATAAAAGCCCCTTGCTCAATGAACATCCAGTATTACTTTTTTTTCCCCAAGAAAACAGATACAGCAATGAGTAGTTAAACCTTTCACAGGCTATAGATCTCCAGCAGTAGCACTGAAAAACTAACAGTATTATATCAGGTGGCAGGCACACAGATGACACCAACACAAATCATAGAAAATCTCCTCCTCTCAGCCTCACAGCAGACTGGGAAAGATTACAGTCATCCCCAGTATCTGGCAGGAAACCTGCACACATGCGTCTCTTATTCCACTGATGAAGAGTGAGCAGAAACAGGGTAGAGCCTTTACTCATTAGCTGTCTTCTCTTTGCAGGAAGGTTCACAGAGGATTTCTTTGTGTGGTAGGGGATAAGGGAAAGCCGCTCCGCTGCAGGTGCTACCATAAGCCAGTTTGTTGAGGCGAGAGAGGCCTTTGATGCTGCCGGGAGGCCGTCCGGGGCTGACCTTGTACCCCGCCGCTCTGGTCGTACCAAGCGGCCTTCCAGGGCTCGTCTTGAAACCGGCGGCTCTGGTGGTGCCGAGGGGTCGCCCCGTGCTGGTTCTGTATCCGGCCAGCTTGGTGGTTCCCAAAGGCCTCCCACGTCTGCCCGTCTTCCCGACAGCCTTGCTCTTCTTCTTGGATTCGTCCGCCGCTTGGTCGTTGCTTTTAATGCCTGGTAGTTTTCCGGGTGAGCGGGGGTCGCCCCCGAGCACTTCCTGTCTCTGGCACACCATGGGCTTGTGGCTCTGGGTGGGTAAGGCCATGGGCGTCAGCGTCATCTGAAGGGACGTCGGCGGGGGAGGAGGGTAGAACTTGTTGGACTGGGAGGTGCACAGGTCAAAGTGGGAGGCAGGGTGGTGACCGTCCTCTGCTAGGCACGACGGCCTGCTATTCATGCAGAAGTCACTGCTTGTCACCTGGCGCATCATTGTCTGCTGGGAGTCGGAAATAAATTGTAATGGTGTTATTATCACGCAAAGATAAAAGGACTAATATCTCTGGTCAGTACTGTTGTCAATGTCATCCTCAACTCTGCAATAAAACTTGAGGACGTCAGTATTTATGACCTGCAGAAAGAAAAGAAACGTGGGCACATTTAGGGTTTTAGATCCTTGCATTTCTAAGGCTGGGGTTTAGATAAGTCCCAAGCCTAAGACATGCAAGTGGGTAAAACCCTAAATGGGTCCAGGCAATACAATGCATATTGCAATGTGTTCTGTTCTCCTCCTCTTGTTCTGCAATTGTTTTACTCTGTCAGTGTCTGGGTGTGTTTGTGTGTCTATCCTATCTTGAATCCAGGTTCATGCTGAGTTTTCCCAGCCTGGGTATCTAAACCCATCAGTTATGCCTGTTTTCTTTTGTCTGTTTCAGATTTTGAGTAAATCTGCTCTATCATGAATATAAGTGCTGTGTGAATATACAAACAGTTTTGTAATTGGATTGTAGTCCACATGTCCTGCAGCCCTTTTCCTGATGGTAGGCGATCAGACAGTCCATTGGACAGGTATCCCTTATGGATTAAAGAGCTAAAAAGACAAGCAAAGTGTCATGGTGGAGGAGGATTTTCCACAACCTGGCAACCCAAAAACTGTATTATCAATGGCTCATAAGTGATTTACAAAACCTAAATCATCAGTACCATGCTAATGCGAGGCTATAAATACTTTTAGAAAAGCCAAAAGTCAGAGTGCTGCTGATGAGATTCCTGTCTTCTCTCCTCTGCAGATGAGGATGCAAGGAGGTGTGGACTTTACTATCACATACACCACACTGCCTGTAGTAATATTCATTCACAAAAAATATGCACAGGGATTCCGCATCTTTGCGTCCAGACGACAAAACCTCCTGCTCTGCGTGTCACTTTGCCCCCGTGTAACGTTACAACACAAGACTCGTTTTGGCCTGAATAACGGTTTTGTTGGGGGGAAAAAGAAAAGGTTTAATATCTTGACGAAAGAGCGGAAAAGTGCGCACATATCTGATTTGAGTGGCTTAGATCTCAGGCATACAATCAACCTAAATACACCCTCCTGCCACCAGCGTTAGCACTAAAAGGTTACTGTACCTCGATTGTTCGCAGATCTCGGAGCGGAAAGGGTTAAGGAGAAAAATGATCTTTCATCCCTCAAAGCGAGAGTCGATCCATTTTCCCAAATCTTTTTCGCAGCAGAGGACACGGGCCAGCCAACGTGTGATCACCACATCGGATCGTTTTCGATGTGAATGTTAATAAAAGACGCGAAATGGTTCTGCCAAACGGGTTTTTATTTCCCAGCTCCAGTGGTTTGGATAAGAAACGCAGCCATTTTCCATTAAAAATTAATAAGACGGGGAGCGCAGTCTGAGCATGCGCAAAGAGGATTTTCTCCTTCCCCTCCTGAACCACTTTGACACCCAAGCGCTGTTTTCACTTTAAAAATTCAGAGAACGGTTTATTTGCTTCCAACAAGCGGCAACAATGCTACAAAAGCCTGCTTTATTTATTTAATTATTCTTAATATTATTGTCCTTATTGTCCTGAAACTGAGCGATAATGAATTTGCACTGGTTACCAAATAGCACTTCCCACTACTGATGAATAATAAACAAACGAAAGGCTACTGAATAATTAAAACAGTGGGTAAGTGTGCTCAGTATCTACCAGATTTGTTAATGCAAACAGCTGGACACGAGTTTACATCCTTAACAACACATTGTTTTATTCTGAGGGAAAGTAAAAACATCTTTCATCTGAGGATTTCCTCATAAAGACAATCGCTGGTCAACAGAGTGTAATCTGACCAAATAACAAACACTAGAGAAAATGTGTCTTATATTTAAAGACATATTGTATTTAGCTTATTGTAGAATTGTGATGGTTGACACTGAAAGTGAGAAGAACATCATTTATGGTTTGTTGGTATAAAATTACTGGAAACTCAAGTGAAGCACAGGGAAAGCTTTTGGGGGGGAGAAAAAAAAGAGGAAAAAGAAAAACGAAACCAGATCCTAAACTTATTGGAAGTTAACATTATTAAAAATATAGACTAAAATATTCTTCAACAAATCTGATGAAACAGGAGAGATGACAGGAGACTGCTGAGAAATGGAAATTCCTCCAACAGGCCTTGGTTTCTGCTCTACAACACTTTGTACCGGCCTTTGCTGGTTGGCTGATAGGAATTTTGCTGGAGAGAAAAAGAGGGAAAACAAAAGGACAATGAGCAACATATGTTATAGATATTTGCTGAATAACAAACTGCCATGTTATACGTTTCCTCCTCTAAAATCTTGCACCAGAAAAATACGAAACAGGCTCCAATTTAACCTGATATCAACATGATATCCACTACTGATTACTGTTGTCAAGAAACAAGATACTTACTAATCTGATGAGCTCTTCCTTGATTAACCGTGTAATCTCTGTTTTGGCTTTCTGCACAGCCAGTTCATTAGCACCTAGAAAACAAACACAACTTTAATACACAGTATATGCAACTCTATCTAACACAAGTGAAGAGGAAACTTAAGCTTCTTCAGAGATAAAGGATGTTAGAAAGAAAGAGGGGGAGCTACATTTAGAAAGAGACACTTTGCACTGAGACATTAGTTCCCGGACACATACTCTCAATAGCCAGATAGATCTTGCGTTCTCCCTCCTTGGGCTCTTTGCCTGGAGGGAAATAGGTTCCTCTGATGGTGATAGCGGCTTCAGAGTATTCTCCAATCCTCTGCAGAGCTTCTTTAGATGTCACCTTCCACCTGGCCGTCTGGGAAAGAACAGAATAAGGAACAGTGCATATGCCTTTTAGATAATTTCTTATTCTCAATTTACACCAGAGTTTCAAAGCAGAAAACAGCAGGATGATACCAAGTGCTCTGAATTTAAAAAGCATGTGAAAATATTTTGAATTCTTAAGATACTTTATTCCTAATCAGCAGGGAAACCACATGGAACAATTTCTTAAATACTCTCTACTTAAACAAGTCTTCAGCATTAAAAGGCCCTGAAATCAAATATTTGCAACAGTGGCATAGTGGGCTCTGGGAGCACAACTGTACATCGGTGCAGCAAGGTGAAAGTCACCAAAATTATGATTTTCAGAGGTGTTACTTTAAGATTTGACACCAAGTTTTCAGAGGCTCATAAAAAGCTTGAATCTGGGAATAAATAATGATATCACAGACGATCAAAGACAAATATTTGATGTGGAATCACTGGGGTCACTCGACAAAAATAAAATTTTAGATTCAGGCAAAATATTCTTTAAAGTAAAAAGAGTGTATATTTTCATCTCTTATTTGTTTCTCCTGCACAAGTCACATGTGACTTTGCTAAATTAAAGTTAGTGGTTCTCAGTGAACATCCACACTATGGTATAATGAAACCCAGGCGTTGAAAAATCCAAAACCAAAGATCAAAAATAAAACCGGAACCTGCTGAATATTTTAGCACAGCCCTGCACAGTGTGCTGCTGACCTGAGGGAAGTCGTTGATCTCCAGCTCCTCTTCGTATCTTTTGACGGTCTCTGCCTGTTCAGCTGCCTGCCGCTCCTCCTCCAGCTTCTCCACAGGGGTGTAGTTCAGCTTAGCATTGATCTTCTCCGCCAGCTGTTCAGCGATGGTCTTGGCTGACACAGAGGGTGTCATGATGGTGCCGCCCCGCAGGATGGCGTTTGTGGCCTGTTGCATCACGTCCTGTGCATGGAGAGAAAGCTAGTTTGACTTTTTGGGGTATTTTTGGGAGGAAAAGAATCATGACACAACATGATAAAAAAACATGAAAGAAAAGACGCATTACGTGAAGAGCTTGTTGCACATTTTAAGTTCAAGTTACTCTGATAATCCATGTCAGTGTGCACAGACAGACTTGCACTTATATATTACATCTGCTTGACGTACCTGAGCCTCGGCACCCAGGTTCTTCTGAGCATTGATCTTGAGCGCCAGCCTCTTGGCCATTTCCAGTTTCTGGATGTTTCCAGCGGATGTGGGTCCGAGGCCTGGCAGCCCTCCGGGAGCAGCTGCTGTGGTGGCAACTCCCCCTGCGGGTCCTGCGGCAGCCCCAGGAGCAGACAGATCCTTCACCCTCTTCTTGGAGTTGAACATGCTCTCGATTTGCTCCTCGATCTGAGGTGGGGGGAAAAGCAGGGGAGATGATTAAGATGGGATGGACTGGTGTAAGTAATGATTGTGTGATTGTAACTGGGGAGACAGCACACTTGAGACACCAATTGTGATGCTGAGAGACAGCTTTGTGCTGCATTTTGTTCCATAAACATGTTGCCAAAGTGATGAAAAATGTTTAAAAACTTTACTCACATCCAGGGCTCCGTCCTCATCATCAGAGTCCTGTAGTCCAAGAGCAGCTTTCTGCAGCTTCTTCCTCTCATTGGCCAGGGCGTGTTCTGTCTCGTCAAATTTGAAGCCTTTTCCTGAGAAGCCGCTGCTGCTCTTAATGGTCTTACCCTCCTGTGAGGATGAAGAAGAAGAGAAAAAAGGATGAAAAAATACAAGGACTTCAATATCAAGGCGATGCTGTAGATTTAACATTTACATGGACCACTTTTAAAAGCTGTACAGGATGATCACCCATTAGGCCTACTGGCCAACTGAGACACCACAAATTCCCACAGATTAAACCCACTCAACTGTGACTCTTTTCACAAAGTGATATTATCATTCTTAGCAAATCTTCTTAATACAAAGCAACTGATAAATGGATGAAGAGAGAAATATAAAACAGTGAGCTGGTACTGTGTAAGCTCAGATTCTGCTTTCCCTCATCTTACCGCTTTCTGTTGGTCTTTGAAGGAGGCCCAAAGCTGCTCCAATTCTGGCGGGACAGTGGAGCCTGACAGCTCCAATGCTTTGATGATGTCACCAGCATAGCGAACCTGATCCTCTGTGATGAAGGTGTAGGCGTAGCCCTGGAAGAAGGAACAAGGTGTAGAGAAAAGAAGACGTGTCAAGATTTTAACTGTCGTCCACACTGCATAACCAGAGATAACATCCTCTTTATTCAATGCAATCTTCTTCCTTATCAAAACCTGATGCCTCCATTACCATTACCCACAATGCAACTCTACTACCGGTGTGTTATGCAAGTAGCCTTCGCACAGCTCCCTTTGGAGCCTCAAACAGCTTTATACAACTTTTCACATTTGCAGAAGTGCTCCTTAAGGCTTGTGTGCCCTGATGCATAAAACTGAGCTCCCCTTAAAAAGACTGACCTTGTTGCCTGCTCGGCCTGTGCGTCCAGCCCTGTGGACGTAGTCCTCGTAGTGGTTGGGACAGCTGTAGTTGACTACCAGAATCAGCTGCTTGACGTCAAGGCCTCTGGCTGCCACAGAGGTGGCCACCATCAGACGACAAGCTCCATTCTTGAAGTCGTTGATGATGCTGTCTCTGTCGTACTGGTCAATTCCTAAGTGGCGCACAGGGAAGGAATATATGAAAGACCACAGTACTAGATGTACACATGGCAGAAATTATTTCACCTTTATCTATCTACAGAGTTATGGTACGGCAGGAATCAAGAGTCTAGTGGTAATCAGTGCCTTACCTCCATGCAGTGACATGCATGGATATGAGGCTTTCATCAGGTCTTTTAGCAGTCCGTCTGCGTGCTCCTGTTTGTCCACAAAGATGATGACCGAACCCTTCTCCTGGTAGTGACCCAGAATCTCCAGCAGCTTCAGGAACTTCTTGTCCTCATCAATCACCAGCTAGAGAAACAAATACAATGAGAGTATGTCAGTGAGAGGTGAGAGGTCTGATGAGATGGCTAATGTGAATTTGAAAAAAAGGACAGCCTAACAAAAACTAAACAAGAATACTGGTAAGTTAGCACTACAGCCTGTTTAGATACTGGACAAAGAACCAAATGCTGTCTTTTAATAAAGCCTTTCCAATGAGAGTGACATGAAATGTAGATAATTTACCACGTGTTGTTCCACATCAGAGCAGACGACACTGCGGCCTCCCACCTGGACCTCAATAGGTTTAGACAGGATCCTACGAGCCAGTGCCTCCATGGCTCTGGGGAAGGTGGCTGAAAACATGACTGTCTGACGGTCTGGGCGCACGTTGTCCACGATACGCATCACCTGGTAGAGGAAAAAGACGACACATGGAAGTTAGTGAAATTTGTCCACTCTACAGTTTCTTCCTCTTATGTATCTCACAGAAGAAACTGGCACTATTGTTACAAATATTATTTTTTCCAGGCTTTAATTCCTTCATTTGTGCTGGTTTTCAGTGTTTGTGCAGTTACACATCTCTTTGCCATTAACTGTGCAAGTTAACAAGTTAGCATTAGACAAAACAGTATGAGAAACCATGCAGGCTAAAGTATAAATAATAAGTGACACCCACCTGTGGCTCGAAGCCCATGTCGAACATCCTGTCTGCTTCATCCAAGACCACATATGTAACTCTGCGCAGGTTGGTGACTCGACCTATACATCAAGGGAGTGAGCAAAGGGAGAACTGTTGACTTCAAGAAATGTCTTTGACACACATGTAACTAATCTAACACACACAGAAAACCTTTTGCGGCTACTTGACATTACTTGACAACAAAACAAGGCATCCTAACTTCGGCACATACTTTAGTGGTTTATTTTCAAGTGGCCAGGGTTTGTATTTAAAATGTTTGTTTATTTTTTATTTTTATTTTTTTGCTTGTCTCTGGTCTTGCGTACCATCTCAGGGGCATGAGGGACCTGTAAAAGTCAGAAAACAGCCTCAAGATACAATACAAGAGATGGAGCCCCATCAAGCATTATCTGACCAAGCGCCTTTTCACCTACAAGGGAAACATATTACAGATTACCTCGCATGTGTGGAAACAACAAAAATCCCCTTTTACTATAACAACTGTTCAAGATTTACATAATGCACAGTAAAAGAGTCAACAAATATAACAGGTACTGCTTTCTAAAAACATTTCCAACATTTATTCACATCTTTATGTAAATGCTCAGTGTGGCACAGGGCTCTACAATGAGTTATTCTCAGAAGCCACATGAACTCCAAATCAAAAAATAATTAGGGAGACAGATGAGATATTATGGATGCATGAGAATCTTTCTCTGTGCTTTTAATATCAAGTTTCAAATGTGTGCTTTCCATCTCCTCTAGGCAGTTTGAATTTATTTGAGAGAATAAGTACTAAATTAACAACACCGCAGAACCCTGGTTGAGCATTCAGACCTCTCTCATTTCATATAGTAAATTACAGATCCTGATCATCCTATATCCATATTATGATACAAACATTATGATCCATCTCTGGCTTGGAGACTGAGGAACCACGGAGGCAGCACCAAGTCCACCTACCTGTACTTGCCCTGATCTTCAGGAAACACATCACTGTCTTGTAGATATGACTGATCGCAAAGGTGGTCAAATAATGTCAACAGTTTAGTAAGTGGTACTGACTTGGTTCATTATGTACTTCATCATATTGTAACAGTTATTCCATGCAAGGTAATTAACGAAAGGTTCACAAGGCATTAAAGGTGCTTATTTGCAATTACGTCCCATCAGAATAAAGGAGTGAGAGGGTCAGGGTGTATGAACTCACCGCTGTTGGCCCCCAGCATGTCAATCATTCTTCCTGGTGTGCACACAATGATCTCAGCTCCTCTCTTCAGCTCAGCAATCTGCAACCCAACAACAACAGACATCATCAATGCAATGTTCAAAGAGTATTTGTCTTCACCACTGACAGGTGTTGTGTCACATAACGTATTTACATGTTTGTCAGGAGAAGGCCATGAGAAACGGCAAAGCAATGCACTGTGCAGTGTTTGTTTACAAAATGTGGTGTGTGTGTATTTCGTTGGAACTTCGAGGAAACAACACTGTGCAGAAAGTCTACATTTAAAAATGCAGACAATCAGTTTAAATAGTGGAATGTGAATATAGTTCAATAGGAAGTATATAAGGAGCGAGTTCACTAATTTAGGATATTTTTGTACCATGCTAGAGGCAAACAGAAGTACTGTTGAAAAGCAAAGCCCGGGCAACATTAGTGTGTTTACCTGTTCGCTGATACCAGTGCCTCCATAAACACACACCACCCTGAGGCCCAGCGGCTTGGAGAACTTCTTACACTCCTTGGTGATCTGTAGAGCCAACTCTCTGGTCGGAGTCATGATTACAGCTGCGGGAGAGAGAGGAAAACAGGATGAAAATCAAGAAATCTGTTTTCAATCTTTTACCAATTTAAGCACTCACATTTTCATGATATCTATAAAATTTGATACAACATATTGTGGAGGCATAACAGCTAAGGGTTATTGTCCCAAAGCGACATTTGTATTTTAGTCTTCCTTTGACCTATATTTTGGCCGTGAACCAGGTCTTTGAAAAGAGGAGGAGAAGGACTTCACTTCCCACAATCCCAGCTCTTATCGTCTGTCTGAGCACACTTCACTTAGTCAGATTTTGTATTTGAACATAAATAGAAAAAGGAAACATTTTTATTAATGCTGGATTGGAGTGATGCCTAAAGGGACCATAAAATGATCTGTTCCTTACATATGGGTCCCTCAGACTCTTCCAAGGGCCTCTGGTCCATGATGTGTCGGAACATGGGCAATAGGAAGGCTATGGTTTTCCCGCTGCCGGTCTTGGCGATGCCAATGAGGTCTCGGCCTGACATGATGGCGGGGATAGCCTGGGCCTGGATGGGGGTGGGCTTCTCGTAGCTGTGCCTGGGTACATTTGAAGAAAGAAATGAACACAAATATCATGTGCTGGTGTCGGCTCACAAAGATTCACGTACTATCTGAATACAATTTTCAGCTGACTTAAAAAAGGAAAAATGTTATTAAGTTTTACATATGTGTCAAAGGGCAAATTTAATGGGATACAAGTGGTTATACTTTTTAAAGGTAATTTTCTATCATGGTTTTTGTCACATCATGTACACACTGGTCAAACAGTTCTTTAATAGCATTTTAACATAGATATGTCTTAATATGTCTGGCTTCATATTTTAAAAAATGGGAGTTACTCATTGTACATTAACGCAAATCTGTGCTCAGGCCTTTCACACACAAGATGACTGCCTAACTAGCTTTTTTTTTTTTTGAAAGTGATCATCATCTATGTCGTCTCAAAAAAGTTGCCCTCTCCATCACAGAAGTGATCACCATCAGCCAGACTCACTTCTTCAGTGCGTTGAGGATCTTCATGGATACCCCACACTGCACCCAGGTCTTGATGGGTTTGGGGCAGCCCTTCCCTTTAACAGTAATGCCTTCCAGCTCCAACCTGTATGCGTTCACCTCTGGATACATTAAAAAAAAACAGAAACAGAAAGATGTTATATAGGTAGAGAAGGATTGCAAAGACATACACTCGGAATACTACACCGCAGTAATAAAAATTTCTCAAGGAATATGTATGTACTCAAAAGCATGCAATAATTACTAGTTTAACTGTTGGAAACAACTGCATTGTGTACCTTTGAATACTGCAGCCTGGCAATTCAAATCATGCACGTACAGCAGGGTACAGGATATGTGGCAGTTTTTATATTATAGAACTCTGTGACTGGATGTGAGCTAATCAAAACAGAAATCATCATCTGTTCCAAATTTTCCATTTACTGACCTTCTGGAGTCATCCTGGCCAGCTCAGGCACCTCCACATAGAAGTTTTTGCGGTACGCCTCATACTGGATCTTCCCGTGGTCCACAGGCTCCAGGATTTTCCTCTGTTTGGTCTGGAAGCCCGTCAGAGCTGTCTGCAGATCCACCTCCTCCTCCTCTGATGAGTACTGTGAAACACATCAAATAACACCTCAGGAGAATCTTTAACAGAATGTCAAGCTTGGAGCCTGATTTATTAGGCTTCTTGTTATTAGTGAGAGCCTCTATATCATCCCTGATGTACCAGGAAAATTGAAATATAATTTCATAAGCACATAACTTAAATGTAAGATCGACGGCTCAAGAGCTAAGAATGCATTTGTAAGAGAAGAAAAGCCTTCATTTAAATAGAAACTGGTTTAATCATATAATTATGTGACCTCCTTCACAAACAAAACATTAAAATGGGGAAAAACTCACCTCCATGGCATCCTGGTCATTCTCCATCAGCTCACCCTTCTTCTTGTGAGTGTGAGGTCCTTTCTTGGTTTTAACAACTGTCACCACTTTGGTTACGGTCATTGCTCCTTTCTATTGAGGATAAAAAACACAAACATCATCTGACGCAAAACAGAAGATGAAAACGAACATACAGGCATTGTGTCCCAACGCTGACGAACACACAACACTGAACAATAAAAATGACAAATTTAGAAAAATACTGAAGACTACGTTCGCACTCACCTTATCATTTCCTTTCATTGCTCCCATGTTGAACTTCTTCACCTCCTGCTTCACCTCCTCCATGTAGGCGTCCAGAGGATCCACGTCGTCCTCCTCGGCCTGCGTCTCCATGGGGGTCTCCTTCTCCTTCTCCCCCTCCTCTTTCTTCTCCTCCTTTATCTCCTTCTCTTTCCTGTCCCCCTTCTCTTCCCCATCATCGTCATCGTCTCCTTCCATCGGCGCTGAACCATCCTCGTCGTCATCTGGAATTAAGAGTCATTCATAAGGCTCTGTGACACTAAAGCTAAGATCTGTACTGATCAAGTGAGCAGTTAGAGTTATCATTATTAATATATTGTACAGTGATAACCTGGGAAGGTTTAAATAGAAGTACTGCAGGGTTTTTTAACAGTGCTTCCTCACCATCATCATCCTCCAAGCTCCACTTCTTGCCCTGCTTCATCTCCTCCAGTTCTTTCTTGATCTCTCCGATGTTTTCAATGGCCTTCTTCCTCTGCTCTTCTCTCCACTTCTCCACCCGCTCCTTCCGCTTCCTCATCTCCTCCTCCAACTTGTTCTGGTCAAAGTCTTGCTGCTTGGACACAAAAGAAAGATCAGAAATATTTATCTTTCTATTATGCTTTCTATTAAGTGGTGACCTTTCAGCCAGATCTGAATCTATGGCACTTACATCCTCAACCTTCTCATCCTCTTTCTCCTCTTTAGCCTTCTTCTTGTCAGATAAAGGATCAAGGCTGTCTTTTTCCTTGCTCCTTGACCTGTATTGAGGATTAAAAAAAGAGAATAAAAGAAACAGTTGTGAGTGTGACCCTAAAAACTGTCAGATTATACAGTTAAATTATATACGCTGCACCAAAGATGCATTAATTTACAAATTACATTTGATGATTTTTAAGGTTTTGGTCACCAGAGCAAGCAGTTATATGTGAAAAAGATTTTTTAAAAAGCCTCACTTTTCATCTACTCTTCTGCTCTTGCTGGGGCTGCCGGATCGGGACCTCCTGGCTCTGCTCCTACTGCCAGACCTCCTCCTGTCTCTGCTCCTGGACCTCCTCCTGTCTCTGCTCCTGGATCGCCTGGACAACAAAGGCACATATATGACATGAGGGGGGGGGCGAAGCACCAGTCTCTTTTTCAGGAGTAATTGGTGCAAAACATTATGTCAAATTAATTCAAATAATGATTAAGAACATGGATTTCGCAACCAAATTCATACCTTCCTACAATTAACTGCAGTTGTTTTATTGGATATGTTTTGAAGTTAAACAGACTGTCCATCTGAAAACAGCACAGGTCCAATCCACAAATTTTACAATTTTAACTGGAATGAACACAAGCATCTTACTTTTGATGGATCACGACATAATGATCCTTATCTATGTCTCCTTTCCAGTCTTAACTGGAACTTACAATATTACACCGCCGTGAAAAACTGCATTAATGGTGTCTGTATTGTATAAACTGTGGTGCAAAAAACGTCTCGTTAAAGCTTAAGTGGACCAAAGAGAAAACAGAGACCTCTCTATTATTCTCAACTGTAACACTCACCTGTTGTACACACTACAACAACGTACAACACCCACCTGGCTCGTTTTCTGTCTCTGGACCGGGACCTGCGGCGGTCCCGGCTCCGTGACCTCTCTCTTCTGCTTCGGTCTCGGTCACGGTCGTCTTTCTTGGAGCGTTTGTCCGGGGAGCGACTCTTTGATCGGCTACCTGCTGACCGTCCCCGAGACGCAGAACGCTTCCTGTAGTGTCTGGAAACCAAACAGCAGAATAGTAATGTCATCTGACAACGTGTTGCAGTGAAACTACATTAAAAAAACTTTTTAATTCACACTCCACAGCTGTATGAGATCAACTGTTAGCTAGTGCGCACCAACACCTGGACGTCTCAGCTAGCATGCTAATGTTAGCCATCGAAATTAAAAGAGTTTAAGTTTGGCGGCAGCAGGAGGAAAACACCAAATTGACGTGATAATTCGGACTTACCTGGACTCACGTCCCATTGCTGTTCCACAAAGTTGGGTCTTGTAAAAGTGAAATTAGTTCGCAGAGTGATTGCAACGTCTGTTGAACGGTGGACGGTTGTTTGTGTATTTGAACTCACACGTCAGAAAACTGCGACAGTTCACACACTTGTAGCCCACAGCGTAGTGCGCCGCCCCGCGGTGGGAGGTCAGAGCGGTGAATCCAACACATTCACTGAAGCCTGAGGTGGTGCCGAATGATTTTAAATATAAGCAGTGGCGTAGCAAAAATCTGGGCCTCGTACATGTGCAGTCTCAGTGCCCCCCTTACCCTTTTAATGCATTCAATGTCACATTTGTACAAATAAATATATACTTGACAACACTGTACAATACTTTGTAATAGTGCTTCATTCAAATTATTTAATTAGTGTATACTAGGATTTTAACTTTTTTTTTCTTAATTTACTATTTGTTGTACAGAAATATCAATAATATTATAACAAAATTATATGTTTAATGTACGTAATATTTATTTTCTTGTTTATAAAGGCTATTGTTAACCCACAGGGTCCCCAACGCACCTCAGTTTCTCAACTAGTCATATAAATGACAAGGTAGTAATAACTTCAGCTCAAGGCTTTCTTAAAGGATGGCCTTTAAATAAACTATTGTGGGAAAATAGGTTTTCAGCAATGTTTATTAATCAGCAAGTTACCTGTTACATTATCCAATAAACAAATCAAGAAAGTCTAAACAGTTTGTCACACAAGTAGTATTTATTTGGTATGAACTGTCTGGTTATTCTTTCCTGTTTATGTTTATAGGCAGAAACTGTTTACATCATGTCAACACTAGATTTGTTCCTTAAGTTCAAATATGTACTGTAAGAGCCATTAAAAACAGTTATTCTGTAAACATTATCAAAAACAATCAAGTAGGTCAGACAAGTCGTAAGATAAATCACACCAATTCATTTACATGAAAAAAATATTCACATTAATAAATTAATTTGAATGAAATTAAAAGTATGCAATGAGGACATTTAACAGCACAGAAGTAGAGAGTATACTGTATATAAAGTATGTATCAATGAGGCTTGAAGAAAGCAAAGCAGGACACGTCACCAGAATTACTTGACAGGAATAAGCGTACAAACTCCCACTGCCTCGCACAAAACTGCAGTGACAGTACTTTCCAGTAAAAACCCAAAACATTCCCATCAATCACACCTTTCGTTACGTACATATACTGTAAGAAGTTTACTGCGTTTTTAAGCTCACGGCCGTGCAAAACAATACACTCCACATTCAAGGACTAAATACTTCCTCTGACTTCACAACTTAAACAAAGGAGGAAACTTGTTTATAATGTAGGTGGACCCTTCTGAACACTGGGTGACAGATTGCAACAGAAAACATAACTTAAAAGCACTTGCCTATGAGGAGATCTGTCACAACACAAATACAGATGATTCATATCCACCAATTAAAGGAGAGTTCAAGTTAAGACACCCATTAAAATCATCAGGACCTGTTGCTCTGTCGAAACCAAGTTCAGTTTTTCGGTCTTTCAGCGGATGAATTCAGAATCTCCTGCTTGTGCAAGATGACAATGCTACAAAAACTGTTTTCTAATGTTCCTAAAAACTCAAATTGTCTAAGGTTGGAGGCCTATGTGTTTAACTGTTTCTCATGTTTTGTGACCTCAGAATAACAAGCTTTGAGTTTTATGCAATTGAGAAAAGTTTGTCACATGTTCTCAATCCATTCATACTCATTTATTTAATTTATCCACAGTAGTTTTGTCCCCTCTAGCCTTCTGTTCTACCCTCTAGCTCAGTACAAGACATTATGATCAAGATATCGGCTCACGTGGCTGTTTCTCCTGAAACTAGACCATTAGTGTGTTTAAATGTAGCTGGCTTCAGGGCTGTGTTTTCCTCCTGAACTCCCCACAGAAAGCTCTAAGATGACCGTGCAGCCATGCTGGAGGTCCTTGTGAAGCTGTGGCTCTACTCTTCTTGCTAGCTGATGTACATACAGTAGGGAAGAGGGCCATATGTGGAAAAAAAAAGTCAGATCTCTGAGATTAAACAAAAAAGGACAAAATAATTCTGAGTTAAATCAAAATCCTGAGAATAAAGTCAGAAATCAAATTTTCTGAATCTTGAAAGTAATCTCAGAGCACATATTTTCAATTACATAGTTCCTATGCAATTAAGCGTTTTTAAATAAAGGAGGTCCTTTGTTGGACCGCCACGGTTAGTGGTAACTATTTGTGATACAGCTGCAAAGCCTCAAGGTCTTCTACGGAATGAGGCACAGACATCACAACAAATCAGCAGGGGTGATGATATTCTGTATGAGGGAAAAGTAAACCACCTGCTTCTGTCAGTTCTTATGATACTCTGTCTTAAGCCCTCTGCTTAGTTCAGTCGTCGACTGTCAATCATAACAGATCAAGAACCTCAACAAATCTTCTCACTCCATGGTTTTTATCAATTCATTTGCATTTCAGTCTGTTCAGGAACTAGATTATATCAAATGTTTTACCATAAAAAGGTCTATCAGCTGTCTGTGAAGTTTGGATTCAGATTTTGAATGGCATGACTGAAAATGCACTGAGCCTAAGCCTGCCTAACCCCCCTGCAGGGCTGACAAGAAGGCATTCATACATAGTGTTGTATAGTGGTTGGGAGATGAGCTGCCTCCAGAGTAGATTTGGTTTTACAGCAGGGTCAGACACCTACTGAGGAGTCCGGTTTGTATTAGCTGAGAACATGACACCTTATCTTGCCTTTGGAGTTTATTAAGCTATAGATGGACTCAGGGCTGGGCAATAATTCAGTATTACTAATGAGATTTCAGTGGGATTGCATCATGGGAATATGCCCATCCTGTGTTATCTTTTTACAAAATCCTGCCGAATCCTCCCAGAGAGGGCAGCAAATCACTGCCTTTCAGCCTAGTGTTAAGTTACTCTAAAGATTTTGTTTTCCACACATGAAGAGTTTTTATGATGTATATCATGATGTGAATAAACATTAGATTTTTCAAATTAATGATAAATGAGTTTTGGAAATATTGTCCAGCCCCTGAGGGACTCCAACCCAGTGTTTCCCATTCATGAGTTAAATGGAATCTGTGTCAGACAGATAATGAACTGCACTGTTGTCCACTTTTCAGCAAAACATTTACCATTTTCTACACTTAACCTGACATCCAGCATTGTTAATGGCTGTACAGTCTTCACAAAAACACAACACACAACTGCTGTTCCTTTTCTGAGCTTCTGTCCCGAGTAAACAAACACTGGACTCTCTGGTTACATGTAGCTGAAGCGCAGTAGTGATGAGCACTCGTCCAGCTGACACGCAACCCTGATCATAAGACAGCAGGGGTTCGTTTCCAGACTGTCAACTGCAAACCCATGTCGAGAGGGTGTAAAATGAGCATGCTTTGTTGTTAATGGGAGACAGAGGGAGGGGTCGACAAGGAGGAGGTCTGGGTTACTGAGGTCCTCCCGGTCTATCAGGGAGTCTCTGAGCCGATGAACAGCAGGATCTCGTGCGAGAGGATGAAGGTGAAGAAGTAGACGCAGAGGTCAGCGAAGACGTCGCCCATCCTCCTGTAGGTGTCCATGGAGCGGTTGATGACCTCGGCTGGGATGCCAGACAGCAGCAGGGCAGCGGTTAGCACAGTGGTCTTGGTCTTCTTCTCCACCTGGAGGAACAGTAACACAGAGACACTATGATGCATGGCTGAAACTAATGATTACTTTATTATTGATATAGCCAATGTATTTATAGTTAATCAACCAATTGTTTAGTCAGTACAACGTCAGAAAAATAGAAAGGACAGATAAATGACAAACAACAGCTGAAGCCAGCCATTTTGAACTTGACTTCTCAGTGATATTCACTGTGGGCGTGGCCAGCGGTGAGATGGCTGAGGCTACCAAGACTGGGCTGTCAGCCATAGCACAATGAAGTCAGAGCAACAACAAAGGGTCACATCTAGATGAAAAACTTTTATGACAAGACCTTATTTAACCTTAATCAAAAACAGGCAGATCCCTGCTTTAAAATGTTCATCATGACAACTCCAATTATCTCCTCACATCGACCATTACTTCTTTTAAACCATGATTACATGCTGTTATATTGTCAAAGCGTCTTTGAGTGTCGTGAAAAGCACTATAGAAATATGATGTATTATTATTATTATTACAATATAAGAATCTGCATCTAAATGATACTGTCTTCAATGCAATAAGGATCATAAAATAACTAGTGCAAACTCACCTTTGGAAAGTATTTGGACAACCCCATGTAGGCCAGTTCAAGGGTCAGAAATGGAGCAAATATTGACTAGAATGAAAGAATACAAGATTCACATCAATACAGCAAGCAATAAATCTGCTGGTCAGATTCATTATTATTGAGACATAAACATTATATTGTATGTAAAGTTACCACAAAATTAATATCTGATACCAAAACAGAATATATACAATAATTCTTCTGTGCATCTTTACACCTGCACCTACTGCATGTGTGGCCTAACAGTAGGTGATAAGATAAAGCTTGTAACCTGCTGTCACTAAACCTTGTGACTAATCTATCGAATGCAGATGAATTACTTCAGTGTCTACATTCTTATTGGTTAACACCTAAAAAAGACCAATGAGTCACAGCAACAAGGTGTCTACAGCGAGCAGACTCACCAGATACTTGCAGACAAAAACCCTGACAAAAACAGCGAGGAGGATGCTGCCGATGAGCCTGAAGATTCTGAAGGGATCAAACTCCTCTGAGTCAGACCCTCCGTCCTCGGGCGGCTTCTCATTGGCCAGCTGACCCCGCAGCTTCATGGCGTCGTCAAAACGGGACAGGTACTTCTGAAGGCCCCGGCGCGGGGACCCGCTGAGGTCGTCTGACGCCCGCTCCCCCCTGGGTCTTGGCCAGACCCCTCCAATGTCATCGTTCAGGGAGCCTCCGGGCAGCTCACTGCAGTCTGGCAGGGGCGAACCCCTTCTCTCTGGGGTGGCGCTGCGGGAGCGGCTGCTGAGCACTGAAGCCTCTGGCAGGAAGGGTGACGGTCTCGGCGAAGATGAGGTTGAGGACCACGGTTCTGTCCTGTCGAGGTCGAGGTGGAAGCGGGGTTCAGTGGGACGCCGAGACGCTGCTGCTGAGGATGTAAGACAACATCACTCGCGTCACATTTAACTAGTGTTGAAATGATAATTTATCAAGGAAAGTGACCCCAAACATAACAACAACAAGCCCCAACATAAATCCAGAGTCATGAAGAACAATCTTCAGCAACATGAAGAACAAGAAGTCCTGCAACTGATGTTCTGGCCCCCCCTCAACACAGTCTCAGATTAGAAGAAGGGACAGCAGACACTGAGACAGCCTAAATCCATGGAAGAACTGAGGCAAGTTCTCTGAGATGCTTGGAACAACCTACCTAGCAAGTACCTTTATAAACTGTGCCCAGAACAAACTACTGGTGTTTTACAGGAAAGGAGTGGTCACACCAAATATTGATTCTGTTTTTTTTCTGCTTACTGCACATTGTATGAAGTTAACTATTCATAATATGTGAACTTTACTACATGTTTTATGCATTTTGTTATGCTTTATGATTGAGTATATGTATGATCTGTGTTTCATTTAGCAGCAAGACAAATTTCCTCTTGGGGACAAAGAAGTTGAAATAAAAAAAAACACAAATTTATTTACATTTGTGAAACCAGGAATCACTGAATTTGTGGCCATTTTTGCTATACAGGTAACTTAAATGATTATCAAACTGATAGATTATCAAAATTGATATAATTGCTGATTAATTCTCTGTGAAGCGACTGACTGACTGATGAATTGATTGTTTTAACTAAAGATGTGCAGTCTGTCAGGGCAGTTACTCTGGCACCAGAGAGTTGCTGGTTTGAATCCCAGGCTGGCACACTGTGCCACATATATTTATATTAAATACATTTGTACTGGCAGTTAATATGGACATAATGATATACAGTGCTGTTTGTAGACAAAGGTAATGTACTGACTGTAGCTTACACAGCAGCAACGGGGTGAAGCAAGGGGGCAGTCACGACAATATGTTTCAGCAGAAGCAGCACTGTGTTGTAAACTGGGTTAGCATCATAGCATACCGTTGTTTTCAGACTCGTTTTTAGCGAAGCCCACGATCCTGTTCATCCTGTCCTCTGAATTCATGAGCAGTTTTCTCCTCCGGATCTCTGCTCTCCTCTGCGCCGCCGACAGAGAGCCTGTCTTCTCCTCGTTGGCCTCTCCGGACTCCATGTTGAAAGAAATGAGCGTTAACTTCAGAGTCTATTCACAGTGCATACGAAATACTGATTCAACAGCTCGCCGTGGACAACACAAAAGGTTCAGGTCACTGAATTAAACGGTAAACATAACGGAATGGACCGAGAGAGGGGGGGTCTCTGAAGAGCAGACGCACAGTGATGATCTCAGCGCCGAGCATGACAAAGTGGTTTAGGCGGTTTTTCAGCCCTCAGCGCTGCCTTACAGGAAACACTGGCCTTATTTTGGGGTGGGCCATGATCATCCACATCGACACTGACAAAGCTGTATTTATATCACATCCATTTAACTCAGTCTCACACCCAGGTTGGGAACCACTGCTTCAAGCAAATGGCTTGTCCATAAGTACTGTGGCTTCATCCACTTTAATACACATTTTACACAATCACAAACACACACAGTAACAGTAGGCAAAAAACTGTGCAGCAGCAAGTACAGTGTCAACTTTCATCTGTCCAACTGTTTTAAACCTACAGCTCAAAAAAGCTGCTGTCAGTAGCTTGGCAGACATAAATATGGACAAAAATTAAATTACCTAATTCTGTAATTGATGCTGAGATAGAAAATGGAGGCCTGGATCTGTCAAAATCTGAATCAAAGCATTCTTAGGCATATTCATTAAACTCATACCTAAGCTGTGAACTACATATACATCAAATGAGAGCTGAAAGAGCAATGAACTTCACAATCAAACAGTGTATGGATAAGGTTGGTAAATATCTGCTACTGCCAACGCAGTGTAACCACTCTGCACTGCTGTGGGGTTGGAGTCTTATTCTTGTCCAGGGATTTAGAAGAAAGTGAATGAGAGATAATGTATAAAATGATACATAAAACAACTGCATCACCTTATTGGAGCCACCTTATCTATAAGTGGAATGTACTGTACAGTGGTGGTTAGTGATTATACAACAAAAGTGCAGCCATGTTGTTTAAGGTCACATGAAAATTAAGTTGACGTTATTTCTTATTATATTCTATTTTTTATTTTGAAAAGACACAACATGAGTCGATCCTTTGAATAGAGAGGCAGGATTCACAATAATCATATTACTGGTCTTAAATTAATACAACTGACAACACTTCATAATTTCAGCACATATTGCTACTGGATGATATCAGCTTTAAAAAGTAATATTATAGTGTTCAAATATTTTTATTGCTGACATTTGATAAATTGTGGTCTTGGGCATGTTTGATATTTGTTTCCAGGAAATGTGTCACTCAAAATGGTCCTCAAAACGGTCCTCAAAACATTCCCTTAGATAGAAATAGGCGAAAAAGATTTATCTTACGCAAACACAAAGATTTATAAATCAGTACTGGCTAATAGGAATGGGAAATGTGGAGTACTGTTTTTTTTAAAGCATTTTGCTGATCTTACATCAGATGTTTTGCAAAGCAAGATTATAAGTGAAATTGTGTATTTTTCAGTAAACAAGGCTTATTCTTTTTAAAGAAATTCTGTTTCATATAGGAGGCTTCAATAAGTCAGACCCATGTTACCACGGAAACACATTTCCCCTTAGCCTGATCCTGGTCAAACTAGTTTTCAGGCTTAATCAGTTACACTGGCAGCACCTCTGTATCTTTTTCAGTCTTTCAACATGCATACTCAAATCAGCATGTGTTGGCTCTCTAAAACAACTTAATGTTGGTTCAATTTGTTACACTTATTTAAGATTTTTCCACAGTAAGCCCTGCTTTTCCGAAGCACTTTGACAAAAAAAAAACCCTCAGAATGTGTTAATCTGTGGTACAGTCAGTCACCTGGCCTCAACCCAGTTCAGCATGCTTTTCACTTACTGAAGACAAAACTGCAGACAGAGCCACAAACAAGCAGCAGCTGAAGGCGGCTGCAGTAAAGGCCTGGGAAAGCATCCCAGGGGATGAAACTCATCATGTGGTGATGTCCCAGACTTCAGGCAGACTTCATTGACTACAAATGATTATCATCCAAGTATTAAAAATAATTCATAATTATGTGAGTTTGTCCAATTACTTTTGAGCCTCTAAAATGGAGGGACTATGTACAGTTAATGTGGTATTTTTGTTGAACCCCTTTGAATTAGGGCTGAAAGTCTGCACTTTAATCACATCTTCATTGCTTCATTTCAAATCCACTGTGATGGTGCACAGAGGCAAAACTACAAAAACTGTGCCACTGTCTAAATACTTATGGACCTAACTGTATATCATCTGTCTGCTGGTCTGCACTGCTAAGCGCATCTTTCCATCCAGCTCATACAAAGAGTTGATTCACTGAATACTTTTTTAAAAAATAACACAATTATTATTCTTTGGAGTTGGGTAGGAGATCAAGTCAGTCCACGTAAAAAGATTTTTATAACTGATTTTTTTTCTCATTCCCTCACAAGTCTCAAGTCATTGATGTCTAAATCCAAGTCAAGTTACAAGTCTTTTTTGTTCATTTTTGTCTATTTTGTCAAGTATGAAGTTGACAGAATCATGACTGGACTCATGTGACTCGAGCCCACACCTCTGCAATTTACTCTGTACAAACACAGGCTACTTTTATTTTCAGCAGGTTTTTTTTTTTATGAAAGACAATTTTGTGCATGAAGACCAAAACATATTCATCTGCTCCTAAATACATTTTTGCTTATATAATACATAGATTACAAACTGTATGAAATCAGACCAAATCAAAAAAACCTTCAATTCAATCCCAGTCAAGAGAAATATTGACTGTACTGGTCCATGTTCTGTTTTGTAGTCTTCATCTTCTGAATAAACACTGTTCACCCACCAAAACACAAACTACATTTAAAAAGTCCCAAACATTTTATTTTCTTAGCATCATTTCACCTTAATTTTTATACTAAAATCATCAGCATTTCTTCTCCTTTATATAATGCAGTCTTTTCAATATACAAGTATCAATAAGCATGATTAAAAGATCACAATGGCTTTGTTATGTCTGTGTTAAAGAATTTCCCATATCCTATTATATTAAAATATTTCATATATAGAGTCTGTATTTAAACAGAGGTTTAATAATAAAAAGTGAGTTCCCATACAAGGCAATTATAGAATTTAATCAGCTTGGGAGTCTCATAAATTAAACAATCAAAAAAAAAAAAAAAAGAAAGAAATTAACAAACAGAACAGCGATGTCATCAGAGGTGTTCTGCATGTCCAGAGAGAGAAGATGACAGAGAGTTTCTGAAGGACAGATCAGACCAATGAAAACAACTTTCCACTGCAGAGTCCACACATTCAAGGCAGCGATGACAGTGAGGTCGACCCACCTTCAAACACCTTTTCAACATGTCTGTCTTTTAACAACAGAGTCTACAGATTTGTTCGACACACAATTATAATGACTGGGAAATAAAAAGCACACGTTCTGTCCTTCAGGTACGATATTAGAGTGTTAGAGCTCAGGTGTTCAGTATACAAATACTCCAGGTGACACCCAATAACAGTCTTTAAGCGCAGACATACGCACCATCTTATAAACCTAACCTTAAGTAGACATACATACATACGTTTGATTTGTTTTAGTAAAGACGACTGTGCTTTTTCGCTTTTCACACTTCACACATCCGCTTGCTGTGACTATCTGATAGACACCTTAGTTAGACAGCATTGTTCTATGAGAATAAACACTGATCCATTCGATCGCTGACGTACATAATCATCATCATCGTCGTGGATTTCTTGCTTTTTTTTTTTCCTTCTCCTTCCAACGCATTGCTTCGGCTGGGTAAAAAGTGCCAAAAAAACCCAAAAAGCATCAGAATCGATTCTTTGTCACTCTCTCTGTCCTTGCACTGTCCGTAGTTTGATTGTGACGCTTCACATCAGTTCAGCTCAGAAGGTTTTCCTCAGAGAGACGGTGGACCGCAGCTGGAAACGGGGCAAAAGGCATCCTTGAGTCCGCCTCCTACTGCTTTCACGCATGCACGCTCACATACACACACACACACACCCGCACACGCCATATACATATATACGCACATACATAGAGCAATGCGCGTCCGTGCTTCAGTGCCCCCCCCCCCCCCCCCCAACACACACACAGTCCCACTGAAGATTATTTGGAGATTTGCTGTTGGAGGTGGAGCAGGAACTCGTAGTAAGACAGGGCCGACTCCGTTCGGTCCTCGATCATGTTCTGCATGAAGCTGGCTTTCAGCTGGCTCTCGTCCCTGAGAAAACAAAATGATAAAGGGTGAAAAAAAATTAGAGAGATATCGATTTAAATGATGACTTAAACCTACTGGACTGCAGCCCTCAGTAACTGACTCTGAATTCAGTTTCACGCATCCTCATGTGTAACCTCAGTGCTGCTCAGTTTTCTCAGCTTTGCATCACTTGTTACACGGACTGTAAATTGATCATTTCCAGCTTTTGAGGGTTCACTCGGTAGCACAGAAATAAATCTTGAAACAATATTAGATGACCTGCCAGAGAGGCTGGAAGACAAAACCAACTTCACAGCCAAAATGAAAATCTGCCAGCAGCTGTTGGCTGGTTTTAGCTTCCCCCAGCCCTCCACCCCCACAGGAAGTGCCCATACTTTGTGCAGCTCTTGCTACTTGACTGTTTACTCTCAAATACACTTTACGGTCTGTTTCCCACCTGATGACGTGCAGAGAGGGGTAGAACGGCCTCTGATCCCTCAGCCAGCCAATGAAAGCTCTGGTTCTCTGTGACTCGGCGGTGTCCAGCTCTGGGAGCAGATACTGCAAGAGAAGAGCAACAGTCAGGTTTTCATCATCAGACGGAGGATGCAATGAGTGAAACTATAGCTGTACTGTATGTAAGTTAACAGATAGGACCAGTCAACCATCCACTAGAAGTCATTCGTTCAAGGCAAAGTGGAGAAATGAACTATGTGAATGTGACTGCTGCAATATGAGGTCTCCTACCAGGTTATCAGGCACGGCAGCATAGTTGGGGACTCCCAGGACTTGTGTGAGGAAGTTGGGGTGGCAGTTTCGTCCAATCCACAGGTACATAACCTTTTTGGAACAGAATAGGGAATATATTGAATACACTCACAAATAAATAATGGGTATTGCAGCGTTGAATGTTATCAATTCAGCCTGGTGTGAGACATCAGCTTTGTATCTTTGTTAGCTAGTTAAAACGTACTATTCCAGCATCCATTAGGAAAGCTCCCTCCCTGCTGAGCTTCTCCACAGACAGCTGCAGCACTCTGGGCTGAGGGATGGTCCGCTCGTTGATGTTCAAAGCTCCCTGAGGATGTGGGAAAAAGAGGAAAAGAGGAGATTACGTTACGTTATGTTCAGCCCACTGCCAAAAGAAATGTAGACAGTGAATTGAGAGTGTATTAAAAATAGTCTAAAACACAAAAAAGAAAGAACCAAATACCAAACCAAATTACCAAATATATATCAGTGAAGTTTTCTATTTTATACTAATTATATAATCTAAGTAATAAATAAAAAAGCTAAAAAAGTCTCTCTTTAACCTCATCTGAAACATTTGCCTTCAAGGAAACTTTATCCATGGTAACTATTTTTTCTCTCTCCACTAGCAGAGATATGCGGGCACTGAATGGAAATGTCATCCTCCTCACCTCATCGGTCAGATCATCGACACGGTACAGAGCAGGGTGGATCATCAGCATGGCGTAGGCCAATGGCTGGTACTTCAGCTGACACATGGCAAACACCCGGTCATCCAGCCTGGTGCTGGTGCCTGTCCTGAAGGCTTTCTGCAGGATGAGCACACAAACACATGCAACTGGATCAATAAAGGCTCCATGCCTTGGTTTACTACACTTGATCCTGGGACTAAAAGCACTCTCTTAAGGAATAGAAAATGCTGAATAGTTTTTTATAAATGTATTAAATTCACTTATAAGCAAGGAGAATACAGGAGATTGACCCTAACTTTATATTTTAGGTAGGGCTGAGTGTAGGCAGAGATGTACGCAGTTGCAGTGTAATGACTGGATCATGTGAAAAAGCCAACCTGTTTGAGCAGGGCAAGGATGAAGAGGGGGAAGAGCCTGAGGCAGGCCGGGGCCAGCAGGCCGGGCTGCTGGATGGTCAACACAGATTGACGATATGACGTCAGCGAGTCAATGGCGGCGTTGGTCATCGCATCTCTGGCATCGCTCAGGCTGGCCGTCACTGAACGATCCACAGCTGCAGAGAGGGACACATTTCCAGTCGTCTGAGCATCTTATTATTTCAAACCACTATGTACAGGATATTAAAATTTCTGCGGCCCCTAGTGGTAGTAACAAAAAGAGAGATAAACACCAGTTTTCGCAGGTACTGTTCTCATTCCTCTTTTTGGGATTCTTAAAAATGAATGAAATCTAACCATGTTGTGAAGGGTGTAGGACTGCGAAATAATTGGTGATTGTATGAATGGTTGGACTTTGTCTGTGTCCCAACTCTTATGACATGAGAACACCAAAAAAGCTTGCTGTTGCATCCAAGGTGGGATTTTGATTTTGAAAAACAAATGAAAGTTTATTCTTGACCTTGGAGTTTGTGACAAGGTGATTTATGAATTTATGATCAATTTAAAGTATAAGTTGATAACAGCGGTACATTATAGTTCTTTCATTTTTTAAATGCAACCTAAGGACTTTTAGTAACGTGTCCAGTAATGAGCAGTTTAGATCGGTTGTGTATCCGTCAAAGTAAGGCGCACATGACATCATTTACATCACACACAGCTGAGACAGACTATACATTGTGGTTGTGTTCAAAACAGACAAACAGTCAAATGCTTCTGTATTATATTTTGAAGAAAGCAAATTATGAGCGTCTGTTCTCTAAGTGAATGTGAGATGAGCCTCGACAGATGCTCAGTGCACGGTGGTTGCCAGGCAACCACAGCTGTCGCTACTCATATCCATCTGTCAGTGCTAATAACAGTGAAGTGGATGAAAACCCTGCAAGACTATTTACTACAACAATGAAGAATGATTTCAGAGTGATGCTCAATACAAATTCAAGTTCATCCATGTTGTCAAAAATTACAGGCTATCGCAAGGTATTCTTGATCTGAATGAAATCAAATTATCTGACACCGCATTAGTGTACGCAGCACCAGAACATGTTGTTGTTAATCCTCAAGTTTTCCTATGAGGAAAATAACAACTTAAATTCAGTTTAATATGTATTTAACAAACTGTACGACCTGAGTGACAATGTCCTTTTTCAATAGTCTCATCTGATATGTTCCCTTGAAAGTGTTACATACCCATGCAAGCCAGCAGCCCAGTAATGGCTTGAACATCAGCCCCAGAAAAGATATCCGACAGAGAATTGACCACAGGGAGACATAGGGTGTGGACACGGATCCTCCTCTCGCCTGTAAAAGAAAAGAAAAAAAAAGAGAAGTTATTTGAAGAAAAGGGACCGGGATCGATCATTTCTGATTTTGAAAAAATAAAACCTTAGCTATGTGCATGTGTACCTTTGCTGGAGGTGTAAAGCAGGGCAGCCTGGAAAGAGACAACCTGCATGTCGTCCAGGTTTTCCTCGATGGACATCTGAACTGCAAAGCCAGCATCTGGGTTCACGTTAGGGAGAGACAACAGATCCGTGGAGCGCACAAAGAAGTTTCCGTGGAACGTGTGGATGGAGAGACCTGCAGAGAGACAGGGAGACGAAATCAATCAAACTGGAGCAGCAGCACCAGAATAAACACTCAACAAAAACAAAAACTAATTATATAATGCTGCCGAAATCAGTGAGAGAGGAATGAGAGAACTTCAAATTCCCTGTCACATCTGGGATTGTGTATTTAGGTCAGTGCTCGACCAAACTGCAGCTCTTGTGACAACAGACCTTTGGTGCAGCGTATCCTCATGACAGCCTCGAAGCCGATCTTCCTGGTTAAGTATCTCTTTAGATCCTTCTGGAAGCGCTCCACCTGAGCGGGGTTGTGCTGGTGGTGGTAGGAAGGGTAGTAGTAAACGCTCCCTGCTGAGTATCTGGATATGCAGCCTGGGAGAGAGAACGCACAGAAGAGGAGAGATGAGGCAATGATGAGATGCTGATTATCTTTTTTTTTTTTTTTTGAAATCCTAAAAAAAAGATACAGTCTGTCTCAGTCGAGTGCAGGACTCACCAAGCGATGCCAAGTCGCAGTACTGAGCGCTGAGCAGGAACAGGTCAACAGCCACCTGCTGGCCGGAGCAGTCCAGAGCCAGCTTCTTGTAGAAGTCTGTCGCTGGAGATAAGTGCTGGATGTCCTGAAAGGAAAACATACCAGGTGGGCCTGTGAGCTAAATATCTGAGAGTAATGCAACTACCTAAAAGTAATTCAAATCTGATTACTACTGAAAAGTCAGAAAGGCATATTTGTCTGGCACTTTGGTTTCAGGATTCCCCTCTGAATATGGGTCCTGATATGAAAATCAACAACTTTTTCATGACTGTGTCAGACATTTTCCATGACATGGACTCATTAATTCTGCCTTGTTTGTCAAAGACGTTTTTCAGTGCAGCAAAACAATAATCAGCTATATTTTTTGTAAATCCTCTGAGAATTTTGACTGTCATTGTCTGGTATAGTTCCCAAACCTCAATGACACAGGGACAGGAGTGATGGATAATTATTAACCTGCCATAAGTAAAACCATTAACGGGTGAAATTTTGGCAGCTTTGCAGCAATGGATCATTATCCTGTCTTTAAAAAAGACAGTCTTTCTGTTAATCAGGGATTTAGAGTAACAGATGTGAGGCATTTTAAAAAATATACAATTTTTTCTTTGATTATTTGCAATGGGTGCATTCCATACTGAATTTTGACTAAATAAATAAAATTGGTATTATGGCGCTATAATGAGCATTGTCACAATTTGTAGTTTTATTCTATGAAATTATACTGTATAATGTGACATCTGGAGGTTTAGAGTAACATAAAGTTGCTGTACAGCTCTTTAATCCTACTGGCTGATGTCCAACAGACTTCTCACTGACGTCCTGGAGAAACATCACCATCAGAGCTCTTACCTTGGCAGATGCCCTCTGGTTGGGGTCCTCTCTGGACTGGAGTGCCCCTACACCGAGGTTGGGCAGTTGCGTCTGAAATACAGACATGCGCCCTCCAGTGGGCGACAGAAGCTTGAAGGCTGCTTGCAGAGCTGATCCCAGGGCAGACTGGGTCTCCATTGTCTTTTCAAATAAATTTGGCAGACTCTTCAGCAGATCCTGTACAAGCTGTAAAACAAATACAGAGTGTGAGGCTTATTTTAGTGACATATCCCTGAGGGGGAACTTTTGTTTGTGTTTCGTCTTTTATTCATCTGCAGGGAGGTCAGAGCCCAGAGTCAGGGTAATTTAAGTTCTGTCTCACTCGGCAGTTTCAACACAAGACTTAATATAGAGAGTAAAGGAACAGGAAACACGGGGCTAAAATTAAGCTTTAAACAGAGAAATATGACAAAATGAGAATGGTTTAGGCTTTTGAATATTCATGTTTACAACACAGTTTTAATTAAGGTGAAGCTTCTTACTTCTTTGCATTCATTGAGGTTTACTAGAAGGCTGTCTGGTGTTGGTAAAAAGATATCTGTGAAGCACAAAAAAGTTATTATTTAAACAAATATAATACAATCCTATACACACACTGATATTACAATATGAGACTCGCTTCTACATGTGCGGCTACTATAAATCGATCGATTTAAACATTAAATTAAATCTTGAAAATTCCATTTACTGACCCAGGTAGTCTGTGATCTCTTGATACCTTATATATTCATCAGTTGTAAATTTCTGTTTAAAGTTTGCAGACAGTTGCTGTCAAGCTGCTATTGGAATGAGTGTGTGGCCTTTGCTGTTGGCTGTGTCTCACCTTCAATGTCAGACACGATGAGCATCTGAGGCTGGGAAAGTCCCTCCTGGAGGTCGTAGAAGTGGATGGTGCTGTCAAAGGTGATGAAGCCTACCTCTGTCCGCGAGTCTCCAGCTTCAGGCACGCCACATTGCTGGCACTTCCACGCAGGATGTCAACCATGCATTAAGAAGTCATCCTGCTTCTGTCGATTTATACAACTTCAATTAATTCTGAAAGTTTTAAAAGCACTATGAGAAATTACAAATGCATCTGTAAGAATCGAAATTGACATGACGATGATACTGGCAGAACAATATTCAGTGTCGTCTCCAATGCGGCCGTGGGATACGCTCCAGAATGAAAGCACCAGCAGTACGCGGCCCTATTACCAAAAATCGAAAACACATTACTTAAATACTGGGCGTTTAATTATCAATCACACGCCGACACACACCTAAAGAAAAACTGAGCTGGCCATAAACTCAGATTCAAATGAAGTGTCTGATGTTGAAACCCACCATGTATTCGGGACAAATGAACTCAATAGTGGCGCACCTCAGGCCTGTGTGCTCCAAGGATCTGGCGACTGGGTTGTATAAACCTCTGAACTAAACACAGACACACAACATCCAAGAAAACACTGAAAGACCCTGAAAATTTAAAAAGAACCGTATCAACTTCAAATGCATTCTTTTATACACGGTGTTATTATTATGTAATAATAAGAAATCATCATCTAAAAAAGAGATCTTCTTTTTTTCCCCCTTTTCCTCAATCTAACCATGTAAAAAGTCTCTCAGTCTGACCAAGAGGGCAACATTCTCACAAAAATAATTACAAAAGAGGCTTAAACAGGCTAAAACAATCTTCACACACTGCAAAGGTGAATAAATAATACCCAGGTGTTATATAAGATATATAAACATGCAAAGGTTTCCAAAACTACATAAAGCAGAGTAAAAATAATGAATTTGAAACAAAACTAGTGCCAAAGAGTGGTATTTTTCAACTAATTTAAAATTGACTTGATTCACCAAAAGTAAACAGTCCTGGAATAATTTACACCAAAGTTTTTCCTGTCACATCGAACATGTCTGCCCTAAAACTCAGTGCTGGGTTCAGGGCAACTTCTCTGGTGTTCAGACAGTTAGAAATAAGAAACAATCAGATGTCAGTGTCATCCCCAAAATGTTAAATGTGACTGCTTTACAGTTGCAATAACTTCATAATAAAAATATCTTAGGTCAAAAAAACTGCCTTGTCATTTTCTCAATTTTTTTTTTGAAGTAGCAGAGAGAACATTTTGCGGCTGAATTAATTTGGACTCTTGTCAAATGCCTACAACATTCTCACTGACAGTAGCTCTTTCAGATGATTCTTTCATCAACCCTCTCCCCTTTCTCACCATCATTGACCCGGTAGCACAGGTTGCACTTCCACCTCCTCTGGTCCAGGAAAGAGACGAAGGGGTTGATGTAGGTTCTGCAGGATCGACATCTGACGATGGTGCTGGATGTCACCACAGGAAGTTGCTGCAAGAGTAAAATCACAAAACAAAACAAAGCCCTGTGTGAGAAGTGCCTACGGGCGAACTCATTTTCATGTTAGCAGCTGTAATTGGCATTTCAATAAAGACTTTCTAGTTGCTGTCCAAGTTGTGCAACGTCTCTGTTGCTTGTCCTCAATTAACACAACAATAAACACAAATTCACTCAGACAGATTTTGCCCAGAGGTAAATTTAGTCAGAGCTTATTCTGACAAAAAGGTGTTGAGAGAATTCCCAATGTTTAATCAGTGAAAGTCAGATGTGGTTATTTTATTTAAACCTAAGAAACATAATTGAGCGAGAGTGTTGTTGAGCACACACTGATAATTCCTCCTGGCACCACCTTCCTTCACACTAATGTAATACAAATACAGACTAACACCCCTATGTACTGCCTAGGGTGCATCTCTTAAAGGTGTCACTGACTGCTGAGGGAAAAGAGGTGTATCATACACTTTTATATACTATTAACTTTTTGTGGGGATCTGAATTACTGAACATCCTGTTACAAGTTACTCACAGTGTTTACATACAAAACAAGAACAAGTAAGAAGCCAGAGGAATCAGGATGACTAATTTTTGCATCCTTTTGGATACAAGGATGCACAGCAACATACAGTGGTGTTTTGTGTCATCCTTTCACACTGCTGCCACAGAGATACTTTTCCTGTCTGACAACAACCAGGTTATTTAAGTTGATGTACAAGCACTGACTGATGTGCGTGTACATTACATATTGAATTGAGGTGTTTACCGAGAGGTCTTTGAAGGGGTGGAGCAGCAGGCCCAGCGGCATCTTGGCTTTATTGAGCAGAGACTGGGTCTGAGGGATGCTGGTCAGCGTACAACGGAAAACCCTGGAGAACCATAAACATAGAAGGTCATGTACTTGAACTGCACACAGAGAGATCATGTTGTCTCTGGTATTTTGTGTCTAACAGTATGTAGTTGACTGGGTTAACGGATGAAAACGCAAAAGATCATCTTGGGGTTTAATCTACATCTGATGAAAACTGCTTTTTGCTATACTTTAAGTGATTTTGTCTAGGATCAATGTCATCAAGGGCAAGTTAATGCTTATGCCGATCTACTGGAAATGTGTCCAGTAGCACAAATGGTAACCAGACCACAGGTACCATTTAGTTCTTCTATAAGTGGTAATTTAACAAGCAAAAGATCTAACTTTAGGTGCATTTAATAATTTTCTCTACACAAAATTACATATTGTGGTTTGAAAAATGAATGTGTAAATACTTGACATCACAGTAATATCAGTTTTAAAGAATAACATAATCAAATGAAAGAGAATAAATATAGACAAATGCTGCTGATCTTAGTCCACCATGGCTTACTCTGGGTTGCAGTTCAGCTTCTGCAGGTCTTGGGGCAGGCAAGGTGCTGGTGCAGGGATCGGGGTTGGTGGCAGCAGGTTCCTCTCCTGCAGCAGGTTGACCACTCTCAGGGCCTCTGGGGTGCTGGACTGGAGGCTCATGGCCGCCAGGGATGGGCTCAGCTGGGCCGGCCCTGGGCCACCATGTGGCTGAGAGAGGGGGAAAACAACAAGCTATTCAGATGATCTATTTGCCAAATTATTTAGTCACCCATGCCTTCATTGACTTGACCTTGATCTGAATTTGTATCTTGTCATAGTGCAGTAAAAAATAAAATATTTTTTACAAAATGTACAAAATAAAATTACACATATTTGCAATTTTTTTGTAATGGATGGCACTGACTACAACCCACTGTAGTCAGTCCAATATATCAGTAAACTAATGTGACAAATTGATCCCTAAAAAATTGTACTTAAAATTTGTTTAAGTGTTGTGGTTCTGTACAAAAGAAAACTATATCACATAATAAATAGAGCAAACAGTGTGTAGGTTTTGTCATACTATAAAATGATCTGCTGCTGACTGCTTTGTCAGCTTTGTTTCTATAAATGTACATATACATACACGTACAAATGCAGTTATATCTTAATGATAACTTCACGTTTCCATATAGTCTATACAGACAATAGGGTTTTTCATGTGCACTAGGTGAAAAGCAAATCCACGACAGAAATGGCAGAGCACAATGCTCCACAACCATTATGTGTAAACAAACAGCATATGCAAATACACTAACAGTACAAAGTCAGTGCAGGGTTGTGACTTTTCTCTCACCTGCTGGTATGGCTGAGATGCTTGAGTGTAAGGCTGCGTGGCGGCTTGCATCGCAGGGTGCATGGGGGAGGTGGCATTGTGGGGAGCCGAGGTGTTCTGGTACCCAGGGGGGAGGGAGGGGTAATGGCCCAAGTGCCGACCAGGTGGTCCGGGCTGGGGTGGGCCAGCTGTGGAAGAAAGTAGAAAAAGAACTGAAAAAGAACCTTTCTACATGATAAGGCTGGCCTTATTCTATATTTTTGTTGCTGTTAACAAATCCCATGAAAAAACCCCAAAAACAACAGTGGATTAGTCTTTTTAAAAAGTCCCTCTTTTCTTAAAACAGCTGGGCACTGTAGCCTCTAGCAAATGTTACTAAAACAGGAGTAAATGGTGCATTTGTTGGGGACTATTTACAGCTGTGGATTAACACAGATTTGGTGGCTGATGAGTATTTATAGCAGAATGACGTTGTATGTGGGACTAACTCAAAAATAAACAACTGTGGCAGTGTTTCATGGTAATTAAACAACGTGCTGCCCAGTGTAACGAGTTGGCAAACTAATGTGTATTTAAAAGTTCAAGGAGGTCAACAGCTCAGAGGAATAAGCCACATTAGCCTTGGTTACACGGACCATCATTGTTAGAGGGATCAGTTCATTGTTGGTTTTGGTCAAGGATTTGTTGACAATAACAAAAATATAGAATTTTTCCAGATATATTCTTTAAATCTAAGTGAAATGAGAGATTTGCATTTGGTTACGATGCACCAGAACTATCAGACACTGCTGTGCTCTAGGGGAGCTTTGAACATGTGATGCTGTGCGTTTATTCATTTGTACATAGAAATCAATGCAATAGGTCATGAATTTGTAAGTGTTACAACAGTACTGAAGAAGTACTAATGACAGGACTATTTGCTCATTTACTGCATGTGTAGCTGCTATGAAGTCCCACTTAGTAGACCCAGGCATGTGGTTGGTATGAAAAGGATCCAATATGTGGCAGAAAATGGCCTTACCCATTTTGTTGTCAACATGATTATAGCTGTTTGGTGCTTGGGGGCCATTGCCAGCCACAGTTCCTGTTTCAAAGCAAACACAGATGTGATATGAATCTTTTTAGTGACACATTTCATTATTTCTTTCTCAGTGTGAGAACCACAGACAGTGGATGTGGAATAAAATGAACCACAGTGCAAGATGTGTATGTGATGGACACAAAGGGATACTAAAGCACAACATTATCAACAGTACTAATGATGATTCTAATGGTGGAAACTGATGTGTACTTTGGTGCTTATTAGGTGTTTATTCAGAGGTCATAATAGAGATATGGTGAGACTGGATGACAGAAAGCACAACAATCTACTAACAAGAAATATAGGTCACCAGGGAAGCACTGATGGTCAAAAAATACTGGGCTGAAGCAAGATTAATATCCAGCTGCATAACTGTATAGATTGTAGAGGCCAATCACATATCTAATTTTATTATTTTTGTACTGTTTTGTAAAAGTAACAGATTGGAGCTCGGCTCATTCTGCAGAGCTTCATATCTGATATCAATTTAAGGGATGGAAAAAAATTAGTGCATCCCTGGATACAATGGACAACAGCACAGAGAGGACAGGATGGGCACCACAGTACTGACACAGCATCTAACAGCTACTGACAGATTTGACCACACCTGGACATTCAATATCGCCCTCCTGGCAGTCGGGCTCAGTGGGGGACAGAGTGCTGTTAACAGCCGCCCCACACTGAGCTGGCATGTAGAGGAAGGAGGGGAGGGAGGGAAACAATGGAAGGTGATCAGAAAAAAAAAAGGCTGGCTTGTAAAAATGACATACAGTTCCTGGCCCAAAGTGATATGATATCATGATGATCACAGGCAGTGTTCTCACTTTATAATCAGCATGCAGCCACACAATGTTTGTAATTCAAAAGTCTCATTAACATCACATATAATAATAACTGCCTAATTTGTGGGGGGAAATGTGATGCGCCGAGTTTGATATCCAACATTTCCACAAACATACAAATGTAGCTGAAACAAACCACTGTCAATCTGTCTTGAAGAACTAACTCTACAAACAAATTCAAAATAAATTGCTAGTCTCAGCTTGCTGAGGTCATACAACCTCTGCTGCCACCTTTAAGACCACACCACAAAGTGAATCAGCCATTGCAAAATGTAAATAAATATACAGAGATGCAAAAAATAAAAACTGGTTGTCATAAATGAACACAAGGTACAATTAAATGTGTCAAGATGACAGAAAACAAAAAAAAAAAAACTTACCATCAGGTTTAGGGGGTGGAGGTGTGGCATTGGCCATTGGGGGTCCAGTGGGAGGTGGTGTGGGTTTCATGGCTGGTGGTGGGCCTGTAGGTGGGGGTCCTGTAGTTGGGGGCCCATAGGGAGGCCTGTTTTGTTGGTATGTGTGGGGAGCCATGGGATTCATTGGTGGGGGGGCAGTGCCTAGTGATAAAGACCTTGTTAGGGCTCCAACTAATGGCTGTTTTCATCATAGACTTATGCATTGCATTGCATTTATGCATATTATTTAAGATACAGTTTGATTTTTCTTTTTGATTAATCTTTTTCCCATTTAATATATAAAATGCAATGTAAATGAAAGTAGCAAACAATGTTCATTTCCCACAGAGAAAAAATATTACATCCTTCATTTTCAAAAGCTGGAACCAGCAACTATTTTTATTTTTTCTTATAAATAATAATAATAAATTACCAAAGTTGTTATTAAGCAGACTTTTCTCTTCAGTAATTCTTGTGAGATGATGACACACTCACTCTCACTAACAACCACCGCCATAAAAGTAAAACAGTGCTGTGAGATAATTTAGGCAGAGTTATGACTTCCAAAATTATGATAATGTAACTGTGTCATGTAAAACAAGAGCACTCTGTCTTCTACATGATATGTGGAAATACCAATGGCATGAGCCATCATAGAGGTGTTGTAACATTATAAGTTCTGACTAGCAGCGACAACAGCTGGTGGCAATACTGACCCGTGGCCGGCTAATGTGAGTACAGTGACAGAAACACGACCATCTCTACTGACACACCAGCCAGTTCAAATGTATCTGGACCCAAATTAACTCCTGATTATGAATAATGTTAACCTTTGTGTATATGGTATAGACAACATCAGTTCTTTCACAGTTCACTGAAGGTATGGTTTATTAAAATACTCAGTTCAATTATTCTTACAGCAGCCACCGAAAATTGTGACCGCCAATCGTGACCTCAAATCATTATCTAGATGTAAGGAAAAATCTGTTATTTCTGGGCCACAGGTGAAGAAAGTATTATATTGGATGAAGCTGCATGATAATGACTACAATGTCTTGGCACATTGTGTGCGGTGCATTTTATATTGGTGTTGTGACATTTTACATTTATTGTGAAACATTTTACTGATGCAATATTTAGTGACTGTTAATACTGGAGTCTATATAAAACTGCACCATGAAACCACACTTAATAGAGCATAAACTCATTAATAGTTTCAGCATTTAACATTACTGTGGCTGGTGGTGAAATGTGTGACATTTTAGAATTGTATTAAAATGTGTGAAATTTTAAAGAAAGAAAGCAGCCCTTAAAGTTTACATCTCCACAAAGACCTGATAAATTCTGGTCTTGTTCACTGTCACCATTGTACTGGGTAGATGTGTCCTGATGGTGCTGCTGGGGGAAAGGTCACTAAATGTGAACAGGAATTTTTGACCCAATCTGATCATAAGATTGAGAGATATGCTGGTAGCAGACAGACTGAGGCAATTGTGAGAACTCTGCTTCCGTGCAGAAGTAATGCACTAAAGATAGCTTTCTAAAAAAATCACAGTTAATTTACAAAATGCTGTGACAAATCATTCAGACACTGGCCACAGATTACACAACCAACTTCTATCATGCTCATATCACTGAGTAAAGCCACTTCCTTCTGAGAAAATGTTAATGACTACTTGACATACAGAGTTACTGAGATTCTCTATAAACAGTCTTCTGTTTTTGACACTATGAGCTAACTACTTTTCAGTAAAGACAACCGTTAAACTCTCCCAGCAAGAAATTAAACTGCCTTCTGCACCTGTCTAAAATTTTATAAATGCTGAGGAGATACGGCTGTGTGCATTCTGCTAGTTTCAACAAAACCTGTACCTGAAACTGAAAATGAAATTTGAATTTTTTTTTAATTTTTTTTAAAAAGCTACGTCATGCTGCTACATAAGACTCGCATTGGAAACAATAAAATTCTTATTTGAACTTTGTACAAATTCAGAGTAAAGCCTGGAAGGGAGCCAGAGGCAGCAGTCAGCCAACATGTTCAGTGTAAGAGCAGAGGGCAATGTCCAGCTCCAACATATCAGCATTCTAGATATGAATATCTGCAGCACATGCCCCTGAAAGAAGACAATGACTGCAAAAGGACACAAGACACACTAATTGTGCTATAGACAATTTATTAGAAGGGGATAGTCAATGTTTTAAAATAATTAGTGATTAAATGATGAGGACTCATGAGGTTACTAGGCTAAAGTTCACTGGTCTCATTTTATTGAAACCTGAAAGGATGATTCATCTTTTTATTGATTTGATCCACATTGCCTCATTAGTGTCTCATTTGCTCAACTGGGAATTGTTGTTTAATCTCCGTGTAATTATTTCATCCTTTATTTCAAAATAAAATTGTATTGTGTGTTTGGATTGCACAGTGAATTTTACAGTTTTGGCTTTCAGTGTGCTCCTACCTGGCTGGGTGTATCCGTGCAGAGAGGTGGGGGGCATCCCAGGGCCTGGAGGCTGTGTGGCACTATGGGACACGTGGGCCGGTGGTGGTGCAGAGCTGTAAGCTGCTGCTGCCGACGACAGTGGCGGCGGCGGCAGTGTCGTGCTTGAAGCTGGGTTCACGTGATTTCCCACAGGGCCGCGAGGAGGCGTGCTCATGGAGGCGGGTGGCCCCATCGGTGGGGGAGCTGTGTTGTACTGCCATGATGGAGCCATGGGCTGCGGCTGTTGGGGGTTCGGGTAGTAGCTGCTAGAAGACACTGTGGGAGGGGGGGGGGTGGCCTGTGCAGGGGGCAGCCTGGGACCGGGGCTGGGGCTGGCAGACTGAGGAGGGGTATGGGATGGAGCAATTCCCAGTGGAGGCCTGGTCAACAACGGCTGGCCTGGGGGAGCTGGGTAGGAAGTGAGTGGTGGGCCAGGCTGGTAGGAGCTGACTGGGGGAATGGGCTGGTATGCCCCAGAGGGGTAAAGTCCAGGGCCGGGGGGTGCGGGAGCTTTGGCCTGCATTGGATTGTAGGTTGGTTGGTGAGTCATGCCATAGCTGACCCCTGGCAGCTGCTGGAGGGCAACTGGATTCTGCGATGGACCTGGAGACCAGAGGAGGACAACAGGTCAATGTACAATTAGTTATCACATGTTTCTCTTAAAATAAACACACATCCAACCATCAAAATTACACATTTCAAGTCCTTCCAGGCATGCTCATTACTTAATACTACTTAAATGTTTGACAATGTTACATATCAACTTCATGTTGTACATTCTTCTTTCTTTCGAACTGTTTACCAACAGTGCTGACACTGCTGTAGCAAACAACAGGCTGTCGGGACCCTCTCTTGTGTACCAGATGCCAAAATGTGCCCATGCGTTGCAGCTCTCTAGGTTACGGTCTTCTCATGCTTGACCAGAGCCATTATGAAACGTTTCTGTAAGTTAGCCTTATGTTCAAAAGCTTAAAAGCCAAGCCATTAGCTTCCCAGACAGATAAAGCCAGCGATGTTGTAGATTCCGCGTCTGAAAAAGGCTATTGGTTGTGACCCAAGTGCATTTTAATTAAAGCAAATCCTTTGGTTTAAATCTGTTCAAAAAGATATATGAAAAACAGATGGCACAGTAATAGCAGTGACGACACCGCGTGAAAAGCACTCAGATCCAGCAAATGACCAATGAACTGACAGCCTGGGGTCTAATCTCTTTACCTGGATTTAATTCACCATGATCTGCCTTCAGTGACAGTGAGCCAAGTCTGGCCTTACTTTATTGAACACAGCAGCTGTAAGACGCTTTGGCACTATTAAAAATGCTCTGATTGTATATTTTGCAGACACCAAACTAAAATGTGGCATTTGTTTCTAAATTTCCCAAATGTCAATACCAGGAACAATGATGTCATACATAGCAGCATAGCAACAACAAAAATCCAATCAAAAAATATAGTCAATTGGAAAAAAAGAAAGAAGTTGGTCAGAGTGGTAATTCACGTCAATGCATGTGTTACCTATATAACAATCTGACAGGCATCAGTGATTAAATTGCAGCATCAGTGTAGTGCCGCTTGGACCTTAAAGATTACATAATGCAAAAGGATTCACTACGATCCACTTAGTCCTGCACTACATAACTGGACGCAGAGCTAAGTCAGCAGAGTGAGAAGGGATTAGAAAACAACTCTTCTCAATGAGCAAAGATAGATGAAGTCACATAATCCACCACAAATCTTTGTCCTTCCTGGAAGCAGGGAAATTTTAAGAACTAAAGCTCCTAGTCAGTTACAGCACCTGTCCAATCAGAAAGCACCTGATGCAGAATCAGACCTTTTCGGCCAATCACAAATCAACCGTGGTAAAACCTATTGAAAGTTAGTTTTTTGTGATGAGAACCACCCCTAAAACTAGAAAACAGGAGAGGTTTCCATGGGGAAATAAAACAGTAATATTATTTAAAAGGTATCTTCATCATTTCAATCCTGTACTGTCAGATGAATGCCCATAAAAATGGCCTTAGGATATAGAAATACTTTACTATTGTGATCTTTGGTCCAGGTCCACTAAATACTGGCCTCACTGACATCAAGTAGATGTGTGATAAGAGTAAGACATAAAATATAATTTGAACGAGAGAAAGTAAAGTATAAGCTTTTGTGAGCTTACAGTGGGTGGGTTATCTACAGTTGCTTTTAGTCTTTATACATGAAACTTACCAGCAGACTTTGTTATAGTTGTGTTATAGTGTTATAGTCCAGTTATAGTGTGGAGACTGCATGTGACGTGTGGAAACATTTTGGTGTAGCACAATACGCATGGCATACACACTGATCACTTTCTCATGACTGATTAAAGGGCTACTTAAGTCCATTTGATTTCGTCATTCATCTTAAAGATATCCCACAATAACAATCAATTTACAAGCATTGGTTGAAAATGCAGCCCATTCAGCTTTAGTGGCACATTGTCAGGATTTGTTTCTATTGCCAGAAAAACACCTTGTCTTCAGATTCAAAAACACGTTTGTCTATTGCTTTAAAAACCCCGACTGATGCACTGTAAACTGGGCCTGCAGTTGCTTCGTCTGCACAGCACAAGAGAGCTCACTCAAACGCATCAATAAGAAACGCTGCTGAAGGCTGCACACAATCACACTTTTGTCAGCTGTCACTGACTGCGTTTAGATAGATCTCCCTCAGCAGTTGTGTGGGAACCAGTAAGAAATGTGTGAGTAATCTCAAACTGAAATAGGTAATTAGTTGAGCCTGGAGAAAGCACCGCAGCAACATATCTGGATCATTCCCAATGTGCCACATGTACAGTAAAACCTTCAACGCAAACAAGCCAGAACTATTTGGCCTGGTAAAAATCCGTATTACACAACAATGAGGGAACAAATAAACATACAGATGGGTTTACTCACTGCTACACAAGAAAAACCCTAAGGAGACAGACGCGAAAAGACAAGTCAAAGCTCGTTAACTGTTCTAATTTGATGGAGAACTTCTGGGTAACCGAGCAGCTTGACAGGTGAAAAATACAAGTAGTAAGGTGCTAACGGTGCGATCACACCATCGCAGCTGTGTTTTCTGTTTACACCTGGCTTTAAAGTTGATGAATGTTCACCCTACGATTTGTCATCATGTTAGTTTTGCAAGTTGGTTATACTTAGCGAACCTTAATGATAGCAACTATTTTAGTCATCGTAAGTCAGTCAGATAACACAGGTCTAGATTAACCGCAGTTACGCCGACTATATAACTATAATAACTATAACTGACAGCTCGCTCTTGCTTGGCTACCTTACGTTACAGTGTTACTAAGCAATGCAGTTAGCCAACAGTTAGCAGGTAGCCACAGAGACAAGATCCAATACCTGCTGCTAGTGTTAGCTTGTTACTTGCGTTGATGGCTACTTCGCCTTGAACTAACTTTAACTACATTTAAACGTTACTCACCATTCGCATATGCCTGTCCCGTCCCTGTCCCGTTCTGTGAGTTGAACCCCGCAGTTGACATCTTGAAACAGACACCAGGATCTAATTTGGAGGTGCTTGGTTGGCGAATAGCTAGCTGCGTCTTTAGCTAGCTAACTAGCTGGCAGTCGCGGGGTACCGTTCAAACCTGTGGCTCTGACGATGTGGCGTCTTTAGTCAAAGCGTCGTCAACGTGGACGTCTCCTAGTTTCTTTTAAAAAAGTTAATTAGCTGACTTGTTTGGCGATCACAGGGCCATGACTCTTGCCAAAACCCCGTTCAACTAGCTACGGGTGAGTAACGACAGGCCTTGTCAGAGTAATCGTGTGAGACACTTCTCCTCTTTCACCGGAAGTTGGGATCACCCAGCAGGATCAACGTAAAAATCGTCGGGCATGCGCAGTGTGTACACGTGGCATTTCCTCCTGTGCTCCGGATTTTTCAAACGTACTAGGAACAAGAGGACAAGATTTATTTACCTGTTTCACTCTCCGAATGTATGCACAACCAACAAATTATCAGTTGCTCATTTAATTGTAGGTGGTGGGATCGGTGAAATATCCGCAAATGTCCATTTAGATTATAATCTCCAGAGTAATGGTCACCCATAAAATAAGTGACATTTAAGTGCCTAACAAGATTATTTTCATGACTTTACAAGCGAAAAAGCAAACGATAGAACCTACCGAGCTGGTGGGTAATTGTTTCGTGGCTTTATTTGATCTTTAAGTCAGTCACAAATACCCTGATAAAATATAATTATGAAATGTGTGTATTATTTTTTTTTAAATAAGAGGACGTCTAAACCTTCTGAATATTTCAGTTCTCCTGCCGGAAAGATGACTGTGAAACATAAACAGGAAGCGGCTGGGCAGAGTTTTGGGGAGTAGTTGGACAGCCATTGCAGTGTCGTGGCTCAGTAACAAAACACGAAAAAGGAGAGGAAGACCTGGCATTTCGCAGGCTCTCTTTTTTATTTGACCGGGAGACCAATTTACATGAGTATAAGAGCGAACACACTCGTTAAATCAATCTACACCTAAATAACGGGTAAGTTTTTTAATACGTTTTCTCTTGGGTGACCAGAAAAGAGTCTTATGTTAGCGGTCGGCATCTCGGCTAGCAAATTATCCCGGCTGCTAACAATGCTACGTTAGCTTTGCTAACACATAGTTGGCTAACTCGCATATTATCAAAGAGCCTCTAGTTGGAAATAAACTGAAGTTGAGCCACCGTTATGTGTATTTTAACATCCACGTTTATTACTAGAAGGAAAATACTCGCACTATCACACGTCTCTCTTGATGTTCGTAAGCTGGTGAAGTATTTCTCTAGCTAACTGCTAATTAACCAACGTAGCTAGTACCCTTCGATGCAACGTCGCCTCTTGGAGAATTTGACACGTAGCTAGTGGCTTCCTGCTAGCCAGCCTGTTAGCCGGCCTCACCCAGTCTATACAAAATAAGACTTAATGTTACATGTCTAACTTTGAGCTGACATGTTGTTATAGTTATGCCGTTTTATTTTTGATTTTTTGTCTATGCGAAACCTGACTGAAATCAATCATCCGTGTAACGTTAGCCGGTAGGGTAAAGGTTAGCTAACTTTACTGCTACGTTGACAGCAGTTGTGATAACTGGACATCCACTGTCTTTACTGTAATACGGATTCGTAATTTAGAGCCTGGGAAAATGGGAATTAATAGGGGGAATGTCTCCTCAAGGGAAAAAATGTGTTCTACATCATGATTTGTGAGTTAAAACACATATCTAAACTAGCGCTGTTATGCTTTCTCAAATAACATATTTTCAAATGATTTTTTTGTGTTTAATTATGAGCCATATTAACACTGGTTCTTCAGACGCGGAAGAATTAATTCAGAAAGTGGAAAGTAATAAGGGCAAACTGTCAACACGGGTGGCTTGGTGATTTTTGAGTAAGTGCTGTTAACTATGCTGTTAAGTTCACCTGATAGATTTAATCAAGAACAGATGCCTCAGTGATGGTGAGTTTAGATCTGAGGGCTTTTCTATCCAAATTCTTTCTGGACACCTCCAGTAATTTTGACTTGGCAACTAGCAGTTTTTGTCACAACTTTTTTGTTATTGTCACCTTAATGTAGAGCTGGAAGGATCAGTTGATTTGATTGGTTGTTGCAAGGGAACATAATTGGTAACTATTGTGATATTCCATTTTCAAGCAAAAATGCTAAACATCCTCTGGCTACAGCCTCACAAATGAGAGAGTTTGCTGCTTTTCTTGGTCTTACGTTATAGTTCTATGATATAACATTTATGCAATATTCCTTAGTTCTGGATTTTTTGGCTTGACAAAACAAGATATTTAATTACATCACTTTGTGCTCTAGGACACTGTGATGGACATCTTTGACTGGTTTTGGATGTTTTCATAGACCAAATAATGAATACAGACCGATTGATCAACAAGGATAATAATCATTAGTTGCAGCCCTACTTTAATGTGGTTGGTCATGCTTGTTTTAAACTCATGTGTATATATTGGCTCATGTTTGCCTGTGGTTGTTGTCAGTTACTATCAAACTGTTTCACACTCACAGCTGCATCACGCCACACGTGGGAGCATCAGACTGTACTGCAGTGTCGTAGCAACCACTGGAGGCAGGAGCAGCAACATATGGGGCTTGAGCATAGCAGCAGCTGACGTGTAGCTCAGCTGTATTTTCTGTATTTGCGTGGTCTTGACCTTTGGCTACCTTATACTTTAGCCCTGGAGTTGTTTGCATGTTACGTAACTAGGGATAGAGGTTGCCACCAGCTTACCTTGTTCTGATGCCTCTAAAACGGTCACAGAGAAAATTAGAAATTTAGAAAACGATGTGTGTGTTTTCAGTGTATCAAATGTCATGGTTTCATAGGGGAAAACTTTGATGTAACCAAAAGCTTCTCCTTTGGTTATTGGGAGAGGAAGTTTGTTCATTTTTTTCCTGCTGTTTTTTTTTCTCAGATTTTCATGACACTTGCTTAAAAGAGGGGAAAAAAAGAAGCTTGTGTGAACTAGAATGACAAATGAACAAAGCAAATGCTTTTCCTACGCAGAAACAACAAGCTGTTCCATGTAGCAAGTCAGGGAGTAGTTGACAGTTGCAGCATGCCCTATCTCAGATCCATTTAGTTTTGATTGAAGTACAGTCTGGCTCGCTTCTCTTGAAAGGCTAAAACTAGGCTTAATTTCCAAGGCCCTTGCAGATGGCTTGCGTTGAACAAAACACTCATGTTGCCCATTGAGGAGCTGTCAGATTGTATGCAATCAGTGCTCTGAAACTTCTGTCCCCCTGTCCAAAGACTCCTACTGGAACGAGCTAATCATTGGCTGTAGAAAGCCAATCATTGTTCTTATCACCAATTGCCAGTACCTTATCTGATAGGTTGAGGCATTCTTCATATTCATAGTGGTGAGGGGTGCTGATTGTTTTTTTTGATTTTACTGTCTGTCTTCTGATGTCTGATTCATTCACTTCTGTTCTGTTCACTTGTTGTGCTTTCAGGTACTTTCCCCTGTACGCTCTGGGACTGTAATAAAGATGATGTTAAGCCATAATTTAGTTCAGCAGTCCAATGCTGAAAAAAATAATTTTCTTTTTAGATATGCATGCTATGAAGTGAATACCAGTTACAGTTGAAATTGCAGTGTTTCATCCATATATTTCCTCATGTTAAAATGTAGCCTTACCAAATATGTAATTTACTGAATTTATCTTCCTTTTTAATCTCCTCCCAAAAACCCTGAACCTTAGCATCATACTGTATATCAAAATTTGAATTTAAATTTGCACATTTCCCTACCATCTGGTGTTTTTAATGGAGATTTTACAGGCATGCCGAGCCTCTTAAATACTGCTATTGTGAAAACGATTTCAGGTTCAGTATTTGGTTCATGCTCAGGATAAAGAGAGATACTGTTCAAATCTCCTCCAAAGTTTCCTGCCACAACAATTTAGTGCTGACACTCATTTCTAAATGCATACAGTTCATGATAGGTAATACCTCTGTCCATGTGAAAGGAGACATTGTATGATGACACTTGTGTATTATAATTGATAAAATGTAACAAGTTATTGATACATATTCAGAAGTGAAGTATTGGGAGAAGGTACCAATATTAGTTTACCTGTATCTTGCTTCAATTTTGATCATTCGCTGTATGATAATGATGGATGTTACAGCAAAAATGTTCCAGTTCTTTTTTTGTTCTATATGTGTGTGTGTTCATGTCTTTTTACCCCTGTTTTTTTCCCATTGGTTGTTTTTCAGGATTCAACAGCTCCGGATATGTCATTCCTATTCGAGTGGTTTTATAACGGTTTCAATAGCGTACTACAGTTTTTAGGTGAGTACTGGTGGTAATTTTGATTTCTTTAGTATATTAAGTCATTAATCAAAGTGGTGTTCCCATAATGTTAGCCAATGTTGTTGAAATGTTAAACAGAGTTGGTAATTTGAGAATGAGTATATCTTCAGTGATGACAAGAAGAATGTTAGTTGGCTGTCACACCTCAGATGTATAATGAAAAGTGGGGCTAAGACTGTTGTGCACAATGGTAAGCTTTGTTCCTAGAAATCCATCCCTGTTGTGAGAGAGACTAATAGGAAGAGGCAGGAAGAGGCAGAGTTTCTCTCTAAGTGTTTGTTTACTTTGTGCCTGCAGACACAAATCTGAAACACAAATACCCTGACGGTTCACCAGGCACCACTCCTGAACAACAGATCTACACTACAAAATTTTATGTTTTAGCAAAGCTGCCTCCACAGCTCAAGCTCTTGTCAGGCAAAACTCATCAGTTTATTTCATAATCAAAGACATTACAAGGCTCTTTTCACACTGACCAATTTCTAATGTGGTCCATGTGGTAAGAAATGAATGAAACACCATCTTCACTGTCCAGTATTGAAATGCTTCTGTGTAGATTGAATGGGCCTTTATAGCTTTTTGCTGAGAGCACTAACACGAGCTGACTTATGGCTTTGGTTCCCAATGGGGCCACACATGCTACTTACGGTCCTGTAAAGTGGCTCTAAGCGGCTAAAAGCATCCACCAAATGGCATATGTCATGAAAGGCGCATAAAGGAACTGTCTTTCAGAAACATGACAAGATTTTTCACCCCAGCTTTTTAAATTTGCCAGTGATGAAAGTGTCCATTTCAGATGTGCTGGAAAATCTTGTTATGTGTACCAGCTGCTCTTCTCCCTAGCGTGTGCTGTTCTAGTTTCTGTGTCAGAGCTGCTCCTGTGAAGCAGTCGTTCCTGTTCTCCCTGTCAGACAGGTTGCATGGTGCTGTTGTGAGTAATGATGACATCTATTCAAGCTGACTCAGTCAGAAATTTCACAAATCCACTGGGTATCTCTATGCTGACTCAGAGAGTGGTAAACTCAAAGCCTTGTAATCTTGTCAGCAAAGTTGAGAAAGGAGTGGCCTTGGTTGCACCTGTCTTGTGTATTCAGGTAATCGGAACGCCTGGAACTCACAATGAGAGTAAAATCTGGTTGGTTTGCCTTTAAACAAAAAGCATTTTTGTGCGTTTTATTTTGAAGAATAGTGGGTTATATCAATGTGACTGAATACCATAGGAGTGGCTTAATTTTTTGTTTCATTTAATGTTCACAGTGTGATGTAGAGATTAGAGAATGGCAAAATCTGTAGAGAATCTGTTTTCATCAAACAACAAGGGCACTGTGTGAACTGAATATCTAGTACATGCCTGAGAACAAGTCTGAACATGACAAGTCAAGTGTCACTTTGACGCTTTGAGGATTGATTTTTGTTTTTCAAAGTTCTTAGAGCTATGACAGAGCTTCAAAATCAGACTGAATTCAAATGTGGTTAGTTTTTCTTATGTGTGAAATTTTCAAAGACTGAGTTTTGAATATTGTGATGCAGCCCATCTAAAAAGATCTCTAGTGTCTGGGCTTGCATTCTGAAATGCTTCTGGCTTTGTTTCAGGACTGTACAAGAAATCCGGCAAGTTAGTATTTCTTGGCCTGGACAATGCTGGTAAAACGACGCTACTGCACATGCTCAAAGATGACAGATTGGGACAGCACGTGCCAACTTTACATCCAAGTGAGTGTGGTGCTACTTTCTCTTTCTCACATGAAAATCCACACATGTTCACTCATTTATGTATTGAAAGCCATCCATGCAAAAAAAAAAAAAAAAAAATCAGGCTGATTGTTCACAGACATTTGTTATGCATTTTTCAACATTTTTCTTACAGCTGTGTCAAATGGGTATTGTGTTGACATATTCATTCATGCTTTACATGTGGAAATACACCAGCCTATTGTGTGCCATTGACTTTTAAGGTGCTGGATTTTTCAAATTTGCTCATTGCTCTTTTCTTTTCCCCAGCCTCGGAAGAGTTGACGATTGCTGGCATGACCTTCACCACCTTTGACCTTGGAGGCCACGCACAAGGTGTGTGTGTGTGTGATTGGTATACTGATAGAGATATAAAACATTTTCCTCCAGGCAAGATACCTTACAGAGGGAAAAAGTAGCATGCAAATTCTGCAGCACAAAAAGGAAATTCTCTCCCTCCCACCAACACTCCTGCTAACATGGCCAATACAATATACCACTGTAGATGACACTTGTTTTTGTTTGTGTATTGCTTCACACAGCCCGCAGAGTGTGGAAAAACTACCTCCCTGCCATTAATGGCATTGTCTTCCTTGTGGATTGTGCGGACTTGACCAGATTGGCCGAATCAAAAGCAGAACTTGATGTAAGTACCTCCGACCTGCTAGGTTGCTCTCGCGCTGTTGAGAAGTGCTTTTGAGAGAATCCAGAACTGCTCTAAATTTTCTAAGTGTGCAATTTTGGTTAATTTGTTAGTGTTTTTTGCACCTGATGTCAATTAGTAAACTTTGTCAGTTGTATCTATGAACAAATGAAGATGGTTCAAGAAATATTTTTATCAAAGCAGGTGATGTAAAACCAGTGCAATTCTTGAAAATTTAGGAAATTAGTAGTTACAGTAGAAGTAAATTACTCACAAAATCACTACTGGAAGTCACTAAATATCATTCAGGCATCACATATTGATGCGTAACACACTGAGGGTAGTTTTTTTTTTATCATCTTAAGGACAAAAATGAAAGCCAAACTGTAAAACCTTTTCTACCCCTCCAGGCATTAATGACAGACGAGACCATCGGAAATGTGCCTATCCTGATCCTGGGTAACAAGATCGATAGACCAGAAGCCATCAGTGAGGAGAGGCTGAGGGAAAGTTTTGGATTGTATGGACAGACGACAGGCAAGGTAAGAAGACACAACAACAATATTTATGTGTAAGGACAGTATGTTATACACTGTTTTACCAGAGACCAGACAAAAGACAGCAAAGAGTTAAAGGTAGACTATGAGAAGATGAGTCTCCACCCTAAAACACTGACACTGAAATGTTACTCAGTAATGGCGTCAAAACAGACACAAACCCCTGCATTTCTGGTGAAATATATTACTGCTACCTGGTCTGTTTCTACGGTTAAGTATTAATATCAAATTTTAGTTTGCTGGGTAGAGATTTTTTTTTGCAGTAGTTCCCTACTTTACCCGTTTGCCAAGTTGGAGAGAAATTTAACACCTGTTTACATTTTTACATATTGAGTAAATGTATTTAAACCCAGTGCTTGCTCTTGATCTCAAATTCACTGCAACGCAGATGATTTCTGTTTTTGTTTGTTTTTTGGGTTAAGAGGACAAGGTTACTGTCTTTTTTTCTTGAAAAAAGGTGGTGTAAAAACTTGACTTTGCATTTGATAATTTTAAAAAAGTGGATTTAATGTGACTTTTCTCCTGCTTTTCTCTCAGGGCAACATTCCCATGAAGGAGCTGAACACAAGACCACTGGAGGTGTTCATGTGCAGTGTGTTGAAGAGGCAGGGCTATGGCGAGGGCTTCCGCTGGCTCTCCCAGTACATCGACTAAAGAAGCCAAGCAGCCGTAACATACCAACACCACCACCACCACCACCACCATCAGGGGGGCGCTAAACCCAACCACTCAAAGACGCCCACCATTGCCACAAGTACCATCATACTCAGCCCCATGTTTGGTTTAAACAAGTCTGCCTCCACCTCCAGAGAAACCAGTACAACTTGATCCCAATAGACTTTTATTGGTCGAACATTTGGTTCTGCACTTACAGCATTCATAACTGTACGCGCACACACACACACATAATACGCTCGTTTCCATCTCTCTTTCTTTTTCTAAGAGAGTAACAGCATTAGTTCCACAGCAAAGGGTGTTCAAATTTAAACGGATGAATCTTTTCTATATTGTGTCTGTCGTTTGCTGCCCTCTCTCCCTCCCTTCCTGCCATCTGTTGAGTGTGATGATAGATGCGTTATAACTGTAAATCTGTACATGTATCAAAAAATCCCCAGCGCCTCTTCCCCCTCTTCATCCCATTTTGAGCAATGACAGAGAGCAACATAGTTGTATACATTGCAGTACACTTTTTTTTAACAGTAAAGACAGTCATTCAACATTATAATTAATCACTGAGTTTTGGTTTGTCCAGTTTTTTTCTTTTCTTTTTTTTCCTACATGATTTCAATAAACAAACTGTGTGGCCACGTATACAGCCCTCACTATAGACGTGTGGCTGTTTCACCCATTTATTAAAATGGACCAGTGCATTTATCTTAGTGATCCATTTATTTTGGTTACTTGGGAGTTAAAATAATTTTGTTCCAGACTTCTTTCTTGTGGGCACAGTAGCATTGAATGGATCTAAGTAAACTGTGGGCTCCCTTTTTTTAAAGAGAAGCATGGGGTGGTAGTGAAGCAGTGGGAGGAGAATTTTAATAGAAAAATAATACTGGCTATAACCCCAGCGAGGTTTGATGAAATCGTGTAGACAGCACAATGGTCAGTTGATGCAAAGAAAACTATTTAAGTAAATGAAGCTTTTGAATAAATAGCTTGATAATAACATGCAGTAAGAGATGAAGGGAGGAATAAACAGATGGTTGTAACATCTAGTAGTTGTCGTCGATATTAATAGTCATCCTACAGATGTATTTTGCAGCGCAGACCTTTTTACAGGGTGAATCTAGTGACCAAGCGTAGATAACAGAGGACACAATCCCATAGTGGGAACAGGTAGATAGGCCTACAACACCTCTAAGAAAGGGACCATGTATATATGAAATGTACACCAACATCGTACATGGATTTTGTATTTATAAGTGGTATCCTTTGATCTATGTGCATTACCAGAAACTATTATGCATGCCTTGTTCTTTTGATTTTTAATGACCATTATTCCAGAGTACAACAGGAGGGAAGAAGATGCCAAAATTTACAATGAGAGCTGATTGTCATGTTTTTTTTAACAGAAACAATGGAATTGCGCGTAATACACTCTTTTTCTGTCCCCGTCCCTTTGTGTCTCTTTCATTCCCTCATGACTACGTGATGAGCTGTTCCAACAAGGGTGGGACTTGCTGTTGTTTGCATCATAAAAATGTAATAAATGTTTGCAATGAATAACAGGCTTTAACATTGATCCACAATGAAGACTGATTTTTTTTGTCACTTGTCTTTGATGAGATCAGTGATGAAGTATGCCGTTCCTTTACTTAAGAAAAAGTACCAGTACAGCAGGAACACCAGTCATTCGCTACAAGTTCTCCTTATGAAGAAAAATGCCCCCTGTGACTGATGAAGTGTTATATATGATATTATTAGATTGTTTGCAGTTAACTGTTGAAGATGGTCAAGGTGGAGCTAGTTTTTAAGTACCAGCACACTTCTGTGGTTTACCACCAAGGGGTCTTGCCCCCTCTAGTGGGTCAAGTCCAAGTGAGATAATTTGTGGGATAATTTGCTACATAAATATGAATTAACTTTTTGGACATTTCTTTAATCTCGCCTGTTTGTGAAATATTGGAGAGTGTGACCTCTTTAGACCTCAAACATTTATTTAAATAAAAACAACTTGAGAAGTTTAGAGGGAAAAACACTTTTGATGGAACTACAAACAACTTGGGCATGTGAAATGTGCATGGGCTCCAAATAGACGCAAATAGACGTTTTTGGGGGGCAAAAAGGTGCAAAGAAGAATTGTTGGGAACCACTGGTTTGAAAATTTTGAATTTGAAAAGTAACTAATAATTAAGGCTGTCAAAACAGTGCAGTAAAAAGTATAGTATTTCTTCAAATGCCTTAAAATAGAAATACTCAAGTGAAATACAAGTATTTCAAAACTGCACCTGTAGTGAGATGACTGCATTTCATCATCTGACAGTTGTAGCCTGGAGCAGGATTACATAGCATGTATACAGTTAACTGGAGGTTATGTAAATGTATCTTCAACACAAGCACTTTACTATCATGCCACTAGGTGGAGCACATTACATGAAAACCTATATCCTTAGGAGCACTGAACAATTTATCTTCACTCTACACAGATGACAAGGTGAATCATATTAATATGAATGGTGTCAGAGGAATTCTTTAGAAGACAGGAACAGTTGCTGAGAGGATAATTTATTTTTCTCCCTTCAATTTTACATAAAGTGCAGGTGTAACACTGTCTGACAGGATAATAGCGTTGGGTTTATCCCACTAATTTATTGATCATGTCAACAAAAGCACCCAGTGCCTGTTCTTTTCCTAGATTAAGTTCCAGGGAACCACAGGTTTGATTTTAGTATTCCACAAAAATCACTCACAGACTTAACAGCAAATGGATTGTTTTTATGTAAACAGCCGTGCTGTTTGTTGGACAACTGGTGTCACTGTTTATCTCCAAGGTTTCTTTTTGTAATAACAAAACTGGTCACTGCAATAATAAATGACAGCCTCTATTAATAATTGAATGTTGGAGGTTCCTTGAATGCGCCACAAGGAGAGATTTTGAATATTGTTCCTACTCCCAATTGCAGCTCTTCCTCAGTCCTGCAAGTTGATTTTTATACAGTATGTGAAAACTAAGAAATTAGCCCAAAACCTATGATATGAAATCAAAAATATAAGTAATATCAGTAATAATAATAATAATAATAATGATAATAATTTGTACAACATGGACAACTACTAGTTTGGTCCTTTAAGTTCACATTCTCTAATATACACAAAATCCTTCATAGTTCTTCTCTTACATCAGGACATCTCACAGAGTATATATAAGGATATATCTTTATGAAGTCTATGGGTCATCCACAGAGTCCATGTCTTTCCCACATGTACTGCAGCACTCTCCTGTCACAATATCAGCCACACACACTCCCACAGCGATCAGCGGGGAGAAGACAGTCAGGACAACAGCCAGCAGCAGATGCCCACACACCCCACAGTGATGCTTCTTTCCCTGAGCTGCCCCCACACCTTTTCCCCTGTTTCCTTCCCCTTCCAGGGCTGCACTCACAGTCGGGGCCAGGGCTTCGGGTATGGGCTGAAGTCCGAGACGTTGGCAGTGGGTCTCAGAACTGGTTTGTGACTCCTGCAGCGGTCCTGGCTGAGCCACAGTCTGGTCAGGCTTACCACCATCACTGCGACAGAGGGAAATGTGGTTGCTCGGTAGGCTTGATGGGTCTGACTCCTGAGCTTCTTGCCCTGGATGAGGTGACTGAGGGTTGCCTGTGCAGGACAGGTTTTCTACTCGCAGCACAAGTGGAGACTGACATGGCATGATGCAGGAGTATGAGAGGAGGGATCTCAGCTAGGTGGACTGTTGAGATAGAAAAGACTGTTTTAATAGGGAAAAGATAAAAAGAACTAAACCCATACTGTAGGTTATTACTATTTATATAGATACAAGAAAAGTTATCACCCTTGATTAAGACTATAATAATATGAGGGAAATGAAAAATAATAAATTGTGGTAAGGTAAGGTAAGCGGTGAGTTAGTTATCAGATTTCTTACCTCAGTATGTGAAGTTTCGTGTCAGCTCTGCAAAGAAAACTGATGCGGCTCGTTTTCCCTCACTGCTATATTAGACACTAGAGGAGGTGACTTCCCCTTTCTGGTAACTTTGCTTCCATGTTCCTGCCAATCAGCATTCAAGACACACCTGAACCAAGCAACAACAATATACAAGAAGTTAACAAGAAGGGGTTGGACCTCCACTGTACACGGTCATTCATTCAGAGGAAAATGCAATCTGATATTTTTAAAAGAAATTAATCCTCTTCCTGTATTATTAAAAAAGAGATGCTGAATAGCTTTGAAATTCCACGGCACTTGGTCAGACTATGTGAGGTGATTTTCCACAGAAGAAATTAAATCTCTATATGTACAGCCCAGTTTTGCAGCTGGTACTCTAATGAGGCTGGAGATGAATTTAGAAATATGTATTATAATATTTTATATGATTTTGGAGTATGATTATCACAGTAAAAACAATGTGAGCTCATTCTTACAGTTGCTAAAACAACCAACATTATTTGCTCAAGTACAGCAATGTTTAAAGAGCTCATATGATTATTCAGTGGATTCAACTGGTGATGACATCACTCCCACACATTACAACCAACCAAATTTTTGCTAAAAATAACAGAGACCAAACTTTATCATGATACATCTGTAGATATGAAAAAGTCAAAACAATAAAGACTGCAAGGATTATTTATCTAGAAAAAGAGTTCCACCCTGAGATGCCGAGCATTGTCAGACTCAAACATAATGTGATGGATGATGAGATAAAGAGCTTCATGGGTTTGTTGAACGTAAAAACATATTTGTCTCATTAAGTTGTATCATTTCCTGTACAACACACAGATTTCAACTGGTGACTAGACAGGTGAACACACAGTTTGCGGACATTTCCATAGACAAAAACAGAACAAAACAAAGTTAATAGTGAATTGAAAAAAAGTTGCTGCATGACTTGCAGTAGTTCATTTCACAATGGTGGCCTAACAACATTTTCCAACAGCTTTCTGGTTTTCAAGTTTCTGCTATTTGAATTTTGACCCAAAGCAACTAAGAAGAACAAAAGAAACAATTACTTACAGTGAAAATATCACAGATTCTTGACTTGGAGGTCAGATAATAGGATAATAACTGTATTTATCTGAAGCACCCTCAGTTTTAATTTTCTCTATGTGTTAATACAGTGTAGCCACAGCAATGTAATGAGTATCTAGAAAAAAATGTTCCTACAAATGTAAGGCAGTGGAAATCCACATCAATATTCTTATTTACAGTGCTTGAACTTGACATGAAGAATTTTCCCCCAGGGAGTTGAAGCCCTCTTACTCCTGAGGCACTCTCAATTTATAGCCTGAATGTTGTGAGTGCAGCTATATTCAGTCGAAGTCATTCTTATAAATCAGCATGTATGATTTGAAAAAAAAAAAGGATCCAGATATGAAGTGAAAATTTCAATCTAATGACATTTTCACACATGAGGCCCTTGGGTTCTCTGCTCACAATAATTAGCTTCACTCTATCAAAATCTCAGTGCAGGATTAATGATTTAAGAACATTAATCACAGACAACTTAACACTCTCATTCATACAGGATGGATGTTGTCGCAGGCTTTTAATACAAATGTTTTATAGTTCAAATGATTTCTTCCTGATAACATATGCAGGAAGGATGTTTATAGCTTGCAGCATATTTCAGTGTCTTTCATTGTAATTGACTCTGGAGACTTGATTTGCCTTATTTTGAAACTGTACCTATTATATTGGCATCAGTTACAAGTAATCAAAGGACAATGAGACTAAAAAACAGTTGAATAAATATTCCTACATTTATGATGGTTGCTTGCAGGGCAGCAGTGAGTAAGGGAACAACCATCGGACCAGGGCTCAAGCCCCAGGTAGCGCAGACTGCCACCCTGCCCCTGCTAAAGTGTCCTTGAGCAAGATTCCCTAGAAGCTCAAGAAGCTATACTGTGGGTGACCTTTGGCCCTTTTTTGGAAGGGTCTAAAGGATAATCAGTTCTGTTTTACATTATTGAGCTGAGAAATGTAAACTTGTATTCACCCCTGTCACAAGTTTGAAGAAAATGAATATGTCTAGTTGCAGTACTAGTACAGTTATGGCTAAATTACAACTAGCATAACAGTCATGGTAATAGAAGTGGCAGTACTTGTAACTGTAACTAGTAGTACCAGTTGTAGTGGAGTCTTCTTTCTCCTCTGGCTTGCATCCTGTTTAGTTTGTGTTCAGTTCCTTTCTCTTCTAATAATGTGAAATAAAATTATATTTAGTGACAACTGACGGTTTAGTGACGGTAGTCAGATAATGAGCGGGATCTCACAAACAGAAAGAAAACAAAGCAATCAAGAGAGCACACATAGATGATATGATAAACACTTCTATTGTGTGGGACCTGAAAATAAACACTTGGATCAGATAAACTAGGTGAGAGATTGCTCTGGAGACAAAGGCAGGCATGGCTCCCCCAAATTCTACTTCCTTATTACTGAAAAAAAAAGACATGTAAGTATAGTCATGCACACAGTATCAGGGGCAGACAAAATGATGGAAACAATACATGAAAAGGGAGGCATCAGTGTCCTATGCAAAGATCCAACTTGGGGAAACTGAGAATGAAGGGGCAAATCTGGTGGACTGGGGGCAAAGAAATGGTAATGACAAGCCTGGAACCCACATGCCCCATTTATAATGAAGTGATGCTTTTCTCAGGGAAGCAACATGTTTATTTTTAAAACTAGCTATAACTGTCATTGTAAGAAGACGAAAAGTTTCTAGGTATTACCAGATAGATTTGCTTAAACATTTGCTTTTTAAAGACACTAACAAAGACATTTCACACAGCTTGTTGTGACGGAAACTAATTGGAAAAGATAATGTATACTGTCTTTGCTTACACTTAAAAGATGAAAAAAATATTAAATTAAAGGTCACCACAGGATCTCCACTACCTGCTGGTGTTTGATTATCAGCTCATGGAGATTATACCTGCCACCTCATCTGCCAACTGTGCTCTATTTAAACTGGGCCCTTGCCGCTATAGAATAAGTGCCACACTGGCATGGCCGAATGGAACACAGCCAATTATAACTGTGTAATTTGTGCTGCCCTGACGGGTGCAACAAACTCAGCGGAAGGATGTGGGAGATGTCAATCAAGCGAAGTCTGTGCACGCCCACACAGTCCCGAGGAAAGGCCTAATTGGATAACATGAGTGAGAACACCTGTGTGGATAGATAACAGGTATTTAGGGTCTTTAAAAGTCCTAATCTGCAACTTAACTAAAAAAAATAAAATAAAAATGTTGTAGGTAAAGGATAAAGACTCAACAAGTATCTCACGCTATATTCACAGCAGACAGTGACTTCATATACTGTTGGGTAATTTGATCTACAAAATCTTATATGCTGAAAAAAGATATTACTGATTGATTGCAATTTTTTAAAAGACTTTCATGACTGGCTCTCAAAGGTCACCTGCTTGTCCCAAATGTTTCTCTGAGGGAGGTGAAATTTGTATTGATTTGTTAAGGACAAGAACGCCATCTTACATAGCATATTCTGATTAATCATGTATGACTGTAAACAAAACATAACATGACCTTTTTTTTTAGACATTAACTGTGACAAACTCGGTTTTACTTATAGTTCCATAGTAAAGCTACTCAGTTACTTTACACCTCTTTACCCTAATGTGGACTGAGTTTACTAGAAATTTGTGAAACAGCGCCCCCCTCGATTACGACGTACGGTAACGTAAGCCAGCGTGTGTGGTCAAACAGAGTATTACAGTCTTACCTGAGACAAGCCAGGTGAAACTAACATCCTCTGATTGGGGTAGTTGTAATCAATCAGACAGACCATCACGCCAACAGTTGAGGAGCCCGTGAATGTCAAATAACTGCTAAAGCTAAGAGTCATAACTGATAGAAACAGTGTGTTAGTTTGTTTTCTAATTTTACATCAGTGGAAAATTAAATGACACAGATATTGAGGACTTCGTCTCCACGAGGAAAAGGACAATGGCCGTCATCTTCTGCTGGCGTGAGTCAAATGTCTCCTTTCTCCGTTTCTGTTTTGCGCTTTTCTTCACTGTTCTGATGGTGAAATGTCTCGCTGTAGTAGATGCTACAGGTGACAAATGCTTAAATGTATGGTCCCTTGTCAGCCTGGATGTTGATGCTGTTACATGTGTTGTCTGCACCGGTCGATGTTGCATAGGTTTGCAAGTCAGGTCACTTATAGTTGTGGTTGTTTGTGCGGAAGACCTTCTTGTTGCTTGTAAGAACTTTCTGGATAAGGAATACTACAGACTGAGGGCTATTTTTCACTTCAAACATAAAGGAAGACTGTAGTTGACGCTTTATTTTTCTTCCTCTACATGTTTTGATTTTCAGATAGTTGGTAGTGTGTGCTGTTATGCGTGTGCTTGCCTGATGAAAGAAATAAATTAATTTCCTATCTGTCCGTCCCTCCCTCCCAGATGATGAACTTGATGCTTTTCCTTTAAAAATGACGTAAAATCGATCATCAAAGTGAAACTAATTGATTGACAGACAAATCATTTCAGCTCTGGATCACTGTGTGGTTGTCAGTGTTACACTTGCTGATCTGCAGCTACTCAAGTACTGCTCTGCATACTGGCTACACTCATAAACTAGGACTATGAATAAATGTCACATATCTGTGACTATCATTGAAAATTATGTGGTTTGTTGTATTGCATCACCATACAATATGAATATGTTAATTGTGCTTGGAAAGTTACATCAGGAGGGTTCCACTTTATACCTATCTGACCTGACAACTTGACACATTTCTCACACTATGCCACAGCTAAAATGAGTTAGTTCAGAGATCATAATACTCCCTTCCTCTAAACAAGCTCCAACTCTACTTAAGTTCAAGAACAGCCTCACAGATAAAGATGTGTTCAAATTCCCTCTAAAATACTCTTCCAGGAAGTTGTATTTCTGTGTTCTTACTCTGACTGACTGACCTTCCTGGAGATGCTCTAAGTTTCCACTGCAAAGTTTTTAGTAAGATGATTTGAACATACTATGACAGCTGTAAATTGTAGCGTTTCAACTTAAAAGTTATTATTCATTTGTGGTTAGGTGTTTAGTGTGTTTATTTCCTTTGCCCCCTTCTCCCACTAAATTTATCAGCTCCATTTTTTTTCTTGCTTATTTTCTCTCTCATATTCTTCCCTCCACTTTCTTTCTGTCCCTTTCACCTTCTCCTAATCAACACTCTGGTAAATCTCCGAAGGAGAGGGTAACACACAAACACAGACACACACTGCAAAAACATTGGAAGCTATTTATAGTTGCTTGGGAGGGGGGGTGCATGGAGATGTGTCCTTCACTGCTGTGGTGAACAATGCTGCCTGCCAGACTCATAAACACAACATACAAACACATACACGCACATATGCCCACATACTACATGGACATACAGGGACCTCAATATACAGGCCAACATGCAAACTAACATATGCACAGTAAATGTACCTAGGCTTATACACATGCATACTAATGCACATGTAAGTGAATGAATACATATGTCCACATGTTTCACACGTAAAATAATGCTCACCCTGCCAGCACTTCCTAAATGCAGGTCGCACTTTAATCTAAATATATACATTTTACACAATTAAGACAAATGTAAGAGAAAACAATCAAATCTGTTAATCATACCATATCAAAGCCAAAGGGAGAGTGGGCAGGATGACAGAGTGGCTCGTGAATCAAGCTTTCAGAAGGCTTGGCTGTTGGTTGAGTTACCACTCATAGGGATGTAAACATTGAAATGTAAACCTGGTATCTTATTTCCTGGTATCTTATAAAAAATGGTCCAAGTCTTGACTTTTAATATCACAAAGATAAAGTCCAGTGGGTAAAAAAACAAATTTTAGTTGTGTTTACCCTACTATAGGTTTTGCATGAAATACAGGATCATAAAAAACGTCTTGGTAATTCTTTTTTCAGAGTTTACAGTCCTTTGCAGTCGGGCTTTATACTTTATGCAATACTGTACTTTGTACTTTTAGTAACTCTGTTGTAGTAACTCTGTCTGTTCACTTTGATTGTTGTAAAGCTGTTTATCTTAATACTGATGGTATATTAAGATAAATGATTTTGTGTTTATTGCTTTCTGGAGTTGAAGTGTTTGTTGATGGCTCTGAGGTGAAAATGCACTATAGCTATTACATCATATCATATCATGCCACCAGAGGGCAGTACCAGAGGGCAGCTGAGGCACTCTGTCACCATCTCCATCCTGGAAGTCTTTCTAAATCTATTCCTTTTTTGCTATGACTGATCTATAGTGATTCCTATACAGTGAGACAGGACAGGAAAAATGAGTGAGACTACAGTTAAGGCAGTTTCTGTACGTAATGATAGATTGCTTAAGTACACAGTTTACAATGCATCAAATCAGGACCCCTGGACTCCTGTAGGACAAACCAGCTGATCAATACTAACTTTAAATTAACTGGGGTGTAATCAACTGGGGATCATCAAACTAATGTCAGTGTTTGTCTGGATTTTTCCTCTTAATCTGTCACCTGCCATATTACATTGTTTATATTGTCACTGCAGATAACTGTGTAAACAGTTGTCACTTAATAGTAATTATATAGTATTAAATAGTATAATTAAATAATGGCTTTTGCTATGTGATATTTATTTCCATTCTGCTTGCAGAATTTTTTGCACACACATTTGCACTACACTGGAAACTGTAAAAACTGAGGCCTATGCAAACGAAATTTCGTTCTGTATACACTTGCTGCATACTGAATGACAATAAAAGTCTAAGTCTAAGTGATATGGTAACACTACTCGCTCTCTCAAACTCTTCATGAGTCTAATTTTATATTTCATAAAAATGTAATCATGAATTCCGATGTGAGCCAAGACACAGACTTGTCTGAAATATAAAATGCTGTGGGAATCTCTGAGCTAGGCAGGTGGTAAACCTGATATATCTCCTCCTGTGATCAATTTAGTTAATAGATAACTGCATGAACACACTCATTAAATATACAATATGTATGGCATTTTCTGTGTGAAACAGGGCTCCTGCTCTTTCCCCTAAAGGTTAATGTTTTATAAAAATGTGTATTAATTTTTCATGTTAGTAGAGGTGGTCTTTATTCTGGGTGACCACCTCCAATAGAAAACACTGCAGGAAACCCTGCAATGTAAAATTTTCTCTAAAATTGTGAAATGAAATGTCAGAAGATAGTGAAAAAATGCCCTTTATGATCTCCCACAGCACATACTGACATCTTCAGATGTCTTGTTTTGTCCAGCCAACATTTTAAAATTCACAAATATTCAGTTTGCGTGACAAAGAAAAACATCAAATCCTTATATCTGAGGAGCTGGCACGTGGCATGTTTGCTTAAAAAATTCTTAAATGATTTGAATGATTTTCAATTGATTATCAGTTATAGTTTTCTGTACTCTCTCTCTCTCTCTCCCTGTACATTATATTTACAAAGTGAGCGTACAAAACCCACAGTGCCAAGATAACATTATCAGCTGTCAGTAATCAAAGATTATTTAGCTCTTTTTATGACAGTCATGTGGCCTTTAGACAGACTGCCTGCATGCATATCAGATTTAACCATGTGGTCTGTGCTGATGTGTTGAACCATCAAATCATTAACATTGATGATAATAACCTTTAGCTCTGACGCTCTCGCACAAATGTGACACATATCCTGTCACTATGTCTGTTGTGTTTCAGGCTTAGTTGTGTGACAGTGACTGAATCATTTATGCAGGTATACAACTCCTGACTAACGTACGGTATGTAGTGAAAAGTTATCATAATCAGTTTCTGTCTCTTGGAAAAGGGCTATGGAGGCTGGTTTTGATTTAGATTCTGTGGTGAATGTTATGCCTGCAGGGAAAGAGCTATTTTATACACATACATGTACATCTTTAAAATTAGATTTCACTTGAATTATTTACCAGAGGGAAACATACAGCCATCTGCTGGATTACAAATGAGGTTCAGTTGCATACCCTCCTCTCCTCTGCCTCAAGTGTAACAGCACACAGGAGGCAGTACTTGATGACTTTCATAAAGTATCCGAGCAGAGCATCCAGTTGTCCCTATTCTGAAAAGGTGATTGCCTGTTTGAGAGGAAGGAACATGGCAAGAAAATAACTATTACGGCAAGAAGGCCTGAGAGGGCATTTTGTACTGTGATTATGTCTACAGTGGTGAGACGATACCTGCAATGTGCAACTGAATACTCATAATCAGAGGAGAATGTTCTGAAGGGCATGATTGCTTTTATACAACAATAAACAACACAATGGGCCTCATGTAAGAACATTTTTGTATTCTTCTCCTAAATCATCTGTGAGGTTTACTCATGAGTGTTCCAAGTAGGTTTCACCAAACTCTTTTCACCAGACACAAGTGATTCAGCTCCATTTTTGTGCAAATTTCATTCACAAAAATGTTACCAAAGCGTAAAAGACTTTCACACTGCAGAGCTTCATGTCCTGCTCTCAGAAACCAGCAGACAAAAAGATAAGACATTAAGCAGTGTCAGTAGTGGTGTTAAAGGACCTGAAGCAATTAGAAAATAGTAATGTTACAGCTATCAACAGTGTGTCATCAGAGCAGCGCTGTATCCAGACAGTCACAGACATGAGGAGGGAATGGTTTGACATGTTAGATGGTAGAAAAGCAAAGTGATCTATGACTAATATGAGAGGGGTCAAGGGGATGTGATGGTCGTGGAGACATTAGATGAGAGAATATTATTATAGCCTACAGTAGATGATAATACTTTGTCAGGTGCAACGGAGGATAATGCCAGACAGAGATCTGCACACAGACCCTGAGGAAGGTGTTGGAGTGAGAGAATTTTCCTAACAACTTCTGCAAATCTGAAACATGCCAATAAAGTCATAAAATCCCTTGATGTGGACCATTCAAGTACTTAAGAGAAAATTTTAAATACAAGAAAACTGATGAATGCCACAGATTCCCCTAAATTACTTGTACCTACCATTTAAGAACAAATCGGTTCGTACAAGTGGCTCTGACATGAGGCCCATTGTCTGGAAATCTCTCTTCAGTGCTGGTGTGTACTTGACCAAAAAAAGTTAAATAAAAACCAAAAGAAACCATCCAGGGGAAAAAAAGACATATGTGCAGATATACCCAGGTTGCTCTGTTTATTCCCATGTCCTGTTTGTAGACCTTATAGAACAGCTTTCTATACAATACATGTGGATAGTGTCAGTATTTGCTGTGTGAGAGTTATTGAAGGCTGCCATGGACTGAGATACAGTATATTCAATAAGTTTACAGAAACCCAATTTAAATCCTGTGAATGTATTGCCAAAGACATTCAGTATACACAGTAAAAATGTTGATTAAATATATATCTGACAAACAGAAATAATTTGGCACACAATATTTTACAGGAGCTACTTGATCCAAATGCTGGAGGTCCTGGTTCACAACTATTACGCTGATTTGCATAAATTATTGATTTGACATGGATGAAGGTTTAACTGGGAGAATGCAGCTCTTGACGTTAATGTAATGAGATCAGCTACATTGTTTTACTGAAGAAGACTTAACCCTCTGGAGTTGCTGGAAACACCCAGTCCAGCTGTGATAGAGTGGTGAGGTCCTGATGTCATGTCTGGGCTACCCTCCATTCCACTCTCCTCTATAACTCAGTGTAATCTCTCATTCAACAATTCATTCACCAGTCTTTCTGGGATTGTTTTAAGACATTAAAAAAGGTGAAACTGGGCTTAAACACACAGATATGAGAGTGGTATCAATCATCCCATCATCTATAGGATTTGACAGTGAAATGTCCTGCTCAGTACACCTCCTGGTCATAACTCTTAAATAGCCAAATCTAATATGTTTGTGGGAAAAAAAACAAATTTTTAAGATTAATCTCTCAAATTTAAATCAAGAAGTATCATAAATCCAGTCTTGGTCAGGCTCTAAATTGTAGTTGAGGAACTAAAACTTGCAGACACACTGGTCTTTGCTCTCTCCATCTGGCATTTTTTTCAAATTTTTCACAGTCCTTTCCTACTTCACCTCCACCCTCCTTTGAGTATTTATAAGGGATCTCGAATGGGAAGCGCTGCATCACTTACTGCAGAGCGGCCTGGACCTGGACCTAAACCAAGAGCAACAAAAACAAACTATCTTTCATGTCCGCAGGATCTGGCATCTTTTTTTTTCTTCTTCTTTTTAAAGCCAAGCCCTTAGCTGAGTCCATTGTTTGTTACTTTAAGAGGAACTAGATGACTTATAATTCATCAGGAACACACCAAACCCCAGTGGCCTCTTGACATTTCAGCCTGCTGTTGTACTGGATGGTTTCAACACCTGACATGTGAAAAATACTGGTCTGGGCTGGATGTGTTACTGTGGTTGATAAGGATCTCCTGGGAGCAAGGAGTAAAAAGAGCTCAAGTGCTTGTGTCAGGACTATGATGGTCTGCTGGTGTGTATATGTTGTCAGTATGTGTGTGTACTGTATGTTTGTGTGCGTAGGACAGTATATCAGATCAGAACAGATAGAATTGTACACCCCCCACCCCCTCCAAGCGGAGCCACCCACCTCCTTCCTCTGTCGTTTGCTGGACGTCCTGAAACTGATGTGGATTTCACGGTTTCACAGTGGTGGATGTCAGCTGCCAACAGTTTCTCCAAACAGCTTTCTGCTCTCTATTGATTCTTCAACAATGTGTCAGATTAACTGACTGCCAGGAGAAAAGGCTGTTAAATGGATTCCTTGACATTTTGAATTTTCGTCTGTCGTTTTTCTTTGCCAGCCACTTGTCACATTGTGGAGGAAACTACTTTCTGCCTTGTGTCTTTTGGACTAGGACAAAGCTTATTAGCATTCCTCCTCGAGCTTGTGTATTTACTAGAAAGCTAATGAGCTAGCTGATGATCCACAATACTTTGCATTCCTCACTGACACATGGTAGGGCAGTTAGCTGTAAAAATAATATGATCACAGGAGGCCAGGGAAGATAAGTGATACACCACTGAGACTTACGGTATCACAAATAATATGACTCATTTCTAGAAAAGAAAACAAACCTCACTGAAACTGGAAAAGCCTATAATGGGCCAAGTGTCAGAGAGACCATGTGGGAGGTAGATCAGTTTTTTAATCTATTATCTTCAAAGCTTCTTTAACCAACTCAAATAGTCAGTTATCAACTGGTGATCCCAGTAGATTTGTCTTACAGGTTTCTGCAATTTCAGTCAGTCAGGCTTACATTCCTGCAAGGTGGGAATCATGGATCAGTTGACAGACTGTGTGAGAGCTGCCCTCCAGTAAATGAATGCAAAATGACTTTGTACTGCCAAATTTCCCCACTTCAAAAGAGGAGGGGATGCCAAAAACTGCTTAGTCGTAAACATGAACAACTAAACTAAATCAGCTGCTAAACTGAAGATTCTTCCTCAGGACAAGGTTCATATCTGATTGAAACATTGATGTGTCAAATAAAAATAACATTTTCTCACTGTCGCCTACGTATAAGGCTGATCTCATGTGAGACAACTAGGATTTTTGCCTCCACCCCAATATGATGGATTAAAGGGAATTTTGCTTGTGGTGCTCACAGTATTGAAAACTTCTATTTATAAACATGAACAGCAAGCACAGCTCATTTCCACAAGCAGTTATTCATGATTATTCACAGACATCTTCTTCAGTAGAAAGCTGATTCTAGCAACAGATGTTGATGTTAAATCTTGTAATTTTGTGATTGATTACGCTGCAAATGAATGAGGTCATGTGTTAAGAAGTGAGTTTAGGATTTTATCTGACCATGTGGGGTTTTCTTTATCAGCACAAAAAGTTCCTAACATAAAGCTTCCAGCTGAGAGCTGCTCTCTGTGTCCACAGTGATTGGTTGACAGGTGACTGGTCTGTGCCAGGGAATAGGAAATAAAATATACGTCAAAACACAGGGGCATGAGGAGGAAAATAAATGGATGGATTTCAGTAACACATATTTTTGATATTTTATGATCTCTGTCAAAGATTTCATAATTTAAATATTAAATTAATAATATACGTGTCAAGTAGATTATAATTGGCGTCAGACACCATCTGAGTGTTGATACTGTGATTATTTTTTTCCACTTGACCAAATAAATCTTCTGGGGTAATCTTACATAGAGTGCCAGTTTTATTGAGTAATCCAGCAATGGCCATGAAATCAGCTGCAGATATTTATTTATTTATCGTAGTTGGTGATTATTCTGTGTTGACTTCATAAATTTTGAGGTCTGAAAAGTGAGTTTTTGGTTGGACAAGTAATTCTGACAGAGATATTGCAAGTTCATCAGCACTGCAAACTGCTTATTTCCTGTGTTCAAGTACTTTTGGCCTTAGGATGTTTTGTGAATACTTTTAGGAATATCTTGCAACACATCAAATGGTCCTGGTATAGTAAGATTTAGTGTAGATGTTTAATTGACATGATGTTTAATCTTGTTTTTAACTTGAATCAGTAAGAAATGTAACCTTCATTACTTAGGAACCGTAGAAAATACAGCAGCAATAAACACAGTCTACAACATTTTTTCTATTGTTTCATAACAACACACAAAGAAATGAAGAGAGAAAAGATTTCATGTGAGGCTAGGTTTTTGTGGACTGAGAGCTTGATCATTGCTGTTTATAAGAAAGTTGGACTTTGTTTGATTTCCTCTATGCCTCAATAGGAAGAATACATGACACAGGAACACGTGTTATCATAATTAGTGGCAAAGCTGTGAAGTTATTCTATGCTGCAGCCTTTCTTTGTGATTTAGACTAATAACTCAGGTGACTTCACATAAAAATCTTGCCTACCGCAGCTTAAATAACTGCTGCTTGTAAAAAAAAAAAAAAAAAAAACACCAGGCACTGTGGCAGGTGCATGCATGAAAAAGTTCACCCAAGTCCCCCGTGGCACATTCAGCTCTGAAGCTTCATCCTGCTGTTTACCAAACACCATCTGAGGATGTGAAGCTGGACGAAACAGGAAATAAAACCCTGAATGTATGCAAGAAAAAGTGTTATCTAAAGCAGTGATCTAAAGAGATCCCTGAAGTTGTGGTGGGGTAGTGGGTTAGTAGTATAACTATACATCAGATTGAACCAGTTAAGCCTTCACAATAGCCTCGAAAAAATAACATTTAGATTGCAAAACAAAATGATTTTCAGAAAGGCCCCAGAGGAAAAGATTGAAAATGAAAGCTTTGTGAGGAAAGCCAGGTGCGTGAAGTCTCTCCAGGTGCTTTTGCTTTGTGCTGCTAAATTGATTTCCATTGTTATGAATATGTCTGTTTGTTTGGCTTGTTTCCAGGGTGTGTTTGTGTGAATCAGATAGATGGGAGAGTTGAGGTCTATCTTATTATAAGGCAGATAGAAGTGAGATAGAAAACCGTTGGAGGAGATGGTCAGATTATGAGAAAAAACAGAGCTATGGTAAATTTAAAAAAAGAGCTAAAACAGAAAATTATAGGGTAGGTGATTAATCAACCTTTGTTTCTTTCTCTAAGGCCCTGAAATAAACCCATGAGAACATAGTCTGCATTTACTGTGACTTCATCAAGTATTTAAGTCCCTGCCTTTTCTCAGTATTTTATGGTGCCACAGTCTGAATTCAAGAATAATTCAAGATGTATCAGCTTTCCTCAACTATCATGTGATTTAAAAATCTTTTTGGAAATGAAACACAAAAATGTGGAGCTATGGAGAAATCAAGAGATAAAAAAAAATCATGTACCCTCTTTGGTCATTTGTGCTTTCTCTCTTTAGCATAATTTATCACCTTTGTGCCATTAGTCTTTTCTTGTGTGTACTCTTCACACTCTCACTGTGGATCACTTGGATGAAATAGGGTTTTAGATTTATCTCAGTCTGAGATATATGGTTATATTTTAGGTTTTGACTGTGAAACACTGTTGGGTTATTTTTGCAAACTGTTAAATGTTGTTTCTGTTCAGTTAACATTTTGTTGATACTGTAGCTGTCATCCAGTTCATATAAATTGGAGGGTTTCATGGACGTTTTGTTTGGCATATTCTTCAAACTCCTGGCAATGTGCCCCCCAGCAAAGGCGTGCTACCCTCTACAAGAGGGGAGGATGCAAAACATGTAATATTAAATTGAGAACATGAATTAGTAATTTGCGTGCACAAATTAATTGGGGTGCACAGAATGTAATAATTTGAATCAGATTTTCCATGTAGTGGTGAGTATACTCCGTCAGAACTGCTTGTCGGATAGCTTTGGAAACCCGATCCTCCACACTTTTTTCGATGTTGAATTAGTGTGTCCAACTATTTCCACTTTCCAAAACTGATGACCCAACATTCGCACCTACTTCAGGCCTTGATTGACTAGCTGTGCAGAAGTGTGAAAGTATGCTGCGTTTGAACTTCTCTCTCCAACTCTTTTTTTATATTTGTTACACAACTTCTGTCACTTTTAATGTAAACAGTGTGGTGCAACACAATGAATGTTTCCCAGGAGAGACTGTCTGAAAATGTGCACTGCTATCCCCGATATGGTATCTCCCCCCTCTCTATCACAGCTGGGTTTTCACACCGCCTTGTGTGTGGCTGTTAGGATCAGGTATAAACAATTTTGATTTCTGATGTGGTCAGACAATACACTTCTTTCCCAGTATAACCTGGCCCTTACACAACAAACAGATGCAGAGCAATACTAGCATTCATTTGGAGATGTGTCTGTGGCCACCAGATGAATGTTAGACCAGTGTTCACTATCTATTAGCTGTGTTTTGATCTCAACAAACTAAGAGAGAAATGTGTGACATGTTGCACTATGTGGCAGCATGTCTAGTAGCTATCTTTAACCCCATTCCAACAGCAGTAACATTACAAGGAAAGGTGGGGAATTAAATATTAACCTTTTCCCTCTGTAATTTAACGTATTGTTCCAGGCGGCATTTTAACCAGGGCAAAATGACTGGATTTGGTCTGTAATGTAATGTAATGTACGACATGTACACCAAAAATCAATACCAGCACCTGTCTGTAGCTGACATTACAACAGCCCATTTGATGAGGTTTATGGATCTTTGTACTGTTTTCCAAATAGGTCTTTGTGGTGGTGTTAACTTGTGGCATTGGTGCGGTATCTGTTGGTGTTAGCAAAAACATTGTTGTCTTTCTCCATTTTCATACAAAACATGAGTTTCATACTAAGCTGATTTAATAGTAGGAAGACAAGCAGCTTTTCTTGGGTGAAAAAAAAAAAAAAAAACTACATTCAGTTTGAAATACAAGGACGCTGCTCTGGGCGGCATTTTAATTATAGGAGGACCAGCAAGGTTACCAAAAAACAGTAGGCAGTTGCGGCTGTAATTATTACTGACGAGTGCAGGTGATGTTCAAATTGCCCCACCTCCCTTAGAGAAATAAATCCTGTCTGAATAGGTCTTCTGTCTGTCTGCTGTTTGTCTCTGCTGTGGGTTTATCAGAGAAAACAGCTTCCTGCTGTTGCTGAAAATGAGGCTCATAGTAGTGGAGAGAGTGAATCAAAACAGTTGAAAAAAAAAAAAGAGCTCAGAGAGAAACAAAACACTCAGCAGAGCAGAGCTGGGTGATAATTCATTCTTGGTTTTTCACAGTGAGTCACCTCTTTCACGTTTTACATATTTATTGATCCATTGTTAACATAAAAATATTGATCAATGCTGCGTTGAAATTATTCAAATGTGACATGATACTTTGTGACAGCAACTGTTATTCACTTCTCCGTGGAAACATCTGCATCAGCTTGGCACATTTGGATTTTGCCGATACGGCTCGATCTTCAAGTCATTCCACAGATTTTCTCTGGGATTCACGTCTGGGCTTTGAGGCCGCTGAAGGACTTTCACATTCTTGTTGTGAAGCCACTCCAGTGTTCATTTGGCAGCGTGTTCGAGTCCTGTTGGAGCAGAAATTTGCTGGCCCCACTCTCAGGCCTTTGGCACTCTGAAACCTGCTCTCCTCAAGATTTGCCTGTGTTTGGATCCCTGCATTGTTCCTCTGGACCTCTGGCCAAGTCTTCCCGTTCCCCCTGGCCAAGTCTGAAGCTGCACCATCGTGCTGCGAGGTATGGATGGTGTTGGAGGGTTGATAAGCTCTGCCCAGTTCCAGCAGACACTGTGCATTCCAGCTGAAGTGATTTGAATTTTATTTCATCAGGTCACAGAATCTTTTGCGTCATGCTCTGTCTTTCACATGTCTTTTGACAAACTCCAGGCCGCTGCCATGTGTTGTTTTTCAGGAGAGGCTGATCTCTGTTCTAGCAAAGTTACTCCATCATGATTGAAGAACGCTTGAGTTTTGTTGGAGTGGTCTTGAGGTTCTTGGCTGCCTTCCTGATCAAGGTCTTTCTTGGCAGGTTGCTGCTGTTGGTCAAAATCAGGGGGTGGGGTCTGCTGATGACTCCAAAACCTTGTATATATTTTTTTCTCTTACCCAGATCTGAGTTGTGGTAAAGTTTCTTTACACTGATTTCAAAAGAGACTCTGTTTCCTTTTGAAACTTTTGAATCTACCCTGTTCATGAAAGGCTGGAATGATACATCACATTCAAAAATACTTGTTATGATATCTATCGAAGTGATCATGTTAAAGCAGATATGTGCCATGATTCACACCATACTGAGAGTCTTTTGTTGTTACATGCTTCTCTGTTTTTCTTTTGATTATTTGTGTCACAGTTTGTGAAAATATTGTGATCACTGTAATAATGTAAGAGAGATTGTGTACTCATTACAAGAGTTAACTTGCAGGCAGGGGGAATTTTTTAAAGAAATAATGCATAAAATCTTTACATCCCTGTTTTGTCTAATTTAAGACCCAAATGTATCATATTAAGTCAAAGAATACTCTCTGTTGTGACTGTTATCAGATAGAGTGCACAAATTGTAATGCATTCTTGTCCTGTTCCTTAGTAGTCTAGTATATCAGTAGTCTTTAATATTAGTTGTTGAGTAGTATTAATATAGAAGCAGCTGATTCAGTAATAGCCCCATGTCCTAGCTCTCTGGGGGGAAGCCGCCCACCACTGCCATCACAGAGGAGTTCTTTCTGCTGCTCCAGATGCTGGTTATAGGTGGGATTCGAGCCTTGGGACACCACAGGTATCTTACTAACCCGCCACGCCACCAAACCATTCACATTAAAAGCTTCTTTTGAGGGAGTTTTCAATCTTCAAAAAGATTTACTGTACCTGGTAGGATTTCAGGACTATGATTGAGACGTTATCAGCCTGAGCTATTTGGTCTGATGCTGAAGAACATTTTCTTCTAGCCTTTAAGTTTTTGCATTTGGTCTCAGACTACAAAATTCACTGACCCTATCAAGAATTGAACCAGCATCCTCAGATCTACAAAGCAGGTATTTAACAGCACAAGCTATTTGCTCTGATGCTAAAGATCTTTGAGTGTTTGCATTTGGTCTTGAACAGCAAAATTTACTGCACCTAATAATATTTGAACCAATGTCCCCTTAGAACTATGAAGCAACCCCAAATTCATAGTAATCAGTTAAGAGTTAGATTAAGGACAGTTAGTCTAGCCCTTCACATTTCCAAATCCACACAAACACAAAGGTAGAAAAGCCAAAGCTCTGTTGTTCTGTGCTCTTTTGTACATAAAACAAAATTTTGATGTTTGATGAAAACGTCTTTTCTATAATTTACAATAATGTCTGTTATTCTAAGATCTATAATGAGTATACTTTTCCTTTGTAAATCAGTTTATAAAAGACCAGTAAGACCTCAATGATGAAGGATGAGAGGCAAGTTTTGTGTACACAGAAAGCACTGCTTTATTGACTGCACTGGACTGGACTGGATTGGTCTGGACTGGATCAGATGGGACTAGGACTCCATTAGATGAGGGTGGGAGTTGACGGGGCAGGGTCAGAGTTGGGTGGGAGGTAGGGGGCAGACAGGTTGGAGGGTGGGGTGGGCGGGGTCATAGTGGGATGCAGCCATCATTAAGGCAACACAAACAGCATGCAGATACAGTCACAGGAAACATCGTCATCATCATCATATTGCTTTTCAAAGTCTCGCTTAAAACATCGAAATTGTACAAAAAGGAAGAAAATAGGTTTTTCGCACTAATGAAAAATACATTTTTGATTTTTTTCCCTCCTACAAAGAAGATTCTAATACAAGAAAATAAATATAGCAAAAAAAGCCAAAAAATAATTTAAAATAGCTCTTCTTTTTCATATATGTTCAATAGTTCTCTTTGCTATTAACAAATGGCACAACATTCTTTGAAACAAAGAATACAGAAGGATTAACTCCTGCAACATTCATATTATTGTATTGAAGAACCGATGCAGAGTGGAGGAGAAACTGGACACAGCAGCAGAGATTTTAACCATAATGTTTTATAAGGACAAATAAGACAGGAGGAGGAGGAGGGGAAAAGGCCTGTGTCCAGCTCTGCTCTGATTGGATGATGCTGATTGGTATTCAAATAGTGCCCAAATATGACCAATAAGATGCAGAATGATACCCCCAATAATATTTAAAAATGTCATGAGAGAGCAGAGAGAAGGGAGAGAAACTGTTCAAACAAAAAGCAGCTTAATCAATTAACCATCTTTCAACAAACATATTAAGTGCTTAAAATAACAGATTAACATCAGAAAAAAAGATATTTATAAGTCCTTATAGGAGAAGGTATATTTAAAAACAGTTGGTTGTTGAAAGTTGACAAAGTTTTGCAAACCAGAACTCCACTGAAATCTTGTTTCATAATGTGTTTTAAAACCTGAGGGAGAAAACTTTGAGAATCGCAGGTCAGGAGAGGGGAGCGAGAATTTTCTTTTGTTATTAATGAGTCAGAAACTGCCTGCTCTGCACTGAGGGGAGATACAGAGAAAAACGAGAGGACAGACTGAGAAAAGACAGAGGGAGACATGAAGTGGAGCTGAGAGTGAGATGGAAAATATCAAAGTTAAGGGGAGCAAGTGAGGGAAAGAGACACAGACAATGATAAACAAGGAGGGGAGAGAGAAATGCGTAAGAGTACATCCACAATAAGCTGGCTAAAACGATTCTGGCTCTTTGTCAGCACTAAGCCGTGTCTTTCTCAACATATAAAATGAAGCTCGACTACGATCACCTGAGTGGATAATTGCTGGCCTTGTGTTTTACTGTCACTGAGCTTTTGGGACACAAATGACGTAAGCCTGATTAGGAGCTGTGTGACAATAAAGTTAGGAGGACAACTTTGTTTCCTCTAACTTCCACTGTGATGTGTGATTGAACAAATCCTATCACACAATACACATGTTGTCATTCTGTATTTTTCTTTGCAATCATACAACTGCGATTGGATCGATGTTGGAGCATAGCAGTGCAGAAATTACAGTTTGTCCTGCAAACTTCCTTAAAGTTAAACTGTGTGACAACAGAGGCAGAAATTTATATAAATGAGAACAACTGAACTGTGAGTTTGTTTGTATTAAAACACAGCCCAGGTGTATGTAGAGCAAGAGGGGACAGTGGAGTTTTAAGTCAGCACATTTTGCCAACTGAGAGAGGATGAACATGACATTTAGCTGTTTCCTTACTGTTAAGGTGTTTCAGTGTGGATGGAGAAGAAAAATGACCTAAAAATGCTAGTCAGGACATACATCATTTTGACATATAAACAGCGTTTAGCCGGCTTAGTGTGAACGTTTGCTAAAGATGTGTTCAGACAGCAACCGAAGCACATTTTCTCCTTGCATTACTCATGCAGATTTGACCGCTGGGCCGTGTGTGCAGTCTGTTTGTTCACCCTTAACAACTGATTTACTGATCGTAGGGACATTAGCTAGCAACGTATACAGTGACAGTGTGTATGTGGCATCTCATCCAGACTGATCTCACAGTTCAACAGGAACTTAATTTATTTATCCATCTCCTTTCTCTCCTCTCTGTACATTTACAAAGTAGATTAGGGATAAACTAGAATTTTTTCTCTCGATGAAAAGACCCCGGGTAATTTAATAACAACTAATTACGCCCACAGGGTTTTCCCATTCATGCTGAATCTAAGTTTCATCTTGTGTTCTGTTTTTGAACACCTTAATTAAGAGAGACTGGTCCAGTTCTCTCCAGATGAGGGGGAGAGGAGGAGGAAGAAAAGGAGGTGAGGAGAACAAAGGGAGATTTAAACAATTGGTAACCTCACTGAAACAACTGACCACCTTTAACTACATTTTAACGGGTCTTTATCTTTATGAACACACAAGCCAGATTCATCAAACCTGAGCCTCCTGCAAACACACACACACCAGTCTGCACACACGTCCTGTATTTTCAGATTAACGGCACAGAGGACTGCACTTTCCCCAATTTGGGTAATCAAAACACCTATTGCTCCCTGCTGCATGTATCAAAGATTGAACAGTGGAGGCAAATAAATACATATTTTCCTCTGAGGAAGGAGATATAAGCGTTTGTTTTGTGTGTGAAGAGAGAGAGATAAAGAAAGTCAGGTTATGAAAGCAGAAGAATAACAATAAAGAAAGATAAAATAACAGGCGGTGAAGTTGCAAGCAGGAGAAAAGAGCAGAGACAAAAGAAATACAGGTGCAGAAGACCTCTTAACAAATGGTGTGTACTGCAAATCCAGATTGTGTCTAGGCGTGAGTTTATCAGATTACATTACACTGGAGTAAGCGTCTCAGTGCTCGCGCTGAAATCTCTCTTTCCTTTAAACAGATTCCACCCGTCCTTTTGTTATGTTGTGCTTTGTGTTACAGTGCCCATCTGAGATTCATTATGTGACCAAATGTTGTTTTGACCATCAGTGGGAGATGGCAGCTTAGGCCAAATGGATCGTCATTGAGGCTAGTTGCATTTACACCTCAATATGTCTGCAGTGATGTATGTCTGAGCAAGTCTAAGACCTCCCAGGAGCCTAATGGTGAAACCAATTAAGGAGGTTGGATAAATTGCAAAGATTAGGAGAGGAGGCATTAAAGGGACTCGGGCAATATTTCCATCATGTTTCAATTCTTAAAATAGGTCTTAACTGCTGGCTATGCTTGTACCCCTGTCAATGCAATGACATTATAATCACAGTCTGTGATTATGGACATAAGTTACAAAACAATCAAAGCTGGTAATATTTTTTTAAAGTAATGTTTACCACAACAATTGACATTAAGAAATAAAGCTAGTGTTACTTTGTCTTACTGTCATCTCAACAAAGTCAATGAAAACACCAGAACAAACATTATTATTACAACTGCTCCAACTCCCTGAGTAGGGCTATGATTAACTGGCCAAAAAAAATAAATTCTCAATTTATTTAAAACTTGAGATGATTCAGTATTTTAATGGATTTTTCTCAAGAAAGCATAATAAGACAAATACATGACCCAAGACAGTTACTGTAGCCAGCTAACATCCTGTTACTTTTGTCAGAAAATAATAGTTTTGTTGCACATTGTATAACCTCCACCTAGACATTTACATTGTACAAACATTACTCTAATATGAGTAAACTGTGCATTGTTGGTGACTATTTTCAGCTGCGGATTGATACACAGTTGGTGCTTCAGTGAGTGTTTAGAAGCAGGATAATGTGTGTGATGGAGATAAAAGATGTATCAGGCTGCGGTACACACAGACGGTACTTATTAGTGAAATCAGTTGATTGTTGGTTTTTGATCTTTTCATGGGATTTGTTGTGTAACTATCTTTTGTAAGACTTGTTTTTGTTGATCTTTACTGCTGAAATGTATAAATTTATACTTTGTCTGAATACAAATAAATGTATCAACTAACCATATAACCACAGAGGTGGTTTATTTTGAAAGTCATGGTCGGTATAAAAATATTCTGAAACAGAACAGAATTGTTTTCTGGGCTGTTCATGCCATTTAATGCAAATTTTAGCCAATTCCGTTCTGCTTTCCTGATTTGATTGTTACAGTTTGTAAAGGAAATACTTGGATGGAGACCCAGCTGTACGGACAGAGAGAGAGAGAGAGAGAGAGAGAGAGAGAGAGAGGGAGGGAGGGAGAGAGAGAGAGAGGAAGCAGAAACAGAGAAAAGAGTGAAAGATGGAGATGAAAGGTGAGAGAGGGCAAAAGGAAGGAAGGGCCTGGTGTTGTTTATATTAGCTGCTTATTAACTTGACTGTCATGGACAGGCTGCAAACAAACGCAGGGGGAAAAAGAATAGTTGTACTCTTTCTCTGTCTGCCTCCTGGCTCAGTTCAGTAAATGTCTCACCTCCTCTCTTTCTTCTTTTTCTTTTCATCCATCTCTACTCTCCTCTTCTCTTGCTCTCTCTCTCTCTCTCTCTCTCTCAGGCCAGAGCAAAGCAGCATTTTCCCCTCCTCACGCGTACTTCCCACAACATACGTACCTGTCATTATTTGTCCCTTAAAAGCTACAGACATCCTTTTTTCTTCTTTTACTCATTTCTTTTTTTTTTTCTTTTTTTTCTGGATCATCCTATGCTTCATAAGCGATTTGAAAAATGCGTGCTGACAAGGAGGCCTGATCACCGGACAGGAGAGAGGGAGGGAGAGAGGGGAGGAGTTGTGAGCAGGGAGGATACAAGGGAGAGGTGTATTTTAGGGGTTCAGGATGGAGCAGCAGAGGGGACTCTGCTGCTGCTGAAGGAGGAGCAAGCAGGGAGGGAGGAAGATGTGGGATGGTGGAGGCAGTAGGTCATGATTTGCAGATGGGAGCTTTAGTCTTAAAACATTTCCTGAATCTGCACTCTGGAAGCGAGAAGCAATCTCGCTGTCGTGAACGCCAGCAGGTGGGCCAAAACAGTGTATCTAATTAAATGATGTTGAACAAACCCAAAAGAAAAAATTAATAATAGCGATTTTGATCGTAGTCATTGCAAGCAAAAAACGTAATATTCTCTGGTTCCAGCTTCTTAAATGTGCAGATCTGCTGCTTGTGTTTTCATATGATTCCAAAGTGAATATGTTTGAATTTTGAACTATGGGTTGGATCAAACAAATCATCTGAAGATGTCTGCTTGGGCTCTCAAAACATGTTTGCCATGATAGATTAAAGGATTAATAATTAGTAACCTTAGCAGCCTTATTTGCAAACTACTGTGATTGCCATTCTAAAATCTGGTTTCCCAGTCAACTCAAGTTATGAAATCTAGCAGAGGTGAGTAATCTATACAGCTACAACTACTGATTATTTTCATTATTGTTTTTGTTTTGATTACTCATTTATCGGTGGTCTGTGGAATATCAGAAAATAATGAAAATGCTCATTACAATTTTGTCTGGCCCAAGGTGATGCCGTCAAATTGCTTGTTTCAGTTTTATTCTATTCAGTTTTATCATGTATCACAAAAACAACATTAAGTCCTTGTAGGCTTGGAACCAGAGAATATTTTGCAATTTTGCTTTAAAAAACAAGCAAAACAAAACAAAAAAGATTATTCAGTTGTCAGCTCTAACAATGACACAATTATCATTTGAATATAAAAGCTGCAGACATTTGTCTGTTGAATGACTTAACAATTAATTGACTAATAATTTCAACTCTGTGGCCCAGGCATTGCATTTCCTCTATATTCCCTTGTTATGCTCCTAGTTGAGTTTGTTTGCCAAATGACCAATACTGACTGTACTTCCCTATATTGATCTTGGTAACAGTTGGCTACCTCACATCATCATGAATGAATGACAAGAGGCTCTCTGATTCAAATCACTGTGATTCTTAAACTCCGCAATTTAGATTCAACTTGACAACTGAGCTCGTTTCTACCTCCACGGCTGGCTCTGCTTACCTGCGGAAGCGTTGTATGACTAAACCTCAATCTGTGCAGTGTGTCTGGGTTTGTGGATGTTGGACAGGCCATAACTTTGCACTGTAACGGAGGAGGAGCAAAGCGCCAGTAAAAACAGAGGAAGCAGATAATGAGTCAGCTTTCTAGTTTTGATATGAGCCGGTGGCCAGCTAAAGCATTACAAAAGAAATAAAAAAACAGCTTGCAAAGGCGCAAAACACGGAAAAATGAAAATGTCTCTAGTAGTAGTAGTTGAACAGTAGTATACATTATTGTAGATGTATAAAACTCCAGCGGTAGGTATGTGGGTAGGTGGGTGCAGGTTTGCATGGCTGAAGCAGGACAATAAAGCAAGGACTGTCACTGATGTACAAACAGGAAGCACTAAACAGGTCACTTGATCACATAACAAAGTCTGTGTTTCCAAACAGTTACACAGACCATGAAAAATTCAACTTTCATCAAGATTTCAAAGTTTAATTCTAGCCTTTTCAAAGAAAATCCAATATACATAATCTCGACAGTAATCCCAATGACTTTGTTACAGAATGGCAGCTGCTTTCCACTTGAGCCCAACCCAGGTAGTTTGTGTTCCCCAGACTTTTCTTTTAATTGAATGCTCACTTTGTTGGAAACCCTGGCCTGAGAGAGAAGCTGGGGCATCGAATTAAATTGTAAGCATTGGCCAGTCCTGGCTTCACTGACCTGACGACAGCCTCAAGCAGCTTTCTTACTGGACGAAGGAGCAACCACAGGGAAGAGATGTGTATAGACAGCATCGATGCCCTTCAGGGGTCCTCAAAACCCACATCAAGCGCAACCATCCTTTTTTGTCTTAAAATAGTTGAGATCAAACTCTTCATCACCAGGAGGAACGCGGAATTAAAAGGCTTTTTCTTCTTCATTCAAATTAAGCACAAATTAAGCTTGTACAATGAAATTTCCCAGCATTTTATTGGTGGATGGCCCTAACCTACCTTTCTGCCTAATAAAAAGCTTTAAACATGATCTTTGTGCAGCTGAGGAAGTTCAGAAACCCAGCCCCTGCTGGTGCAGTGATGTCTTTCAAGGAATTTACAACAGTGTCGGTACAGTAAGCGGCAGCTGTGTGGATTGTGGAGCAAGGTTCAATTACCTGCAGCAATCGGCTCAGCCTTTGACCAACTTTTCTGCCAGAGTCGGAATTCATCACTGTGTGTGGTGTGTTTCTGACCTGCCATTACATACAATGCCCACCAGCTTATTTCTGTGGTCTAACATTTTGTGCCCAAAACCTGGAGGAGGGGTGGGGTGGGACTTCTGTTTCTGACACATGCACCAACTCCACTGTGGTTGTATATTTATCCATTACGCAAAATGTCTTAACCATGCGCTCTAAATGGTAAGATGGCACAGCTTACAACCTCCAGTGTTTCACCCAGATTTCCTGCTGATCGCAGTGCTTCACTCTGAGGCTAAATATTTCAACCCGTACTGATGTGGAGTTAGATATGGAAAGAGAGAGGAAAAAAATCTCATGTGGATCCGTGAGTTATTTGACCTATTGAGTTATAAAAACTCAAAGATCATCAGAGCGTTGTGGGCTGTGAGCCTTTACCCACTGATGCTTTACAGAGGGACAGTGATGGCACGGAAGTTGTATTCTGGTGGATATTGATAAAAGAACCTGCAAAGACTCCAGTCCTACAGAGATCTACAAAGCGGAGTAGAGGCATTGAAGCCCTGTAAATATAGAATAATAACCAGTTTGTGTTTGCTAGGCCGCACAATACCTAGGAGAAAAAAGAATCAGAACAGCAATTATCAAAATAGCGATCACCCGAGAAGGTACTACCACTGCTCTGGGTTAAAATCTGACTTGCAAGCGAGAGAATCTTAGAAACAACAAGTCTAACTCACTAACCATCTCTACAACTTTCTTGCAGAGGTGTTCTTCTTTTTTCTTGCCAGCATTGTACAGCCTTAGCATTGCTACTACATTAAGGCCATACATGTGAGGCCTTGTCTAAAACCACTCTCTACAAAGTCAGGCTACTTCGAACATTGAATATTGAAACCAAGATTACATTTTCTGTCTTAGCAACACATGAATGGTAACAACCACCCAGCGGAGGATTCTGTGAGCCGTGACGATACTTCACCACATCCTCGCTTCAAAACACCAGCTTTATTTGCAGTTATTGTTGTTGTTTTGTGTTGTTATAGTAAGTTTCCATGTGGATTATAGCGGTAGCCAACGTACGAGTCAAAATCGATCCACCTGCCTGTACATGCATGTGAAAATTTAGAAACCGCTTTGGACGTAAAACAAACAAGAAAACCCTTCCCTTTAGAAAGAGCCCTTTTTTTTTTTAAAACACACTTTGTCTCCTCTGTGGTGAAACAGAGACAGGTGTAGCAGACTATGTGTAGAATCTTCTACGATGGCTACACCTGAAGGACGAAGGAGACAGAGACACAGCGCTGTCACCTGTAATAATACTCTCCTGCTGTTATGGGGCATTTCACTCTTGAGTAAGCTCATACTTCCTGATGCAGTCAGGACCACATATACATAAAAAAAACACTAGTCGTCTTCTACATTATAACCCTGTTATACCAGCTCTGGTGTGTGTATGTGTCTGTGTGTGAGCTGTATATTTGTCGTTGAGTTTAAGCAGTGGCTTTTCTGGTAGGAGGGGTTGATACGTGTGAGTCTGTGTTTAACGACCATCGCCAGCCCCGTCGTCGCAGCGGCGACAGGCTTTTCCTATGTGACCCCTCCCGCCCGCCCCATGTATGCAGATGTGAGAGAATCCAGGTTCGGTTCATCGGTGGTGGTGGTGTAGTAGAATTAACAGCGCCAGTAAAGGGGGTTCACACATCACCCACGGCACCGTGCCTGAGCTTACAGTGTTTCTAAGCAAACCGTGTCGAGCTGGGTTGAACCAGGTCTAGAAACTGGATTAAACCGAGCTGACCTGGACAGCGCTGGCAGAGTTGTGTGACATCCTTATCTAACATTCTTCATCTTGAAAACCAGAGACGGAGCACGTGTATGTGTGTTTGTGTGTTTAAGATGTAAATACGCTGCTTTGATACACAGATCTGTTCTTTGGCGTGGTCACTCCAGAAGACAGGTTTGAAGCTGTCCAAACAGAAAAAAAAACAAAACAGAGGAAGTAGATTGGACTTCCACCTCTATTTAAATGTCTGTTCATCAGACCTGGGTAAAGCAGCCCTTAAAAATCACTTTTCACGCCTTATTTCACCCCCAATTTGGCCCCCGATGGGTGGGGTCTTAGCTGCAAGAAAGGTGAGAAAATGTAAAGAAAGTCCCTTCTTGTAGTTGACCACTGAGCCAATATTATCTGATCTGTTCTGCTCATCTGGTAACTCAAAACAAGTTAAAATGAGCATTAATTATTGGTTGAGACTATTGAACCCAGGGCTGACGGTCATATGGTCACACTGAGAGAAGGAGCATGCTCAGTAGTAGTCATGTAGGAGTTCAAACAGTGAAGCTTGCCAAATAAGGAAGTTTCTAGACATACACACATCACTTTATATATATATATTGTATATGATATAAAATATGTATATATATATATATATGTATCTACGTCTTGTGTCACTTTTTCGATAAATTTTTTAACCTTTTATTCTTCTTTTTAAAAGTTTTTTTTAACCCCTGAGAATACCATGGACTGCTTAAGTACAAAATACAACTCTCTGAGAGAACAACAAAAAGTACTTTAAAAAAAAAAAATTTTTTTTTTTTTTTACAAACAACTCAATTTGTGAACTTAAGAACGCAGGCCTCTGAAGCTGATTATTACATTGTCATCATTCATCTGACAGGAGAAAAGGTGCAGCAGAGCCATCGGTGACGAGAGCTTGGCCACGTCAGACGTCAGTGACAGCCATGTTGGTGCCATAAAACCACTCAATGCTTAGCTGAATAAAACCATGGTGGGGCATCTCACTACATCAAAATTATAAATCGCATATCACATGGATGATCTGAAGTATGACAAACTTGTTTCTCCTGATGCCTGTTGCCTGAAAGTAGCACGGCAGCAGTGACTGTTTTATATGAGTGAGACAAAAGGCAATGGCTTAGTTAAAAACAACAAAAAAAAAAAAGGTTCAAGGAACCTTCAGGCTATGTCTAATTTTTTAGATGCCCTTAAAAGATGTTTAATCTCTTAGGTCATATGATGACACCTGAGCCAGCCAAGACTGTGAAATGTGGTTGAAAACTCCAAAAAATCATATATCAATTTACCAATGCCAAATGAGGAGAATCTGCAGTGACTTGTGTTTGTTTCTGCCCCTTTTTGTGACTTTTGTCCAAAATGTAGGAATATTTCTACATGAGCTATTTAAATAATTAAGCACAATGGATTAATACCACTGAACTGATGGCAAGCTGTGGAAACAGGCTACTCAGAATATAAAACTGACTAGTTTCTGTGTTTTTCTGTTCTCCCACATGTATCTATTGTTGCAGTCAGCTCTCCCATAGAGGCAGCAACATGGCGCTCACAGTGCAACCTGGCCAAACTCTTGTTTATCGACAGCTCTGGACTGCAGTGATCTAGTTATGGGGGCACAGAACAGTAGGCAGCTCTTTGCACCGACAGCACGGTGTAGCTCTGCTTTGCTAACTGTTGCAGATGCTTCATTGATTAATGGCAAAAGCTGCATTTACATCCTTGTTTCAGGCACTAGACAATTGTTAAGGTGACAAGGAGCCCAATGCTGGCTACACTTGGTAACCAATCCGTCTGGATTACCTTTTGGTTTGATTGTTACAAATCCGATTGAGAAACGACTGATTGATCTGCTTACTGATTGTTTGGTTGATTAAGAAGGTGGAGGGGTGTGTGTGGGGGGTTTGAGTGGGGAGGCAGGGGCACAGGGCAAGCGACAGAAGGCACAGAGTTTCTACAATGATTTTTCTCCAAAGTTTCAGGCTTAAAAAAAAAAAAGAAAAGAAAAAAAAAGAACTCAGAATTAGGAAGAATTTGAAAGCAGCTGACAAAAGTCAGACCAAATATTTCAACAACGGCTGTGACGTGAGCAAAAGGGATTTGCTTATGGTAGTTTGTGTGTCAGTATGTCTGTGTCTGTGTGTGTCTCTGTGTGACAATCTGAATGAGCACCAGGGTTGGGGTCAATCTGCTATTTTGCTATTCAAAAACTGGAAAAGCCGGAGATGTGTATTTTTTTAGTCTGTGGAGATAAATTTGAAACTCTTTAGTGTACATTTTGAAACTGAATCAACATGTTGAAGAATTGACCCCAACCCTGAATGAGCATCTATTATACACACGAGTGCTTACATTACAGCTCTTATGACTAGCTAGTTGTGCTTTTCAAGGCTGAATACATGTTTGTCCCATGTCATCCCCGTACATATTTTTGAACAACTCTGGTGTGAAATTGTCTTTTCCGTTGAATATATTCAAGAAAACAAGGACTCATTGGATGTATCTCAGGCCATAAAAGACCAAAAGTGAAGCAGACCCTGAAACCAGCTTGAAGAATAGTAATAATAATGCCCCAAAGTGTTTGTTCCCAAGTCTGGCAGATACCACAGACATGAGGCCAGAACAGGGTACTTCAATGGCCAGAAACAAAATGAATCTGAAACACAAAACGGAAAAAAAAAAAGAATGAAGGTAATGTTTGTTTCCTATTTGTTGAATGTATCATGTCTTGTGGTTATCTAACAACAGACTACAGTCCTGTGGAGAAGCTTTACTGTACGACAGGCAAACGGCTACATTCAAATTCCCCCCAAAAAACAAAGCAGGTAAGAGCTGAAGAGATTTTCCATTGGTAAATGTGACAGGGATTTGGTTGAACAAAGCCATCCAGCCATGTTTTGTAGACTGTACTGGGCGCAGATGGAGAAACAATTAGCCAGCGGGGACTCTGCTTGGATAACTGTGTTTGTGTGTGTTGGTTTGAGTCTCAGTTCTTTAGGATGCCAGCACGCTCCTTCTCAACAGGTCCTCGTTCCCAGAATGCAACTGCGGCAGGCGGAGTTTGCGTCCGCCGGAGCGCGTGTCCGAATCGCTCTGCTCACCGTCAGAGAAGTACCCGTCAGTCTCGGCAGCGTCCAGCAGGGACGTGTCCTTTCCCGTGAGTGGCAGGTCCATGGACTCCAACCCCGCCACCACGCCTCCGCTGACGCCCCTCCCTCTTGATTTACCTTGGCGGGGCAGACGGAGCCGTGGAGCCCCACCGCGGAGGATCACCCCCGTGTCGGGAACTGTGATCCCGGGGCTGGAGGCTGGAGGTGGAGATGAGCTTGTGGTGAAAACGGATCCAGCCCCTGATGCGACGCCATTCCCCGTGTGGATGCTGTCCCAGGGGCCGCGGTCCTCCGAGATGTGACAGGAATCCATTTTGGAGATTGGCGGCTGCGGCGGCGGCTCCCCCTGCAGGTCAGAGCTCCTGGTCTGGTGGTGATGAAGGTGGAGGTGGTGCAGGCCTTTGGAGGAGCCCCTGGACCTTTCCCCTTTCCGGCCCACATGGCCAGACTTTTCCTCCGCCACGCTCGTCCAGAGGTTCTTAGCAGTGGAGGGGCTGCTGGCAGTGGAGGCGGCCGCCGCCGAGAGGAGCGTCTGGGCCTGGGTGGGGGCGGCGGGCTGTCCTCGAGCACGGGGCTTGTTGCTCCCTCGTGATTTGCGGCCCAGCTGGGGTGTCTTCCAGGTGGACTGCATGGAGTTCTCCATCATAAGGTTCAGCAGGCTCTCCTCGCCCTGCAGGAGCTGCATGAGAGGGGGAGAAAAGAGGAGGTGAGGTATGGAAAAACAGTCATAAGAGATGAAAGAGATGCGATGAGAGGATAAGAATTCAAAGGAGAGCTGATCAAAGTAAATAAGAGGAAGACAGAGCTGAATCAGTTCATGTTTCAAAGTGCAGTAATACAAGTTTTACACAAAATATTCCTGTCATATAAAAACAAAAAATTGCTCATACATCAGCACAATTAATTTGTCTTTTGCTTGTATGCTCACATTCTTGCCCGTAATACTTTGGAACAAAAACTCCCCACCCACCAACCAACCACCTACCCACATTTCCAACAGCACAACAGTGGAGGATGTGAGCAACTACTGTCACAATGACAAAGCTGACGTATTCTGACACCATTTTACATTGTGACTGTTCATGTGAGGTTTCTGTTGAATCTTTTGTGCTATTAAAAAAAGGATAGTATTATTAACAGCGTCAACTACAGGCCACTGGAACCTGGAACCTGTGGGGTTGTTTAATAATAGTCAGTGATCACTTAACACCCTTTTAAAATTTGTGTTCGGTCAGCATCTTATTTTGCTTTATTGAAAAATGTTGCTGTTCCTTATTTTTCTTTTTTTTTTTCTTTTTTGTTCCACAGCACATTTCTGAACAATGGAGTTATACCATGTAGTGCGGCTGGAGCCCCCTGCCAATCAATACACAAACAGAGCACATTCCTGAGGAGAACAGCAGGTCATCCACAGTGCAGCTCTGCTCTGACCATCAGCTCCTCTCATCGAACTGATCAACCTGCCCTGAGATTTGAGCAAAACTAACACAACTCCAAACTCCACTCGAATAAAGATTCAATCTAAAGGTCTTCATCGAGTGCTGAAAACTACATAAAAGGTGTATGAATGTGGTTTCAAGTGCAGAGGCATAATTCTTTTCTGTGGGTCTTTTACACCTGACAAAAGAGAAGAAGTGCTCTTTCTTCACCACAGTTATAATCCACTGTACTAAATAATGCATCACAACAAAAAAAATGTTTTCTTTTGAAAACACTTGAGAAACTATTCAAGGTACTGTGGTAGCTCACAGCAAGTTTTGAGACCACAGTTAAAATGGCTAATAACTAGGGCTGCAAGTAACAGTAATTTATTTTTTATTGATTATTTGATTGGTTGATTAATCTGCCAATTTTTCTATTAATTTTCTGAATAAAATGACAGTAAATAGTGACAAGTTGCTATAATTTCTCACAGATGATCGCTTCAAATGTCTTATTTTGTCTGACCGTCACTTAAAAACCCAAAGATATTCACTTTATTATTTACTGAAAAGCATCATATCCTCATATGAGAGGCTAGAAACAGCCGATATTTATAATTTTTGCTTTAACAATAACTAAAACAATCATTTGCAAATTAATCTTCTGAAGGGAAATGAAGAGAGAACGGCAGAAAAATCAGTGTTGCCAAAACACCAACATAGAATTTCTGACCTGGTTAGCATTACAAATTGAATACCTAACACTTAAACACTACACTCTAATACTGCACTGACTGTCGGATCAACGAACCTTGAAGTATCTGTGCATTAACATTTGAAGGAAAGCTCTAATGTCTGTTTGCTGTAGAAGTTGTATTTACTTTTTGTAAAAACACCTCGCCTACACATTTTTCTGCTTTTGCTGACTTCAGTTTCATATTGATTTTGGCCCTTTTGCCCCCAGTCAAGTCCCCCTTCTTTGCCTAAGAACAACTTTTTGACCAAGAACTTTGGATGTCAATCAGCTCTGTAGACAGGATGGTTCCTTATTTGGCTCCTGGCGCCAGTTTTGTCCACCAGCGTAGTGGACTGGGATTCAGTTCAAGAGGTGATGGACTGTTGATGCTGCTGCTGATTTCAGCTGTTTAGATTTTGCCATGTGTGCTACCATTCACTGCCAAGAGCCAGACTGCAGCTCTGTCTAATATAATCCTTTTTTAACTGGTCTGATCCATTTGCTGTCTGCATGTACTGGAGCTGAGACAAAGGTCTGCTTGCAGACCACTTTTTATTTTCTGTGTACTGAACAAATAAAAAATCCATTACTGATTTCAATCCATTGCTGCTTTATCAAAGAAGTACTTACTTTCAATATCATAACATTACAGTCAAATCAGAAACAGGCAATGGATCATCATCCAGGCCCCCTGCTGCTGAAGCCCTACCTGGTCGGAGAGTAGGCTGCCACTCTTGTCCCCATGCTGGGCACCCAGAGCCCACTGACTCAGCATGTCATCGGCGGTGATCTGAACCGACTGGGCGAGCCAGCTGTCGAACAAAGAGTTGTCCAATGGGAAGGACTTTGACAAACCTGAGGGAGGGGTGTAAGCAGGGAGGGAGGTGGATGGATATCGAGGCAGAGGCACAGGAAGAGGATGAGCAGTGATGAAAAGGAGTGAAAGGAAGGGTAGAGGGAGAGAGGGGAGAGAAAGACAAAGCAGACAGGTGAGGGGAGCTGCACATTTTTCATAAATAATAAAAGAAAAACAGAAAAAGTTGCTGTAAAAATGTCAGTAGAGTTGAAGGGAATTGTCTTTCAAATGAAGGAGTAAAAGGCATAAATAGAGCAAGAGCACCACATTTTTTCAGAGTCACAATGCAAGATTTTTGTGCCAAACCTTAAATCCCACAAGTCTGTTAAATACAATTCACTCAGTCACTTCACTCCATTCAAAAGAGGCACTTCAGTTCAAACAGTAATAATTGGGCTGAGATTTTTTTTCTTTAAAACTGGCTATGAAATGATATTTTGAATACAAAAGACAAGCCAGTCAATTTGGATGATTTTTCCCAAGTTTAACAGACAAAGCACAAATCTAAAGCAAAATAAATCGACTGATTGGTGAACAAAACTTGCCAAGTGTCCTCAATCTGATTTGGTAGAATACATTTACAGACATGCGAAGCTGTTTATGTTAATTATACTAAAATCTCCAAATAAATACAATCAAACTGGTGTTAATCTCTCACATAGCTCTACATGTTATTTGTTGTAGTTTGGCCTCATCGCTATTCTAAATGGAAACGCAGAGCCTACTGTAGGTCTTTTCAGAAAGAGAAAAAGACAACTTGACACAGTGACATTTACAGTATATATCAATGAGCTTTAAACAATGATGAAGATATAAACCCATTTTACAGCAGTCTCCTTCCAAACACTGCGTTCTCCACACTCTGGTCTTTGTACAGGACTGTCACAGCCCAGGACTGTGAGCAGTGTGTGTGTGTTCGATATGTGTGTATGTGGGAGGCTGTAGACAAAGCTCCTTGCTTTTAAATGTGTGTGTGTGTGTGTGTTATAATCTGTCTGTATAATTAGGAGATTTTCATGGCTCCTTTTCTATCATTGTGGGCTGTGAAAGTGCTGCCAAAGCACTGTGAGTATGCCTGTGACATTTTAGTCTTTCTTACTCTGACACACACACACACACACTCATACATACACACAATGCAGTACAGACAGTGAAGCTTAAGGAGAACAGAGAATGGGGGGTGGGATCCATTAGCTTATGCACTTCTTCTCTCCTGTTCCCACAGAAGAAGGTGCCCACATTTTGGCTTGCCCATCTTTCACTCCTCACATCTTTACTTCCCCTAACACTAAGAGGTAGAAGAGCTAGGGTTAGATGTTTTCTGAATGTGAAATTATCATGTTCATTAAGGTTTAGATTTAAATAATTAATTCAAAACTAAAATGTAAGTAATATCAAATAGATGAAATGTTTGATATTTAGATAAATTACTACCTGAATAACTGCGGTCAAAAAAGGAGATTAAATGCATATGCTGCAAATTCAAATTTTAAATTATAAGTATATTTATGTTCCTTGTACATATAGTATTTGCTTTTTGCTCTTTACTCCTTACTCTTACTTCTACTTTTCTATCTGTCTTTGTTTACTATCTCTGTTGTTTTTTTAGCACCGATATACCAAGACAAATTCCTTGTATGTGCAAACTTACTTGGCAATAAAGTCTGATTCTGATTCTGAAATTTGGACCCAAATAAAAAATGGATCAGGCTATCAGGACCCAACGAGAAAGGTGTGTTCAGACATATAGTCAAGCAATTTTTTGCCTTGCATCGGCAGTGTGAATTTGGAATGCTGGACTGTTTTCCCGGTCGGTGCTAGTTTGCCCTAGCCAGCCATGTACCAATTGTAGCTGTAAGCTAGCTAGCAACACACTGACTGTGCCGGTGGAAAGTTGTCTGTGTGTTCAGTTCAGCCTCAGACTGAACTCAAAACTCAACACAAGCTGATATTGCCCTCCAGTATCTTTTCCCTCTTGTCTCTGTACATTTACAAAGCAGATTTATAATGGCCTGGGAGAAATGTGAATTTTTTACAATATTTGCACAGACATGTTTTTGCATCAGTTCACATTGCCCCAGACAAATCTGTGTATAATCACATCTTTCCATTCACTTTGTATGCTATTGCTCCATTTCTAAAATTCGCTATGGATGATTTTTCTATAGATGAAAAATTATCATCTGTAAACCCCAGAAAAGATGCACTGAAGACGTAAACTTTCCATTTCTTCCAAAAAGGATGCACACACAAAGTGGGATAACTGTGACACCTCCAAACATGAAAACATCCTACTCTCTTATTTTTATGAATAACTCTCACCCACAACACCACAAACACTGTCAAAATGTTTCTATAGCCAAAACACAGTCAAAGCAATTTGTGACACTGTTTGTGTTGCAGACAAACAACCTTGAATGATTTTAGACCAATAACAAACAGAGCAAAGGAAAATGTTCTTTGTTGCTATAGTGGCAGGCGTAATTTAATGTGCAGTAAAATCAAACATGATCTTAAACTCCAGAGGGTGTGCCATCTAGTGAATGGAAAAATAATGAAATTTAGTGTTCTCGTTAAGCCAGGAATAACCACTAACCTGCACAAGAACACTGGGAGTCTGTCATCTTCTCTGGGGAACAACTGCCTCTTAACAACTCATAGCACCTTATAAACATTATCAAAGATGCCAATGACAAAAAAAACTTGCACACAAACACATTAAGAAATATCTCAATAATGCAGATTTTTGTTGTTTAAACTTCTTTCTTTTCTTCCCACTGCTGTCTTTCCAGCCTCCATGTAAATCTTCACTGCCTATAATGATCTGCCAAGCAGGACGGCAGGAGGTGCTGTTAGGGTGGCTTTAACACCAGCTATCCACCACACACACACACACACACACACACACACACAAACTCGCGCACGCACACGAGCCGGTCGTTTCCATGACGCAGCATGTCTCTGCAGGAGCCGGGAGAGCTCTGAGGGAGGGAAAAGGTGACGGAGGGGGGAAAAAAAAGAGACAGTGAAGAAGTGTGAAGACAGGAGGGGGTGATTAGAGGAGAGGAGAGAGTAAGTGGAGTTCAGAGAGAGGAAGGTAGGAGGGAAACCTATAACATCCCACTGAGTAGTCTGTTGTCATGTTCAGAATCTGTCACATACTATATGTCTCAATATCGGTTGGTAGATGTTGCTATACGTTAACATCCCATATTAAAGATCATCCTGGTGTTACTCTGTTGTCGCCACCTCTTTACTGTCAGGGGGTGCACTGCAGTATAATAGGTGGGTTTTATTAATGTTCAACTAACAGCTTTTTCCACCACATTTAACATGGTAAATCTGCCGCCTGCTTCCTCTCAGTGGCTTGAAGATATGATTTCTGTCGTTAGATTGAAGAATTTTATAAATACACAAAATTTGCCTCTTAATTTCCTGCTCACCTATGCTAGAGGACCCAACATCCCCAAACAGTATGTATTCCCAGGGTAAGCCCACTGACAGTGTAGCTGTATCTTTTAAACTGGATGACGACACTGACTCCTCCTCCGTGTTTAACTAATAGGATGCTACACCTGTTAGCCATGCTAACATCTAGGCTAACGCTATGTTTCAAAAGGTCCTGGTGCATTCAAAGCCATCTAAAGTCAGTATTACGTGACAGCAGTGGTTTGGGGAGCAGCCGGCCTTGGTGCCAGCGCACGCTACTTTGTCTCACAGCTACGAAAAGCTCCACGATGGCATCATAGAACTGCTAATGTTGTAGCAGTGAGCAATGGTTCGCTAGCCGGCTATAGCCAAGGAATGCACTAGCAGCAGGACAGGGCCAAAACCAGGCCTGTGCATGAGACTGTGTGTGTGTGTGTGTGTGTGTCTAGGTCTAAAGCCCTCACTACAGTCTGATGATTGTTCTCGGGTGCAAACCGTCTCCTTGGAAACTCCATGAGAAAGACAGAGATAGAAACACAGAAACTGAAACAGAGTAAAGGTGCAGGAGGAGCAGCAGAGGGATCTAAACACCCATCAGAGCAATGAGGCAGAGACAAGAAGTGCAGCAGGCAGAAAAAGAGCAAGCTAAATACCTGAATATGTAATTGTAAAAAAAACAAAACTGTAATAATAATCACAGAATAGGACACAGTACTAGCAACCAGAAAGCTCAGCATCAATCAACAATAATGAACCTGAAAAAACTGTTCTCTCCCAACAAATGGGACGTTTTACTTCTCTACCTGTCTCTTACCATATTGCATCATAATGATCTCACCCTATTCTAATGTGTAATTTGGGCTCATTATTTTTTTCACCAAATGATATGTTGAATTTTGTGCTATTTCGATTTAATGCCTCAGAACTTCTAAAAGCTCTTTAAAGGAAAAAAACAACCTTAAGACACCTGTTAAGTTATACAGCTATTACAATGCAACCTTGAATTTTTTTCATTCTTGCTGTAACAGCACAGGCGTCTTTCTAGAGCTGCTATCCTGCACTGAAATTCAACAATAACAGACAGCAAGAGAGAGCCATTATGCAGGACACAGAGATATGTATTACCTCAGTAACAACTGCTTGAAAACCCCAGAATGCACTGCAAGATGCCTTGAGTGTAGGGTAATTTTAACTTGTTGCCAATGGTAAGAACTCAAGGCTCCTTTGCTTTTACTGACACCATTGTGTATGCAAGTTAAAGGAAGGGACTGATGACAAGTAGGCTCACAGTATTCTATATTTCTGTGTAGTGTATTTGTGTCTGATAGACCTTCAGATTCAAAGAGCTGCTACTCACACATGCCCTCCTTGATCGCATTTCATCTAACTGGTACTTCAAACAACACGGCCCCCCTGTGTTGTTTTAAGGCAGGGCTGATCTCGGTCTGAACACTGTCTAAACCTCCATTAATGCTAGAGAATAAATCCACCAGTTCTGTCATAAAGTGAAATTCCGAAAGAATTATCTGTGATTGCGGTTGTTCTTCACACTGTCACCTTTGTAAGATGCAATGATTTAATCTTCATACACCGATCTGACCCAGCGATCTCCATGAGAAGATGTCCCTGCTCAAACCCTATACAATATGATGTCGGCAAAGACAAGATTTTCAGCAGGTGTCAACGTCATAAACACAGCACCTTTACAAAGCCCTTGCCTGAATTTGACCTCTTTCTCTGTAGTCTGGCACAGCTCAAAGGGCATTTGCTTTGGTTAGAGGTGTCATCAGTAGACACAGACCAAATTTACTTTGCAGGTGATTTATTTACTTCCCTCACAGTTATTATTTCAGCCACGATGTGATTGCTGATGCATAAACTTGCTGAATGTCCTTGAGTTTTGTTTCTCATTTGCAAAGTGGAAAAACACAAGGCCTGTTTAGAAAATCACATTTCTGTTAAATAATCCACTGAATTTAATTTGTACAATGGCTAGTTTTAAAATTAAAAATAAAAATAAAATTAAAAATCATGCACTGGGTTTCAGAGATCAAGATGCAATAACTCACTTTGTCATCTTTCCCTGTAATTGGCCAGTTGATTCTTTGTGGATGTTTTTCAGTGAGAATAAATTGTAATGCCTAACAACTCTCTTTTGTCATGGATCTAATTTTTTTGGATGAAACTCCTTGGCGTCCATGAGAGTGACACCACCAGGAAGATTTCAAAACAATCTCCCTTTTCCAATCACCACTGGCATATGGGCCCCACTAATAAACAGTGGGGATAGGGGACAGTACATCTGAGAAGGAGTTATGGTACATGTCTGTCTTCTTGATCCCAGAACACTGAGAGGAAGACAAAGCCCTGGGAGACAGGACCAGACCCGACAGAGAACAGATGGCCTGACACACAAGTGTGCGCGCACACACGCACACACTCTGCGACTGTGAGATATGAACACATACGGCATGCAAAGACAAACACTCAGATGACACACTGAGACAGGAATGATACATATATATATATATATATATATATATAAAACACTGGCAAAAGAAAAAATACATGCACACACACAAAAACAGACTAATGATACGGCTAAACACAACAAAAGCACACTAAATATGCAGAGGGGCTTGTTTGTCATGGAAACACAACGTGAATGGCGATTTCCAAGCATCTATTTCACATCAAGCCGCAGTCCCTATCTCTCAGCAGTCAGGTAGAAAAGACTGAGACAAGGGAAGAGAGGAAGAGAGACAGAAAGATAAACAGAAAGCAGTAGTGTTATAACACAGAGCCAGTGATAGAAAAACAGAGACAGATTCACTGGAAAAACAGTGGAGGGCGAAAAACTTAGATTAACAGAAAAGGAGAGGGATATAATATCAGAGTAGGGTGCAAGTGAGGCAGAGCAAAACTACTCTCCTGTCGTCTGTTATCATCTGTGTTTATTGATCATATTCACTTGGACAGGAAAGTACTGTTGGCTCTGCGACACTCAGCTCTGGTTAAATAAGGAAATGAGAGACAGTCCTGCGTCATCACTGTTTGTGTGAGTGCGTGTGGGTGAGTGGCTCAAAACATCTCTGCCAGATTGTATCTTGCAAGTGAAATGCAAATGCACATATGATGATGGATGATGAAGATTCTATAAACTCTCTCTCGATATATATATACATACTGTATATATGATTGGATTGGATGATTCTATATATTGCATATTGCACTGTCCATATTTGACCAGATCAAGTGTTTAATGATACTGATATATTAGAGATATCTAATAAAAGCAAAATCTAGGCCTATAGGGAAGTTTAGCTATGATGGAAGTGAGACCTCATCAATAAGTTGGTGAGCAAAATGTTATCATAGCCAGTAGTGGTGAGTGAAAAATCGATTTGATTCGATTCGATTCACACACATTTTATTGTTTTTCTTTTCTTACTGATTCACAAATTCCAAAAATTGATTCTTGTACAATAAAGTTATGATGGCATAGAAAAGCAGAGCTGAGTTAACTAGAGTTGATCTTCAATGGATTTATCCTTCTGGGCCCATTTTAGATCCAGTAACTTAACAATTAGCTTTGTAAGACAATCGTGAAGCATTTCATGAATATTTTGTACACCATCACCCAGAGGCTAACATCAGCAAAGATGAGCACCGAGCCCCCTATTACTAGCAAACAAGTTGGCCAACCAAGGCACACTGCACCACAAAATATGCAACCAACTCTGATCAGGGGAAAAATAACTGGCATCACAGCCTATTTTCATTTCAAAAGACCTGCACCTGTGGATAATGAAGGGTTTCCCAAGACAAAGCTTTGCCGCAGAGATGGTATTCTCCACTGCTGGAGACATAATGTTAGTAAGAGCACAGCAGGGCACTCTTATCCAGAAAATTTAGACCAATTTTTGTTTGTTGGTGGTCAGTAAACTACATGTTAATTTACCTGAATTTATTCATTGTCATGCTGGCAGAAGGCTATGACATGCTTTCAAGTTACTGCAGTTTCCCATCCTTAATAGCCAATATGAATGATGGCTAAAACTACTGAGGCATCTGACCGCAGTAACACACACAGCACGATTTCTCATTCATACAAGAGATCCAACTCTCTTCCACTTACAAGCCTATTTCTCAAAAAACTCCAAACTCCTAAAAGTGGAAACTGATGGATATGGTATGGATGGATTTTATGTTACAGAAAAATCTGTTACAAAAGCGTGAGGTTAAGCTTGGCAGTATACCATTTCTACCAAAACGCTATAATCCCTCAAAGTCAGAGCCCATTTAGTTATCACCGGAGCAGCTCCAGGTTTCATCCTTTGATGACAGCGGGAAGTCTTTGTTGGGTGGTTTTTGTAGCTCTGAGCAACTTTCTGTCATGTTTCGTTTTCTGAGATCACAGGAAGGAACCGAGCTCTTCACATTTCACATGTCGCTTTAGTGCTGCTTTCAGTGCGCTGAGATGTCCTGCTTATGTATTTTTAATGCTTTTCATGTGTCTTGTGTGTCGTATGTTGACGTGTCATTCTGCATGTTCTACATCACAGAGAGAGAAATTTGTCATTTTTCTCTTTACGCTGCCTTTTAGCTGGAGGATACTGCTGACTTGACCTCTGACCTCTATGGAGAAAGCGAGTAGGGTAAGTGAGATGAGAATTTACCTTTAAGAACCTTTAAAGTGTTCAACTATGATAAATGTTATCCATCGTGTGGGTGAGCTGCTCTTATGCACACAAGAACTCAGATAAAAGGAGGATAAATGATATTAGAGAGCACAATTAGTCATCAGAACTCATTTTCATTCAAGCTCTCAGATATTAATCATGTACAGTAATTGTCTGTGTAGCCCACAGCTTTTTTACAGAATGTCACTGCAGGAATATTCATACCTTATTAGATCTGAATACATATAAACAAGCATTATGTAAGACTACAAATCCACCCACTTGATATCCTACATATAGAAGCTATTCACAGCGGAGGAGTTTGTTTTTAGAGAAAGCCTGAAGATATGGAGGACTTTGTTTTCCATTTTACTCACCTACACAAACATACAATATATATATATGTATTTTTTTTTCTTTCCCCTCATTGTTAATTATTGTTGTGTTTTCTTACACAATAACAAAAACTTAAATTATGTTTTGATTGTTTTTCATCTTAAACTTGACATTTATAGTTTTATTGGCAACACTTTTTTAAGTCCTCCTGTGTAGCGTTTGTTGCATTTATACATACTACATACACTTTTAATAATGTCGTTGTAAGCAGATAAATGTAACTCCTCCTGTGAACACCCATGAGTGAGGTTATACACTGCTCAGCCACAACATTAAAACCCGCTGCCCATTATTGTGTAAGCCCCCCTCATGTTTCCAAAACAGCTCTGACCAATTGGGGCATGGACACAGGACCTCTGGGGACATCCTGTGGTGCGTCTGGCACTGGGACATTGGCAGAAGATCCTTTGGGTCCTGTGGGGCGGGGCCCCCTTGGATCTGGCTTGTTGTAGTGCATCCCACAGATGCTTGATCAGACTGGGATCTGGGGAATTTGGAGGCCAGGTCAACGCCTTGGGCTCTTTGTTGTGTTCCTTGAGCCATTTCCAAGCAGTTTTTGCGGTATGACGAGCGCTAAGAGCACCACATTTATTTGATCTTTACGCTATCAATCACTTCACCACTGTGGTTGTCACCTTTTTCAGATGGCTTTGAATGGTTATGTAATTTTGGAGTGAGACGTTTCCAAAATAAAAGCCAAAGAAATAACCTGAAAAGGAGAGGGAAGGAGGTAACCACTATGTTTGATCCTGACAGCACTGCTCTGGTTCTGCCACGACCGACAGCACCAGCTCTCATCAGACTGTCACTGCTCTACTGTCCGATGAAGCAGCTGCATCTGAAAAAATAAACTGAGGTTGTTTTTGGGATGTCAGAAAATACGACTTTACGGGAGCTGCAGACACATTGGAGTGCCAACTCTGAAAACGAGGTAAATAGATGGATGTGAACAGATAGATATTTAAAATCTGAAACGCCCATGCTACTGAATAGAGAGGTTTTGGTATCTGCACCCTTGATTTAACACATCAGTCAACAGGTTTCCAGCCCCGCTAACATGAACCTGGATTATTTCCTGAGAAACTCAAGCTCTCAGCCACGAAAAATAGTTACTCATAGCCTTCTCCAGGCCAAACATGTCACTTCTGTTCAGTGGAAAATAGAAAATAAACCTCTCTCACTGCTCAGTGATGGACAAACTGCCTCAGAGTAGTAAGTCTTTTTGACTTTTATGAGGATGTCTGTGTATTGAAATGTTAATTTGCACCTCAATAGTCAGGCAGGTGGCTTGTCTCGTGTTGACAACTTAAAAGCTACAGATTCAATCACCGCAGCAGCAGTGTGTGTCCATCAACAGTCTATCAAGTGTCCTCAAGCGAGACACTGAGCCTTTATCTCCTTGCTCACTTCAAATCGCTATGGATACGAGTGTCAGCTAAATGGCTGTAAATTGTCAGTGTTACAAACAAATATCTGCATTCATACATGTATAATCCGCACGCTCAATCTCCATTTCCTATGTCTTCTGAGCATCGCATGAAGCAGCGATGATCGGTAGCGGATAATGGATCACCTTCTAACAGGACAGACAACCATTATCATCCATCCTCATCTCACCAATGATCAGGATTGGCAGTGACAGGCCTCCCTCTCCCTCATTCTATCAGTGTCTCTCTGCCAGTCGCTCATTAATGACGAAGATTAGCACTGACAGAGCTGCTCTCTCTCTTTTCAGTCCATCATTTCTATGCCTGTTTTCACTCCCCTGTATTCACAACCTTCACTCTTTTTACCCATAAAAAAGTTTGAATTCTGATTGATATTTGACAAAACACAGGGCAATGAGGCTCTATGTACACCCCATGTTGAAGGGCATTAAATACTACAGTCAACCTCATCAGCTGCTGCTAATCACCCAGTTCCCCATAATTCCCAGTGTGACCATAACTTCTGCTGTGCCTCTTAGGAGGATATTCTACAGTTCTACTGTCTAAAACATGGCGATTTATTCATCACTGAAAAACTGAGAGGAGGTCTGCGTGATTTATAGGGATGACATTTTCATAATATCCAGTCTTATATCTCTGTATCTCCTCCCTCACTTTTCGTGTTTTATTGTTTGCCTCTCTGGCTGTCTGAGTCGTGATACACTGCCAACAGACTGATGTTTCACATCAGACCTTCAGGGCTGACTCCTAGTAAAGATTTTACCCTTGCATCTGATACTTGATCTGCATTCATTAACACACAGAAAATATATGACAACACTGATGGTGGATGCATGAAGGCTGTAAAAAAAGAAAGAAAGAAAAAGCAATATATCGAAAGGATGCTGACAATAGCAGAATGAAACAGTATTATGTTGAGGTTGCAGCACTCTTGATGCATCAATATTTTATTTAAGTTTCTACATATACACAAAGTCTTTATTCATCAAAATGAAATAATATTATCCTGAGATTTCCAACTTCTATAATGTCTTGGTTGTTTTATTATTGAATTTAGTCCTAGCGTATGAAGAGATTGCATATCAAAACGCTGCCTCAAATAAATTATTGATGCATCAAGGCTATGAATGTGCTGACCTCCTGTCAGCATGAGCTTTAATATGGGGACACAAACACACACATAGGCATATGTTCAGCCAATGAGGTGCATTTGATCACTTTGGAAACACTGCAAACACTGCAGGGCGTACACCCACCCCCGCACACACACACACAAACACACACACACACACACAATGTACCTAGCTCTTTAAGCAGGGAGCCGTTCTCTGACTTCCATCTCTCCTTTTTCTTCTCAGGACTACTCTTCCTTCTCTCCTTCCCTTTCTCCTTCACTCCATTCTGCTTCCTCTTTTCTCCCTTCTGGGTTTTCTCTGCGGGGAAACACAGAAGACGGGCTCAGGTTAAGGATTTCGATGATTTATTCAGTTTAAGCTTGATTTAGCTGGAAAGTGTCACTGAGCCTGAGGAACGTCTTCCTTGAGTAATAAGTGGAATTTCAGTGAGAAAGTAGCATACAGTGGATGTTAAAAGTTGGAGAATTATAGTGCAAAAAAGATACATGCTAATCAGTTACTGAAGGTTTTTCAGACTATTTGTTGACATTTTAGGAAATTATTTTCCTACAACTCAGCTGAGAGAAAAAAGTAGTGTTTGACATTTGGATATAAACATAGCTTATAAGATGGATATTTGCCAGAGGGGGAAATAAAGAAGAACAGTGGGAAAAGTCTTGAGTTTAAGGCCTGAGGAAGCAGAGTCTGCACACAATAAAGATATACTTGATTACGCTGGATTGTGTTATTGTGCCCTCTGGATATTACTGTTCATGTTTTGAAACACGTGTGCATTAAGAGGTTGTGGCTGCTGATAGACAAATGTTTTCATAGCACCCAGCACCCAGCACCCAGGAGAAATAATTCCCAAAGGCTGATAAAAGTTACAAGCCAATTTTGTGGTTCCAGGAGAGGGAATGCAGCGTGGTGCAACAGGTGTTAGTGACATGTGGAAGGTGCAGGCTGACACTGTAACTCATTCTAACTGCCCAAAAAGCCAGAAGATTTAGCAGGAAAACAAACATTTGGAGGTTTACGCCATCTCTGTGAGATCCTGTGAAAGATAAATCTTATGCAAGAATGCTGTTACAAAACACATTTTGCCTTGAAAACTTAAGCTAAGTGTTGATCTTACTTGTACTTCAGAAGATAAGAGTGCTCAGGATGTAAGACACCTGGTTCTTCAAGATGTCCATCAGATAACATAATGTCTGAAAACGCCTTTATCACAAAGACTTGAAAAACTCAGGCGATCACAGCCACCTGGTTTTATTTCTATTTACATGTTATTATTTGGAAACTGGTGATGTTTTTACATTTTATACTGTAGGTATTGAGGTTTGTGACAGAATCACTGTTTAACTTCAGTGGCACATTTATACTTCTCCTCTACCCAGATAAAACCTAAATGCCCAGGATGCATGTTAATGCGTGTTGTAAAGTTTGTTTAGAATTCTAGTTAAAGTTTTGAGGGTAAAGCTGTCAGATTTGAAGTCCATGAGGACGTTGATCAACAAAAACCTCAGTATAAAACAAAAAAACAAAGATGACTCATGGGGTTCCTGCTTATCTGTGTGTGGATGCACAGCGTTGCATGTTCTTGCATTTGCTCTAAATAAAAATCAAACACTCCAGTCCACCTCTCAGAAACCTTGAAAAGAAAAACAACAAAATCGCAACACTGTCTGACACGTTGTCAGATTCTGCCTCTCAGGAAAGAGACCAAGCACATATTACACGCAGACACATCAGTTGTGTGTCAGTCTTCTGGTCTGCGAGCATGCTGACACACACACCGTATGACATGTAACAGAGCCCTGCAGAGCGGCTCCCTGCTGAGAGCCGTCCTCTCACTCCAGGAGACCTCGCTCACTCCCTCCAGCTGGGAGTATGGCAGGTAACACAGCAAACACTGATATGTACACATGATGAAAGACAGAATAAGAACAACACCTGACAACTGTATAATTCAGTCCAATACACTCATCTTACAATAAATACTACCCTCCACCACTACTTATCCTATCACTGAAGCTAATAAATAAAGATTTATATAGACCGTTTTACTAATAATTCTGAGTTCAGTTTTATATAATAAAGAATTTAGTTTTATATAATAAAGCAAGATGTTAGTGAGTCCGGCGCTTTTCAACACCAAAACTACTATCAAATTCTAATAATTTAATCATCAGAGACTATTTCAATAAACACTTAAAATAACAGTAAATAATGAAATTACATGGTATGACAATCATACAATGTTACATTGTATTTTTGTATGTTTTATCCAAACAAATGTACATACAGGTATGGGAGGTGTTGAAAAAGATCTTGAAAAATGACCTAAACCATTGATTTTCAAAATAGTTGCAGATTATTTTTCTTTCGATTGACAATTCAATTAATAAAGTAATTGTTTCAGCTTTAAATTCAGTGCTAGTATTTTTTTTCCCAACTCTGCATTCAACAGATACACACAAACACATTTGCACACGCAGACACACACAGCATGTAATAAAACGATGCAGACACATCCAGTCACACTCCACTGACTCACATATACAGCACAGTGATGATCTCTCTCTGTGTCTCTCATTCCATGACATGGGAAGCCTTTATTGTTAGGACGTCTTGTTGTAACAGTCTCCTGCTGTTTACACAAACACACAGTCCTGCCTGCACGGCTCACTAACTCTCCTGCTGCTTTGTTTCACATTCATATATATGTGTGTATGTGAGTGTGCGTGTTCTGCACTTGTATGTGCATGCATTGGAACAGCAGGTGGCACCTGCAGGTTCATTACAGCTACATATACTGGGGTTTGGAAAAGCTGAATTTATCTGTTTATGTGTGTATGTGTGTGTGTGTGTGTGTGTGTGTGTGTTGCACAACAGTCACTCTTGGGTGGAACAGCTGACACGGATGGTCTGACACCTGCAGCTAGTTAGTGCTTGGAGCTAAATGCTAACACATCTTAGTTTAACATTTTAACTAACATTCATTTGCTGATTAGAACCAAACACAGGCTACTGCTGCAGCTGATGGAAATGCACCAGATGTAAAATCACTGGAACACCAAAGCTGTAATGATTCATCATGAGATGGACGTTTATGTCTGTACCAAATATCAGAGCGATCTATCCAATAGTTTTTGAGACACTCACTCAAAAACCACAATGTTAAATGCATGGTGGTACAAGAGTATGAGTCATTAGACTACACTTGGCACCATAAATGTCAATATAAAACGTTTCTGTGCCAATCTATGGTGTATATGTCAGTAGGATTCATCCTCTGGGGGCCATGAATGTCAAAATTTCATCTTGATACATCCAGTAGTTGTCAAGTTGGAGCAGTGGACCACTGAACACTGCCATCCATAGGGCCACTTGCATGGCTACAATAAATAATGTTTAGCTTGCAGTATCCATGGTATTATACTGTAGCCGAATGGTCTGTGTGTGTGCGTGTTGGTCAATACAGTAGATACCAACACTATGTGTGTGTTTATGTGTGTGTGTGTTTGGCTGTCATACCCAGCAGCAGGCTGTCCTCATGCTTGCTTTAGCATGGAGGAGCAGGACATGCATGAATGAAGCTGAGAGAGACCAGAGAGAGATTTCACACTGACCGTGTATACGTGCTTGTGTGAGTGTGTGTGTGTGTGTATGACTGAGAGAGCAAAGGAGAGACAGTGTGAAAGTGTAATTCATTAGGAGCACAACGTTTAATGTTTAGAAAGAAAAGGAAAAGAGAGAAGAAAAGAGTATTTGTGTGCACTGTAAGTTTATGTTATCTTGTTTAGAGATAGACATGTGTTCAAAGGGCTTGATAGGTTTCATGCGATAGCTCCATTTCAGAAAATGGAATAATAAACACTGAGGAAACGTTATGGAAACTGACAGGCTGCATGGTTATTAGGAAGATGAAATCGGATGGAATGAGGTGTAGTGCGGATGAATTTATTTTGTGGCTATGACTGGATCATCTCCGTTGAAGAGGCTTGGAAATGTCTCCCTGTGAAAATGGCAACAGTTTGTGAAAATTATGACTTTGTGATAAACATGCACTGAAAGCAATAATAATACGTTAATGCTACATTTGATGGAAGAAAAAGAAAAACAACGCTCATCTTGAATTTCAAGATCGATTGTATTTATTACGTCCAGCATTCAACTGACTAATCTGCAGATAAGTTTATTTGTGTTAGACGAGCGAGACAAAAGGAAATTTGCGTGCTGTTTGATGTGTGATTTAACTCTGTCAGAATCTGATCAACAGAGAAATGAGGCCTGATCACAATGAAACAACTATAACTCAGACAGCAGGAACCTTTCCAGGAACCCATAGAAACCTTTAGAACTTTCACGATTTTCTCTGTATATCAACCAGAAGAAAAAGGGTCTAATTTTAGCTAGGTTGTACCTGGTGCTAATCTCTTCCTGAATATCTATTCAAACATCACAGCTGTGGAGCAGCAAATTAAAAGAACAACATGACTTACTATCAATAATTTCAACACACTGAATGAAAGTGATTTAATGTATTTTTTAAAACAGATCAAGGTAAAGTAACTTAATTGACATCAAATATAAATGCTAAATACTTGTTTGCATAAGTTCTACAGCTTTTAACATATTGTGATAAAACTTAATCCATGAAGACCTACCTCACAACTCTGCAAAAAGGTGATTAAAGCACAAGTCAGGAGGAAAGAAAGAAAAGAAAATTTACATGTCAACAACACCTCCGAGAGGTGGTGGGAGATAGTGATCCGATGTGCCTAAGACCCTTTAGACTCAAGTGTAATGGAGACAGTCAAGTACCATTTTGTTGAAAAGGGTAACGTAGGTGATCTTTGAAACTGCTAACTTTTAAGCAAATTTGACATGGGAATTAGTATGAAAGATAGTAGGAGTATTGAATGATCAGTTAACTTTTTATAAAGAGATTTTTAAAGACTGCAGTTACATCTCCCAGACATTCTTCAATTTATTTTATGGCTTTTGCTGAAATTGGTGAGGCCATTAACGCCAGGGGATCTGAGGAGCTCCCAGAGGAATGCTTCTTCGCACAGCTCCTACATTGTAATTTCTTCTTTTATTTTGACAGGAGGACCATCTTATCCTCTGATCTACCAGGGACCATTTTTCTAATATTTTCCCAGATGTGCTTTTTATTTATTTGTTCCTTTATATGTTATACAGCTTGAAAACCAAGTCTTGCCTTTCATGATCTTCGCATACCAGCTTGTACACCGCCAGCAAGCTTTCCTGTTGTAATCAGCACAACCAACTATCACAGTGGAAACTTCAACACTGCTTATTAGATTCAGGCTTTTCCCCTTGTCTTCACATTCTGCTGTTGCCCTCTCCATCTCTGCACATTATCCTCCCTCCAAACCTCCTCCCTCTCTAGTTTAGAAGGTGCAACAGCACCAGGACGCTTTTTGAAGTGTGTGATTAATTTTTCTGGGTGCGCCGAACTGCAGCGTGTGAGTCGGGTGTGTGTGTGTGTGTGTGTGTAGCCACTGTGTCCCTTTTACCTGAGCTCAGCGCAATGTGAGGTTTTCTCTCCCTACTGTCTTTTCCTCCCTCCACCCTCTCCTCTGTCCTTTCACACTCACGTTCTCCTTTCTCTCTCATCATCGCCACTCCTGTTTCCCTCTCTTCTTCCACTCTTTCTTTCATCCTATCACCTTCTTGTCCCTTCCCATCCTCCTCTTCCTTCATCCTTATTTTCTCTGTCTTCCACACCTTCCTGCACACAAACACACACACACTTTCTGGGAGCAGATCAGAGAGGCCAATACTATCCACTGTCAGCTTGTCACAGCTTGGTTTGAGCCAGAATGTAAATGTAGTGCACTTCCTGTATAACAATACTACTGTATGTAGCACGCTTTTCAAGAAAAATTCCTTGGCCTACAGAAAATAGCTGAACTTGTATTTTCTGTATTTATGTGTATCAGTGTTTCCTCCAAAGACCAAAAAAACATTACCTGCAGAATAATGTGCTACAACACAGCTACAACTCTACACGTGTGCACACAGGTGTGTTTAAATAAGATTATAGTTAACAAGAAACTGAGAAAACTGATTAGAAATTAATCAAGTGCCTGTCGGCCCTGCATTAAAAACAACCTAAAACAAAGCTAACTAATAACAAAACCAGGCGTTACCCTCAGGTTTCGATTGATAAAGATAAAGGGGAAATCCTGTTATCTTAAGGTTTAAACGAGTCAAGCTTCTATCGGTGAAATCCTTGTTTTTCCCAAGAATGTTAGGAGGGGAAAAAGTCATTTGACATTGAAATGGTTTTTAGGTGCTTTTGAAAAAATTGAGCTGATTTCACCACATTGAAGACATTAATGTTGCACTCACGATGAACTGAACTGTAACATTGGTGATCCCTCAACATTTTATCTAGCGCTATCATCAGTTAAGAATTGTAATTTGTCCATTACTTTGGTTTATGACTACATAGCTGCAAAACTAAAGACATTCCCATCAGTCTCTGCTGTACTTTGTGTTTAGCGCTAATTAGCTAATGCAAGCATAACTAAGATGACAACAATTTTAGCATTTAGCCCAAAGCACAGCCTCACAGTCCCATGCTGCTTGCAGGATGTGGAAAGTGATTCTCACATTGGCCAAACTGGTGACTTTTTTTTGGTGCAAGTAGAAAAGTTTTACTTCTCTGGTGTGTACCAGTGCTGGCCATTTCATAAAGAACCAACTTCTTTAAACCATGACCATGATCTTTCCCTTTGCTTAACCGAGCATTGTGAACTAAAACTTGCGTTCTTTCATGTTGAGTTATTAATACTTCCAGTCTTGTTGAGGTTTTGAATCACTGTGTTGAACTTTTACTGATGTTATCATGCATGAGTTAATTGCTGCTGAAAGATACTGGATGTAGTTTACTTCCTCTGCACTTTCAGCATCACGTAGCTTCACTGCCTGCGTGTGAGACTACAGGGATACTGCTTGCCTGCCTATTTGCCTCGCCAGTAACATGCTAGCATTCACAAAGCATGACGAGAGTGGACCCTTGACATGACAGACAGGCACATAAACACGACAGACAGAGAGACGGACTGGTAGACAGAGCGTGGAACATGACAGATGAACTACTATGAGAGACAGACAGGCGGACAGAGGTTAGTGGTTCTGTTTTAGTTGGGCTAGAGGAGAGATGTGTGTGTTGTCCACATGGAAACAAGCCCAGAGGGAGATGAGGGGAGGAGACAGTGTTGCTGTTGCTGGTGGAGGATATGCTCAGGGTATCTGCAGGTTTCTGAAAATCTGATTTTACAGTTGTGAAGCCTTTCTCAGCTGCCTAGAATTGGGTGTTAGACCAATTTTGACAGGTAAAAAAATGTAAACAGTGGCACTATGGCCCTTTTTAAAACAAGAATATTTTTCAAATTAAGTCAGCAGTATGAGCTCCAGCATATTCCGCTTATTATATTAAGTCTGTTCTGCATTTATTTATGGATACATATGCATTTGGATCAAAATCAATTAGATCAAATATAGTGCAAGTAAAAACTGATGACTGTCATGATCAAATGGGCAAACTGGTTGGTTTTAATTAACATAGATTTTTTCATTTTTTGTTTTCCTTCCTTTCTTATCCTACTGTGACTAATATAACTATCTGAGCACAAGTGGCCTGTGGTATGGTCTGAAAAAGTTAACTCTGGGCAGTGTTTTCAGTTACATTTAGTGCCACTTCAGTGTGTCATAGTCTGACAAAATCAGTTTGTGCATGGCCAGAAGGACAAAAGAAGAACAAAGTGAGACAACTGATGGACTGAGAGAGAGAGAGAGAGAGAGAGAGAGAGACAGGGAAAATATAACCCTTGGAGGACACGGCAAATGTGAGAGAAAGAGAGAGACAGAATCAGATGGAGGAGAAAATAGGTTACAGAGGAGGATAAAGAGAAATGGACAGTGGAAAATAAGATAGAAAGATAAAAGAGGCAGAGGAAAGAGGTAGATACAAGGTGAGGGACACGACAAATCATTATAGCAGACAACCTCATCCTTCACTCTGCTGCTGCTGCTGCTGCTGCTGTTCTCTCTCTCTCTCTCTCTTCACACAACCAGACACACACACGCACACTAACACACAAACTATCCTCTCTAATCTAACTCCTGTGGCAGTGTGAATAGATATGGCTGTTTAGTGCCAGCAGCTCAGCTCCCGGTACCTGATGGCAGCAGTCTGCCGAGTCAGGAGCTCTGCACTGTGTGTGTGTGTGTGTGTGTGTGTGTGTGTGGTGTGTGTGTGTGTGTGTGTGTGTCTGTTAGTGAGAGAAACAGGGAGTTAGAGAGAGAGAGTAAAGTGTTTGTAAGATTTAGTTGAGCGCATAGATGTGTGTGCAGTCTTTCGACAATGATGAGAGCACTGCAAATTGGGCACCCGACCCACACACACACACACACACACACACACACACACACACACATCTCCACTCCACAACACAGCCACAGGGGCAAACTGACAAGAGTTCACTATCATTACCATGCCAGTGAGACATCACTGGTATTACCATGACAACAAGCTATCACTGTCATCAGCACGACAGCTGCAGGTCACGACTAAAAGAGCTAACATGGTTCCTTAACATTACCCTTGACAAAAAAGGTCACTATCACCTTTTAACAACTACACTTAACCATCGTCTCAATAACAATGGTTTGCCATCATCACCATAACAACAGCAGCTTTGAAGTCTAGCAGCCAATCTGAAACTGATCACTGAAATCTATGTGTGTAATTCAACCTAGACCTTTGTTTCCTTTGTTTTAATGATCAGGTTGAGAAGGTTGTTCAGTCACGTTTTATTCAGCTGATGGATATCTCCAAGATAAGCTTCTTTCTATCTACTGATAACATAAAGGAAGTTGTTAATGCCTTTATCTCTTCTAGACTCCAAGAGTACAGTGATTATTAGGCTTCCCCCTCTATTTTTGTATTGTTTTTAAACGGCAGACTGGTAGAACAATAACAATGCACTAAAGACTATAGTCTCACTTGTGTAATATGGGACTTATGGTACTTATTTATTGTCCTAAGAGGGCCTTACAGTGATATGTGAGCTAGCTTTTTTATAATACTGGTAAATTTACTATGTTTGTTTACACTGAGCTGAGTATCATGTTTGTTTTTCTATTTGAAGAGCTCAGTAAACCTTAATATGTATGCATAGTGGAAGGTTTGGTTGGCATCCTCTGGTTGGAGCCTTTGTCCTGGGTAAAGATGTAGGGCACTGTTTGTATGGTGTGTCTATATCAACTTTACCTGATGAACACCCAAGGACCAAAATTTAGTCAATTAAGTGATAGCAAGTGAAGGACAGAGTGCAAGACTCTATGTTTTCTTTCTCTAGCCTTGACAAGGGCAGTCCTCTAAAAGTCAATGAGTTGATGCATCAGTCGAGAAGACCCAGAGCTGACACACTTTAGCTGCCTCACAGTACACGCAGCAATGCAGGTGCAGGCCATAAACTTTACAAACTAAATCCTGTCTTAAAATGAGTGAACCGCAAAACTGTGATGGAAGTAAAGACAGGCAATGGAAACGGAGGGTAGCGCGACTCGTTTCTGTTGACCACTCTGATACTCTCAGCTCCAATGTCTAGCTGACAGCGCTGTCAGCAGCCCAGCAGGAGACACACTCTGCGGTGCGGTAGGATTTCATAACTGAGCTATGACCAAGGTACCAGCTTTTTCTTTCTCTGACTGGGTGGAAATCTAGTGTTTTCACATCCCTGATGAGAGGGACAATCTGAGAGTCGTGTACAGGAGCATGGTGTGGAGCTGTCACTACATGTGCACGGGGCGTGAATGATATATTTGTAGATACGGTGTAATAAAGACATCGGTAATAATGTTAAGTGTGTATAAAAATGAAAAATATAGATAAGAAAAAAAATGAACCAACGAACCACAAGCATCTGACCAATTAATCTACTGAAGATAACCCCCCCAACATTACTGTGGTGGCAGAATGGAACTGAACTCATTTACACTTACAGTCGCCCGCTCCAACAGATAAAGGTAGTCTGCGTGAGTGTGGAAGGTATTCATTGTCAAAGCATTAGTTTGAAATTGGTTATGATGCAGATTTGGAAAAAATAACATTAACATACCGTTTCTGTATGACATCCCCAGTGTGCATGTAAAGGTACAGTGTGGACTAGCAAATTAAACCCAGCAGGAATTAATTGTTAGTTTTTAATTTAAAAAAATGTATCATTTAACAAAAATGGAAACACATGATTCAATAAAAGTGGAAACATAGTACCAAGCTAGCAAGACATATCGCCAGTGGCAGTTCACTACCACCCCTGTGTAAGCAGATTGCTAGGTCCAGTCCCTAGTCAGTCCAGTAGTGGTAAGTCACACAGGAAATGACTGAAACGTGAGGATTTAACACAGTTCAAGATGGCTGCGCGCACGGACGCAGTGGCTCGAGGCTCCCTACTTCTGTGCACTATTTTGTGTTTCTTCTATTTTATTCTATTCTATTCTAATGGAGATTTAGGGCAGTAAAATTACTTCTATGGAGCAGAGGCTTGTGGCTTTTACTTTCTGTTTTCATCTCAGTTTGTTTTTATTCAAATGGCACCTAATGACTATATTTTTATCATGTAACCCTGTAACCATTTTTTTGTAGGCAAAAGCACTTAAAAAGTGAAATCCTTTATGTACAGTGATATATGCAGGATTACAAGTCAGGTGCCACCACAGTAATTGCAGATTATCTACCTCTGTACCTTCCTACAACCTGGATTCCTCTATAACCAAGCCTTATCTGAGATTCTCAGATTCAGTCTTACAAGATAAGGTCCAGATTAGAGTGAAAAGGTGACGAGTCCACAGGCTCTGGAATAGCCTTCAGTGAATCTGTTTTGATGTTTTCTTTTTTTAAACACCAGAATTATAAGTGTCTTGTTGTAATGTCATAATAATGAGTTCATGATAACTACCATTGAAACAAGGTAATTTATTAAGTATTGCTTCATCTGTGTGAAATGATATATCCAGGTGATACAATGACACAATCCAGGAAGGTAAAAGATAAATGTAGTCGCCTACAACTAGAGGTAAAAATACAAGTCGAATTTTAAAAGATTAAATGCTAAAGAGAACTCCACTTAACCTGATATACCTCAAAGAATATAAATCTCATTTTGAGCAGACATCAAGCCAACAGAGCAGCATCAACTCAACCAGCTAACTTCATCCTTCCTGATCCACCACAGAGCAGCAGGATGAAATGCATCGAGGTCAGTCATACGCGTAGAGTGGATGGGAAATCGAGCTCCATTTATTAGGATGGTGTGTGTCACAATATCTGGCTGGACCAACATTTCAGTGTTCTTTGCTGTGCAGGTGTCAAGTGTGGCCTACTGTGCAAAAATGATGACAGGCCATTTCCAAAGCTGTCCACCCACCACACTCAGCCAACAAGGGTTTGGATATAAACGTTATGCACTTGAGCTTTCCAAATTGTACTTTTTTGGGGGGGGGGTGGATAAAGTGTGTGTTGGCGGCCCTGGCTACAGCGCTGGAGTGGGTGAAAGGTGACAGTTTTTTTTTGTTTGTTTTTTTACATTGGTGTGTTTAGGTGTCTGGAATTAGAAAAACAAGACACACTTGTGGTTTTTCTCTCTTACCTCCAGCCATGTCCTCTTCCAGTAGTTGTATCTGCAGGTGGAAGATCTTCTCCTGGAGGTCGCACAGAGTGTGTTTCATTTTCTCCCTGCGTGTCACCATGTAGCACAGGTTACGCACCTGAAACATACGACATCACTGTTAATAAACAAAGAACAGGACAGAGGCTTTATGTTTCATCTTCTCTCGGGACGAAAGTAAACCTGACAGTGAGGGTAATAGATGCATAAACATTATGACACAAACGCGCATATATTATGTCCAGTTGCGTAGCTATGTCTCAAACATTAAAACAGATTCACACATGCACACACACCAACCTCTGCAGCTCTACTGAGCTTTTTAGCTTCTTTTAGTTCATTGTTTTGCTTTTACAGCACATGGTACAAGGCACGGTCACATTAGTCTTTCGTTCAAAGAAATTGCACTAGGTCCCAAAATTGAATGCCATGTTCCGATGTGGATAATAAGTATTGATTAGAGTGATCACAAACTGTGTTGTTCTGTAAGAGTGACACTGCAGTGTTTCTATTCCCTGATTGTGCACAACTGCACAGTTTAAGTTGAACAAAGTTGAACACTGAACTTAAGTCTGGCTGGAGATTGCACCGAAGCAAGAAAGACATGCTTGACTTTGTCTGTCATGCGGAGTACAATTGCATACTGTTCCGTTCAGTCTCTCTCATCAACCCTGTTTCAAGCAGCAGCAGACTATTATTAGCCAACATCCTTTTAGGGACTAGCTGGTGAATAAAGTAGAGCATCTAACAGGTTAAGTGCAAGATATTTTTGTCAGGAGATGAGGGAGATTCAACAGGTGGCCAGAAAAATGATGAATGATAATGTTATTCTGCGTCTGCAGCATGTGTAAACCAACAAGGGTGTGCTAGCACAGCAGGGAAAAGGTGATTAAAAAAACAAATACATCAGAGGTGTTTTAGAGTTCTGCTGCTTCCTAATAGCCAAAATTGAAATAAAAGCAACATTAATAGTTAGAATTGACTCTGTACAAGTGACTGAATCAGTATTTAGTGAGTGAAATCTGGGGGGAAAAAAAGAAAATAAGGACAGCAATATATAACATCAGGTTTACGTGCATCCAGTAATGAGACAATCAGACGAAAGAGTCAAGAGGCGACTTCCTGTTTCCTGGATAATAAAACTGGATCGCAGAGTCTTCTTCCACTGAGACATAAACTCCAGCTGAGCCCTCCTGCCCCTCCATACAACCAAATTACTATCATATGCCCCTATAAGCAGTATATATGTGGATGGAGAGTATAAAGCTGGGAGATGAATGTGTGAGTGTGCATGTTTATGTCAAGCACAGATGGATGTTCAAAGACAAGCTGCGGTGGTAAATGTGTGTGTGTGTAACTGTTCTGAATTGGCAACATATAAGAGAAAGGGAGACAAAGAGAGAGGAAAGCAAGTAAAGAGGCTGAGAATTAGACTGTGATAGACAGAAATAGATAAGTAAGAGAGAGACAGGTAGGAAGAAAGACAGACACTGCAGAAGACCGCATAAACAGAATTCAAAAGATAAAGAAATAGAGAGCTGAAGTGCATTCCCCTGGCAGCTGTAGTTGTTTAAGGCTAACAAAATTGTTTTATCTGCAGATAAAACGATGAGGCTACAGAGAGTAGATACCCATGTTAGCTTAGAATATGGACAGAAAACATGTTTACAGAGAGGAAAAGGAGTGAGAGTTAGTGAAAAAGGAAGCCACGACCAGAGAGAGAATCCAAGTGCATTAAAACCAAAATTGGCTCCCCATTCATTCCAAAGAGAATGAGGAATTGTTATGTATGGTAACTGCACGGGTGGAGACGATATTCTTTCTGAAATCAGAGCAAGTTTGTACAGTGTGTTGTCATAAAGATGGCATTGGGGGGCAAAAGTGTTTATAGTTGTTCCAAATGGCCACACTGGGAGGCAAGGTGAAAAGCCGACTGTCATAGAGGGGGCCGAGATGTGATAATCGTTTGAATATGAGGACCCTGGCACATATTTCCAGACAATGTTTCCTGGAAGGCATTCAGAGTGTTGTACTAGAAGTGCCAAACCACAGCAAAGCTTTTATAGCTGTTTAGGTGCTGTTCTATGTCAGGCTGAAAGCTACAGACGATGATATTAATGTACAAGGCAAATAATCTTTTCAGTTTTGTTTCAGTGCTGTAGGTTGTCTGTTGGGAAGGTTTCCAGTCTGCCCATCATATCCAACACACAGTCATGACAACAAAGTAACTGGAGAGAGAGTGAGGTAGGAAGAGAAACTAATTGGGTCCAAGCCAGAGCACTTGAATCCCAAACTAACAAGCCAGAAACTGGATCTTTGCCAACTGGATTTCTCTCACGATGGTAAATCAGTAATCATGTGTCTCCAACCACCTCTGTGTGTATGTGTGGTGTGTGTGACAGCATCATGCGTGTGTGAGCCATGGTGCTAATGGGACAGGACAGATTGTGTGTGTGTGTGCGGTCCAGGTATTACTCTGTGCATATGTGTGCATGTATGTGACATAAGGAGACAGAAAGAGAGCAAGGGCTGCTTAAGTCTGTATTTGTGAGAAAGAAACAGATATGGTTTATTTGTTTACCTAAAGAATATATGTGTATAGGTGTGTGTGTGAGTGTGTGTGTACTGGCAGTCTTGCAGGCTGACTGTTTATCTGTTGGTCTTGATGGATTCGTCAGCCTGGCCTATCTGACCCATTCCATCCCTGTTAGAGGGCTGCAGATAAAAATAGCTGCTCAACTGGGACACAATGTGCAGAGCCTGGCTTTGATTAGGACACTCTGTGTGTGTGTGTGTGTGTGTGTGTGTGTGTGTGTGTGTGTGTGTGTGTGTGTGTGTGTGTGTGTATGTATACCGTTTTCAAAAACAACTACCTCTGCCTGGACACGACAGGGGGGTGGAGAGCAGGATGGGAGGTAAAGAGGAAGAAGAGCGATGAGAAAGGAGGGGAAATGTGGAGCAAAATAACAGCTCAGTTGAACCTTTCTGTTTACTAACTTTTCTCCCTACCCTACACATTTTATCAACCACCTTCCTCTCTCTCTCTCTCTCTCTCTCTCTCTCCAGTCTCTGGATATCAAAGCCAACAGTCTCAAGTAACTGAGCAGCAATGCAGCCTTTTTCCTTTTTTTTTAGTTCAGCAGACTGAAAATGAGCCAAACCAATGAAATTTTAAAAATAAAATGTCTTGAAACAAATGAAACATTAAATGTCATGAAGTCTGTTCGCTGGTAGAAATCTACTGTTACATTCACCAAATGTATGAGTAAAGGCAATAAATAAATTACACACTTCTGTTCAATGAGGATGTTCTACTTGACATGACTTTCCATAACTTGTGGGTGTTGCATTTTCCACTACAGTTTTTTTGGTGTTTGGCGTGGTAAAAAATCCCAAAATCCACCAATATCCAGGGACATTTCAAAAGCCAAGAAGTGAGATTATGCAACTTTTAGAGGGATATTTTACACATTCAACTGTATAGTTTATGTTGTTGGTGTTTTCAAAAAATCTCTACATTATTTAATTCTTCATCAAATATAACATTTATTCTGAATTCATTTCAGAAAATTATGCATTATGCAGAAAATTCTGCAAAAGGCTTGAGGATTAGCTGAGTTGAGATGGAGTGACCTGAAGTGAATTTGTTTTTCTTTTGGCACAAACATCCTCTGACCTTTTCTCACTCTGTCTCCTCTGTCTGTTACAGCCTCCTGCCCTTTACCAATTCTCTCCTTTGTCATTCTTTCCTCTACAATTTATTCCTCCATCCTCCCATCTGTACTGAAACCTCTAATCTCATCCACACATCTGTACTTCAGTCCAGCCTCTCATTCCTCTTTAACTCCATCTGTCTGTTTCCCCCCCGTCTCTGTCTGAATCTATTCATTCGTCCTGAGCAGCTATCCGTCTCTGAATCAGCAAACACAGCACTGCTCCATTTTCATCTGTCCCATTTAGACACGTTAACCCACAGACACAAATCTGAGAGCGTGTGTTGGGTTACATTCGTTTGACATTACTTGGCACCCAAAGGCATTTTTTGATGGATAAGTCTGCAAAGATCACCAAGTGTCACTAACTTTTTGACAATAACATTTGAAAGCCTCAATTACCTTTGGTATCTCTCTCGGACAGAAAGTGAGTGAAACCGAAGCAAAACAACAGCTTTGCGTTGGAGGAGTGGATGAGATTTCATTGTTTTCCTTCTGATAAAGAGACATGTGATGTGGCTGCAGTATCAATGTTTTTACAAGTCTGGCAATCAGTAATGACTATTTGTCTTTGGATATCTTCACCAGCCTGAAGTGAAAACACCAACATGCCATTTTTTCCAAAGAGTGTTCAATCCGATAATGGAGACTGGGTTGTGAATGTGTTTATGCGCTGAGCATGTCAGGAATTGACCATGCAGCCTTTCCTTAATGATATTTGAGAAATCAGCCATGTTGGTTTCAGAGAAGAACGATCACATGCTTAAAGAAATGATATAAATTTGAAACATATCTCCTTTTATTCTTTTTTAAATGTTTTTTATTTGTGACCAGTCAGGTAAGAAGTTTGCTAGTTTGTGGCTATGGAAAAATCAGTACAGCATATTGATGGACATTTCATTAATCTGGCCACTGTGAATTAAACTTGACAGGTAGTTTGCTTTTTGGCAGGTGCACCAGAGAGGTTAGACAGAGTTCTACAGACAGAAGTAATAAAATAAAATCAGCTAAATTAATCCATTAATGCAATATTTAATATACAATAATACCTGATAAATAAGTGATAAAATGAATCTATTGTGTTTTATAGAAAATGCAAGAAACTAAGAAGCAGCAGAAAGACACATTCCTCTTTTTTCTCACTCTGCTCGTGTACCTGCTAGTCCTGGTATTGGTTCATCCGTCCTCCCTCATCCCTTAATCCCTTGACAACTGAACCCACCTCCTTTCTTTCGCATCCATCCATGACACGACATGCTGGAGATAATCAGCATTACAAGTGTATTAACTGTGCTGAGCAAAGCAAGTGCCATGGGCTATATCTCTCACTATCTCGCTAACCTTCACACTGTGAGGCTCTCTCATCCTCTCTCTCTCTGTGTTAGTGTGTATTAGCACCTCTCTATGCTCATCACTTCCCTCCTGTCCTGACAATTCATTTACACATACGCATAAATGATCATACACAAACTATATGTGCACATGTGAGTTCACAATCACTCACTGACTGTTTATTTCCCTCTCTCTCTCATACACACACGTGTGCAAAGGACACGGTGCCCTCCTGCTAGACACCTGTTGATGTAATTAGTGGTTGATGACAGCCAGTGCTCTGCTGACCGCTCTGTGTGTGTGTGTGAGTGTGTGTGTGTGAGTGTCTGCATATGTGTGTGTGTGAGACAGTGATAGAGAGAGGGAGAAAGTGGGAACTTTTCCATCCAAATATTGCACAAATTTTAAGCACATTTTCTAAAGGTCAGCAACAGAAATGATCTACTGAAGTCCCTCTGATATTGGATTTATTTGGGTCCACACAAACAAAAATAAATTGGCTGATATTTGGCTTTAAACATGACCACAAATATGACTGTTTGAACTGTATGACTGTTTCAATTTTACAATAACATCAACAATAGCCTATAAAAATGTAATTGCTGTGCTAATACTGTATCTGTGACAAATTAATATTAGCTGATAATACTGATGCTGGAAATATGTTTTCAAGGCATTTTATTGCTGCTTCTGATCTAATATGACATTTATGTTCCTTTCACCTGTCCACAAATACCATAAGGTGTTTTTTTGTTTGCCACATTCTAACGATATGTCAGTACTACTTTTACACTGACAAAACAAAACCTAACAAAAAAAGTCTTTCTCTTCAGTGCTCTTCACCTCACTTTTCTTTCTATTTTTGACATTTCAACAGAGGTTATTTAATCACATTTTCAAAATATGCTCAGCAGCAGGTGGATGGAAAAATGCAGTAATCAATGAGCGTCTCTTTCCATTCGGAGGAAATGTGTAGGTGAACTTTTGTATACGTAGCAGGTCAGTCATCTGTGGTGTTTGTGTGTGTGGGTCTAAGAAAAGACAGTGTGCGTCCATGTGTTGCGCTTCCCCGGGGCGGAAAGGCAGAAGCTGCTGCGTCAGAACTAATTCCCAAACTGATCTCTGAGATAGAGATAAAAACCCAGTGGGACCACAGAAGGAATGCATGAGTGTGTGTTTGGAGAAAACAGAAACATGTGTCTGTATGTGTTTTCCTGAGAAATTGAGACAAATAAAGAAAAGAGTGTGTGTCTAAGTGTCTCTGACTGTGGCTAAAAATTGATTTCATGGTATTGATTTAAGTGATATGAGACACGTGTTAAATTACTGTGAAGACATACCAGCAGAGGGAGAGAGCTGAGAAGAGATACAGTCAAGATGCTGACACAAAGATGCTGTTCTTTGTTTCAGCAATGAATTGTACTACTCAGTCTCAGAAGAAAAGGGTGGAAAGAAGCTAAAAAATAAAGGAGATAACAGCCTCTTTCTTTCTTTACTTCTCCAACTAACTTCCAACTCAGATCTATATTGACCTGACCCTCTCAGCTCCAAGCATATTGACTACAAACCTGTGCTGCTTACTAATGAGCACCATCGACTGTTCATTGGCCCTGATGTACACCGACACAACTGTGAGGAGGCAGCCTGCTAAGGATCAGGATTATTGATCTTTAATTGGCCCAATATCACCCCAAACCCAATATGGAGAGCCTGGGTTAATTACTAACAAGACAATCCCAACTGGAATAATTAAACTGGAGTGTGCACTTAAGTACAGACAGCTTGTTATAGACGGGGTTCTGCTGTGTTTACAAGTCCAAACAGCTAATCAATGTGTCACTGTGTTGCTCATGTATGTTTCATCTCTTCGTTACACTAGTGAGATTATTGGGCTGATTTACAAAAGAGTGTTGTTATTCACATCTACATCAATAATTTTGAAGGCAACTATAAAAGAGTAATGTAAAAGTAATCATACAGCAATGATAAAACTTTTTTCTTTTGATAAAACAAAACTTACTAAGAAGTCCACTGGGGACCAACTACAACCATTAGGTCTGAGAAAAGTCACCTAGTTAGTTTAGACTCTCTCTGCATCATTACATTAATTTGGCAAAATGGCCTGGGTGCTGCACCTTAGCCTTATAATGGTATGGAAAACCCTGATACAGATATATAGTCAGGTAAAGGCTTTCGAAACAATTTCTACAGAAAAAAGGAGGCCCTCCATGTGTAGACATTTTTTGACCTGCAAATCATCAAATAAATGCTTAATGTGATCCAAAATGGTCCCTATAGTTTTGGTTCTTTATTCCCCTTACAGGCAAAGAAAACAATACAGAATCAAACATTTACATCACAAAACATGTATGTACATATATATCAGATTTTGACTGCTGATTAGCAAAGATTTGACCACAAGACACTATATTATCTCACACAAAACCATAATACTGGTAACTAACTGAAGCGAATATTTCTAAAAAAATTATGTAGCACATTTTGTAAAAGGTGCCTTTAAACAGTCCACACTCAAAAATATAACACCCCAGCGACGTGCACCATGAAAGCAAAAGGCCTGAGCAACACATCATAAATCCTTTTCATGGTCCTACAGGGACAGTTAGATAACTCCCACACCTAGCATCCTCATCTGTCACAACATTACAAATTTATGAGTGAAAATAAAAACCTGTCTGAGAGACGTAAATTTGGTGAATCTACTGCTGCTGCCTCAGAGCCAAAAAATAAAGTTTAGCTTGTGGTTGTCAAATATCTCGACCATGAGGCATGTTTAAAAACACACTATTCAAATAATGATTTAATCGTGGTGGGTGGACAAGCAAACACCACAGTTATCAAGTCTTATATTGATGCCATATGACACAGACCTGTGGTGAAGAAGCATCTATTCGGGACAATTGATCTGCTTCAGCAGTTCATCAATAACCTGATACTATGTGGCAGCCAATTAGTGATGAAAGACACCAAAATTGACTGATCTGTATGTCATCTTTATAGTGTCAAACCTATGCTATTGATTATTATAATATCTAATGATATTTTCAAAAGTAAAGTTCTCCATTTTGGTAAAATAAGAGCTAAAGCTAGTTAGCTTAGCTTAGCATAAAGAGGAAACAGGGGAAAGAGCCAGCCTGGCTGCATCAGAAGATTATAAAATCCACCTCACTAATTAACATCTTGAATCTCATTTGTTTATTTCACAGAAAAGTCTATGTGTAAAAATGACAAGTAGTGGTTTTATGTGTGCTTATGTGATATTTCCCAAGAATGTTGAATCACTCTTCTATAATACAGTGACCACTAAAGGGTTTATATCTAACAAGATCCTAAAAATGCTTTTATCTTAGTAGGCTGGAGTAAATTGAGATTAGAGAGCTATGAGACAGCTGCAGTTGATTCACAACACAGCGCACATTTCTTACCTCAGCTCTCTGCTTTGGCTACTTGTGTGTCAAGGGATTGATTTTAAAATACTATTACTTGTTCATGAAGCACAAAATGGTTTAAGGCCAAAGTACATCTCTTGTGTTACAGACCCTCCAGACCTCTCAGATCCTCTGGGACTGGATTGGTTACTGCTCTGAGGGTTAAAATCAAACATGGTGAAACAGCTTTTAGCTTTGTGCAACACATATCTGGATTAAACTGAGGTGAGGTCACCTCTAACTTTAAACTCTAGAGTTCTTTCAGTCGCAGCTTTTTATCAAAGTTGAGGCACATTATTATTCTGATGTATTATCATATCATTGCAATTCATCCCCCCCCCCCCCCCCTGTTCATACTCCTTTCAGCGTCTCATGCCATATGTAAAGCTCTTTGATACATCTTTGTGCTTGAAAGGTGCTATACAAATAAACTCGCCTTGACTTGCCAAAATCTCTTTAAGTCCCTGCAACATAAACGGACTGTATAAAATACTGTGGGCTGAAATAATAGCTGCCATAAAAGCAGATCTTGGCAGCAGGAACACAGATATCCGTGTTGTGAATCGTAAAGACCTTCAGATGTTATCAGCTACCTGGAGGATAAAGTAGCTTGGTGTGAATTTGTTACCTTCCCTCTGTAGTGCCCTTCAGAGAACCCTAAAACAGTCGGTGACTAGATTTCACCAACTGAAGCTGTCAGAGCACAGAGCAATAACACTATTCACAGTGGGGGAATGCTCGCCAGTGTGCATTATCTTGGTTCTTTAACTACTGGTCACGACCTAACATGGATCATAAGCATGTAAGGCGAGTGGGTGCCCACAAGATAATACAAGCAATATCTGGATTCAATAAGCCTGAATGTAAGGGTGATATTAAATTTCTATCCCACGTCCTGTGCACAGAGGGACCTCCTTTAATTTATTTATTTTATTTACTGAAAATCTCTGACTTCAGTGTTTTTGCTCTTCATTGTCTAGAAAGAAATAGAGTTAGTACCCAGTTCCGCTTGTGTTTATTTCAGTCCTAACTTTTCTGCTGCCTGTAGAGGTCAACTTGGGTAGAAAATTTTGAAATTAGGTTTACTTTAACAATATCACCTGTTTTTCACCGCCTGAGGAGAGAATGCAGAACATAATGTCCTTATAGACACAAATGGATGTTTCAGTGATGGCCTGGAGAGTCTTTTGTGCCTTTTTTCAGTTTTCAAGCTGATAGTAAGACCACAGCCATGTTAAAACTTGCTTTTGCAACTCATGACCAACTCAAGTTTTTCTGTATCTTGGGTTTCTGTAATGATATCTACAGTTTTCTGCAGCGTTCTGTAGGCTGTATCTTGTCTCTTCCAGATTTAGAAACAATTGTCATATTCTACAGTGTTTTGTGTTGTATCTACAGTTTTGAAACAGTCTCACCTATTCTTCAGTGTAAAAATAGCTGCACTTATAGGAACTGTACGCCTGTAAGATGTAGCTGAAATCAACAGACTTAAGCCACAATGACTCTTTTCACTTTGTGTGTAGCATTTACCTTCAGTGTGAATAACTTGATCGTGAGGCTTTGACTTCAACTATTTAGTAGAGACTTAAACTAGGTTGTGGGTCTTTTACTAATGATCTTATGATTCCCCCAGCACCAGCAGGACTAGTTTTTAGTGGACCTGAAGCTAAAGGTGAGAATGAATTTGGATCTTGAGTTGATAAAAGTTTAAAAGCAGAAGACAGATAATTCATGAATAGCATATGAGAGAGTCTGCGTACTGTAGGCAAAGACAGATTGGCTGGAAACCAGGTAGACGTTCAAAGAGACAGACAGTGAAACAAGAACCAAGAACAAAGAAATAAAGAATGACATGTTGTAGCTTGTTCATTGAGATTTTCTGCTAGTCAAAAAAGAGAAACAGCAACAACACCCAAATTACAAGACATGCAGAGGGATGAGATAAAGGATTAAGTGCATTTAAAAAAAATAGAAGGAGGAGGGGAGGAGGGACAGAAGGAAGGTCTGAAGGGTGGAAGGATGAGGGAGGGAAGGACCATAGGACATGGAGGAATGAGGAAAGGATAGAAGGAGCTGACAAAGGAGGAGGAGAAGGAAGCAACGAGGAAAAAGTGGGTCAGACATGCAGACAGTGGAGGCTGCTGCAGCTGGATTCGGCAGACTGAAGCTTTGTGAAACCCTCCCTGATGTACAGCATACACAGCCGTCAGACAGACACACACACACTTTCCAAAGTCTATCACTTCCAAACGCTTCCACACACACACACACACACACATGCACATACACAGACTACATGATTTATTAGCTCCTGCTAGTCAGTCTCTGACATCGTAGCCACGCCCACCTGGGATCCATGGCAACATGATTCTCCAATCAGAGCTCAAATGTTCAGCTTTTGGTTGTGTGTGTGTTTTCACCGCATTAATATCTAAACATAATAAGACGTGTGTCTTACTCTGTGTGTTTGTTTTTTATATAACTTTCCTTCTTTGGTGTGTAGCTTTCTCTCTTGCTGTGCTGACACATGTACATCTTCCATGTTTATGCATGTAAGACATATATTAGATGCACTGTATACACACTGACATGCCTGCTACGGAGGGAGTGTGAGAGAGGTATCTGAATATGCAAAGCAATAAACTCTAAATAAACCTTGTGACGCAACCTCTGCTCCTCTCTCCTTTCATTCCTCACCAATCACATACTCTCTTTGTTTTTCTCAATATTAATACTCTTCTTCCTTTCTAAATCCTCTTTTAGCTACACTCCTAATCCAGCTACATACTCCCTTTCCATCCTCTCTTTTTCTTCACTTTCCTTCAGCTCTCTGTGTTCTTTCCCCTCCCTTTCTCCTGTCTTTTATCTTACTCTCTCCTTCTACAGATTCACCATGCACTGTCATGTAGAGATAAAGGGAAAAGGAGAAATGAAAAATAGAGGAAGCAATAAACAAACGAACAACATACATACACATACCACACACACACTCACACACAGAGTTTGGAGGTAAAATATGAGAGAAAGCGTGTACACACCACCATGTCTAATAACAAATATTTAGATCCGTCCGGTTGTGAAAACCTTGTACTTCAGGTTTATTGGACAAACGCTGAACAATGATAACCAAACAAAACGAGTTTGGGGAGGAGTTAAGTGTCTCCAAAATCTCACTTGACAATGTATCCAGACGGCATGGATGGGCGTCTTGTATTTCACCATGCATAAGCCTGAAAGGATTAAGAAGAGACTGGTCTGAGCTTTTGAAATGTCAATCCTTAGATTACAGTTCATAAGGAATCCCCAGTACTGTACAACATGAATCCTGAACTTCTATTGATGGCTTGGCTTGGCATTTGCCTAGTACTATGTGTGGTACCAGATAATGTTTATCGACGTTGCCTAAACAAGTCAGTCGAGGGATTCGTCTATCATGATTTTTATATTTGACTCGAAGTCTAACTGATAGTCAACGCCGGTTGAGGTTGGGGTTGTCATGTTGTATTCAAAGTGGCCAGCAGAAAAAAAAAAAAAAAAAAAAGTTCATGCCTCTCTCTTTGTCCTGCGTTGTGCTGCCTCTGTTTCCATCACGTTTCCTGCATTACAGTTGGTTTTATTGATTCCGGTCATTTAAGACTCAGTTTGTGAGTAAGTCATATTGGTTTTACAGCCTGCCACCTCATTTAACTTCTGTGTTGCATCACAAAAACTTCCAATTGAAACTCTGGATCTTCTCAACTGATGATTTGGTCATCGACTAACTTATGTGTTGTACGGGTGGCACTGGGTCAATTTGGCCAGAAGTCTGCTTAATGACTTTATGACATCTATCTGCTTCATTACCATACAATTTGAGAATTCTTTATTCTAATATTATTTTTCTGCTTATCTTCTTTTATCTCTCTATTATAGTATTTATTCTATATTAAGTAACATTAATAAATGACATTAATTAATTCAGATCTTCTTTTCTAACCACACTGTTTCTTCTTCATGTTTACCTGACTTGGAATTTGCTGAAACAACAAAAAGTGTGACTAGTGGGAGGACAAATGCAGGACAAACTTCTACAAAGTCTCTACTTTTTGTACTGAAGTAAAAGCGAGAGGATGAGAGATTTCAACAAAAGCAGTATTTCAGCTCCAACAACGGATGTGCCAGTGCTACCTCGAAGCTTCCTGTTGGCGGGTGGTGTGGGGTTCCTTTCACATCCCACCCTCTTCTCCGGAGGAAGTCGAGCAGGAAGTTATTCGGGCTCGAATCACACTCAGCAGCTTGGGAGAAAACTGCACAGCAAGGAGTAAAAACCCTAGTAATATGTTTTGTGCCCAGCCAGCCAGGGGTAAGTGGAGGTCTGAGGAATGTGTTTGCAGATGCTACAGGGTGCTCAGCAGGGGAACTTTATTCCATGATGGTTTTAGAGGCTGGATGGGACAAAATTATAGCATGTGGGAACATCGGCAAGATTGCGTTCAGAGCTTTATGGTGAAACTCAGTTAAGGGAAGTGATGGATTTTGGGCTAACAAGGGTGGACAATGACTGTAATCTTCAATTGGTTTCAATTTATTGTACTCTGCAGTTTCAGACCGGACAAAGCTTCCTGCTGAAAAGGAAACATCCACGACTGACCAGGGTGAGACCCTTCTTGCAGCTACTCTGGTCTGCACAGCGATATAAACAACTTAAGCAATTGATCATGATAAAGCAGCTGGTCTTAAACAGTCAGCTCGCATCAATATTAATAATTGTTTTACTCCTTTAGCATCCAATCTCGGTACTTGTCTTCCAGATTCAAAGGTGCAAACAAACCTAGGGATTCCAATATTAATAATTTTTCTCAAGTTCAAACTTTAAGACAGGGGACATACACCCTACTGTCATCTTTGTTAGAAATTACAACACCTTGTTGCTTCTGTATGCAGTGTAAGGACAGTCAAGTGAAAAGGATCAGAACTGATCTGTCCATCACAAAGCAATTGAGCTTGTCTTCGGTAGTACTAGGCACACAAAATAAAAAACATACACACAGCATTAAAACTACACAAATATATACACAGATGTGAAATATAGCAGCACAGGAGGATCATGCATCTTTCAGAGGACTAACTCTCTGCACTTTTGCATGTTACAGGCAGTTGGAATGACTGATGTCTTGAATATATATTTGTCCTGTCAAAGTGTTTTTATGATGGCGACCTGATGGGAGGAATTTGAATGAGAATTTACAGTACATCTAACTGCCTGGGTATAAGTCTGATAGTGAGGACTGGGTGTTGCCCGTTGGTTGCCATGACCAATGATTGAGGAAGTTTTGCTTTGTTTTTAACAAAAGAAAGTTATATCAGGGTGTGATGTTCAAAGTGAGAACAACCAGTGATTGTAAATGGCTGTTGGTATCTTTCCTATGTTAAAACTGTGGTAAGCAATGTAAAAATTCCTAATTATTAGAGGTCATTGGTTATGCTACATTGATGCATGCACCCTGACAAGCCTGAATATTTCGAAGAATGAATGCTACTAGATGTGCCTTTTCGTGAGCACTGAACAGATCTGTAGTTTAGTAAAACTCAGGACCCCACATCACTGTTATGTTTGAGCGCCAACAGTGAACACACTAAGCATTTATCTAAGTTTTGACTCCTGTGATTGGTGACATCGTGCCAAAAGCACTGAACAAACCAAATGTCAAAGAGCGAGCCCGATGGTACAGTTTGTTTGAGCTCATAGCTGTTAAGAATTGTGCTGGCATGCTGGCTTACTGTGCCTAGCTGAGTGTTAACCACAGAGGTGAACCATGACATGCTGTTACCGTAGACGCTTAAAGCCAGTGATAACCAGACTTAAGTTTGTTTGAGATGTTTTTGGTTTAAATTCTTCCAGTATCTTGTTTCACTTCAGTTACTGCTGTGGGTCACTGGTGGCCACTTTCAAACTGTTTGGAAGGGTGAGAGGGTCATATCACATCCTTTCAGATGCGTTAAAAAACATAAATGAGGACACACAAATGCTGGAAAGACATGCAAACATGCAAAACTAGGCACTGGGAACCGCATGCTGCACGCTTTACTGTACTGGCTGAAAAAGACTGTGAAACTAGAAATCTGGTCTGCTACACACTGTGATTATAATCTGTCATCTTCCACTAACACAAACACACCCTGTGAAAAAAAAAAGCTCTCAATATAATTACAATGACACATCTATAAATACCTGTTTTGCATTTTAACATATAATATTCCAACGAAGCAAACACCCTGTCTCCATTAGATGCCTGGTCAGGGGAGACTATTTACATAACGAGGTCATAAAACTGCTCACAAAACCACACTAAAAGAAAAATGCCTCAGCAACCATGATAACATCACTGAACTATGTCACCAGTAATTTAGAATTGAATATTTGACTTCGGATGGCGCGTACCACGATTCTTCTTAACAAAACAATAAATCTGTTATATTATTAGGAAAAAGTGTTTAAAAAACACTCTTGGTTTGATGTGTTTTTAAACTTAAAAATAGAATAATGAAAAGCCAATGGAAATAATCCATGTCCAAATCTAATAAGTCTATTGCTTTGCCCTGTCTGTCCTTACTGAAATTTAACTCCCCACTCAAGCTTTGTCTAGGTTCCTTTTAGGGTACCATGTAGAGATAAAAAAATACACACACTAAACACATCAAGCATAAAATAGCAGTAAAACTTTGATAAATCAATATGTCTGGCAGGTAACTTTTGAGACAAAAAACTTTGTGGATTACACAGCTCTGATGGACATCTTGCTTTGTCTTGTTTGTAAACCAATATAATCAAAGCAAACCTGACTGACTGCCTGCTGAGTGGATCTTCTAAGCGGCAACACTCCCAAAACTTCTGCACAATTTCCCTTCTGTTTTCTCTGCTACTGTCAGGTTAGCAACTTTTGTTGGATTTCAACATGACTTGTGTACCTCACAACAATCTGTAATGTTTGATTCATGTTGCATTAGTATAAGAGTGACATTCAAAGATTAGAGCAATGATAGCACAGACTTTTCAAACAGTAGTTTAGATGGACTGTGTGCCTCACGCGTACGCAGTCAGTGTGAATAATGTCCTTCCAGCTGTTCACAGCCCCAGGTCAGAAATGGGGACAACATGTTTGGTTGCTGTGAGACGTAGCTTCTCTTGTTATCAGCCGGTAACTGCTTCCTATTCAGTAAACTTGACAGAGTCTTTATTGATTATGTCCTTGTTTCTTTGTTTTGAAACTGTTGTTGAACAAGTCACAGAGACCAAGGCATTGCTTCGTCCATTCTCAGATGACTAATGATTGGAAGTATTTTGCACATTTCACTGACATCCAACAAGTAATGTTACTGCTAAGCTTTTATGTGTGTTTAGTGTGAAGTGTTTTCGGCAGCAGATAAAAGGTTGTAACTGAAATGTTGCATGCAAAATCCCTGGTTTGCTCATTCCTTTATCCTTTATTATCACTGCTGATGTGTGTTGAGCAGGCACTACTCCAATAAACTGCTCTGAGCCAGGCCAGATTAAGACTGTGGTTGCACTGGTAGGAGTGCATGTATAAATATTGTGTTCTGTGAGGTGTGAAGCAGGGTATTCCTGCAAAAAAAAAAAACATTCACGCAACAAACCACCTTTAACAGAATTTTTAAAAGTTAGATAAACCAAAGGGGAAGTCCCTGACAGACCAACGAAGATATTCAGGGTTCCTAGATGGCGAGGATATTGCGGGGAAAATGTAGTAATAATTTTTAAAAAAGCATCAGTTTGCTCACAGCTACAGTTTCAAATAACTCATGTCAGAAATTAGAGCTAAAGTTCAAACATGAGTCTTGTTTCTACAAAGGCTCATGCTGAACTTTTCACAAATATCTTGTACAGTAGCTTTTAATCCTACATATATAGGATAAAAAAAGTTCTACAAAAGCTATTTTGGTTGACTGCATGACAGGCTCTCAGAGGATGTTGTAAATTGGACCTCAGAGGGCGGCGCTTGCCGTCCCGAGTTCGTGAAGATTTTTACGGTTGAGCTGCTGAGGGGTGTGTCGCTGGTACCAGGTCTGAAGACCCTACCATGAAATATTAAGGCCTGGGTCAGCTCAGGGGCCCTCATGTCGCTCATTGCTTGACACAGCCCTATCTGTGTTAGCCAGCGAATGGCGAGCCTGTGGGAGTGTGTGCAAGTGTTGTGAGACAGAGTGGGAGATGGCTGACATGACAGAAACGCACAAAGCTGGCCTGAGTACACGCACTCATTCGAGGACACGGCAGGAGCCAGACTCGAATGGCAACGCAAATGCGCGCTGGTATGGACACGCGCCAGCGAACACAGCTGCAGCCACGCTTACGGCAGTAATATACTGTACTGTGTGGTTTTCTAGTAACTGGAGTGTGTGCATGTTCTGTATATGTGTTCAGTAGATGGATGTATTACTGGGCCTATACATGTGTGTACTTTTATCTGCATTTGTATATTAAGGTTGCCTGATAGCTTATCAGTGTGTGTCCATGAGTGCGTTTAATTTCATGAATGTACCTGTTTACACAAGTGTGTGTGTGTGTGTGTGTATATTTTCATGCATGGTTACTGTATAATTTGATGTGTGTGTCACACATGTATGCAGAGGGACGTGCGCTTGCATGCATGTATTTCTACATGTCTGAGGGCACATACTGTATGCTAGTGCCAGGTGGTGTCTGTGGGTGTGTGTGCGTGTGTGTGTGTGTATGTGTGCACGCAGCTTCCATGCTGCTCCTATTGTCTTATCAAAGTGATGTGCATTTAAGGTTTAACTTTCAGTGAATTATTTATCCCCACAGCAGCTCTGGCACCTGCACTGGCCAAGGGTTTGAAAATATACACCCCACACACACACACACACACACACACACACACACACACCTCTTACATGTATATATGCACGCATGCACACACACACACACACACACACACACACACACACACAACAGAAGTACACACACACACACACAGTGCAACAACACACAGCCTTGCAGAATTATACAGCCGGAGCAGCTATAAATATTTATACCTCTCCAGCCTGATATTTATTTCATCCAACAGAACTCATATCAGAGGGGCAGCGGGATGGTGAGGATATCCAGAGAGAGAAAGAGGAGGGAGGTGATAGAGAGAAATAGATGAATGAAGGAGATAAAAAGAAAAGAGACAAGAGTGAGAACAGCGAGAACACTGAAGTTATACAAATGAAAGGAAAAAATGGAAGTGAAAAGAGATGATAAGACAGAGAGGTAAACAAGATGAAATGAAAAGGAAGAGTGAAAACAACTAAAAGTTCTGTGCTGTGAATATGCGAAAATTGAAGCAGGTAGATGGTCAGAACAGACATAACAAAAAAAGTTAGAGGCGATAAGAAAGGTTAGAGGCAAGTGATAGGAGGTGGGTGGTGAGTTGAGAGTCAGCTCAGGAGTTCATGTTGTTACTATCGGCAGTCCTAGCAGCAGCCATTGCGAACTGGTGAGGCTTTGGCCTACAGTACTCACTTAGCCGGGGATAAAAGCCTGCGTGGCATGGCCTTTCTCTGCTGGAGAAGACAACCACTGGGTTGCAGCAACCCAGGTGGAAAATGCCGGGGAAAATGTCACTCTGACTCTAAAAAATAAAAGTAGAGAAAAGACAGAGTCCTCCAGCAGATGCTGTTTCCAAAGAGTTGAAAAAAGTTTCACGTTGCTGCTTGAAAAGTCCTTTACCTAGCACATAATATATGTTCCCAGCAACTATGTTAATGTCTCTCTGTAAGCATAAGAGATACATCAAACTTGTTCATCTCATGTGATGCAAAAGCCAACAACGAAATAGAGAAAGGACCTATGGCGCTGTTGAATCTCTGAAAAAAAAAAAAAAAAGAAAAGTCTAACTGAGGTAATCACTTCTACCATTTACCAACCAGAAATACGACTATGCATCTTGTATTGTACCTTGTGAGCAAACCAGGGATAAGGGGAGGGAGGCAGGTGGATGGGCGGTGCATTGACATTTGAGTGATACCAGACTTTACATTCAGTATTAAATAAACTAAGGAAGCATAAAAACCACAGTATACAGGAAACCACTCACAAAGCATAGCTTAAATTTACGCTTTAATACCACTTACATAATTGAACAGCGGTCCTAAAGTAAGAGGAGACGTCACGGGGGACACTCCAGGCCAACATGTACAAAGGGTGAAGACTCCTCCCTGACTTAAGGCAGGATGGACACTGGTAAATCATCTAGGACAACCACAGGCATCCTCTGTGGACTCCCTTAAAAGTGGCTTGACTGTCCAGGAGATCTGGCCAGGAAGTCTTTGAGGTCATGAGGTCAGCACTCACACAACCCTGGACAATTCAGACCGAATGCCAAACCACTTCACCTCAGTGTTACAGTGTTTTCACTGAGTACTGTTCTTTTGAAGTTTAACTCTGCAATTTCTCTGTGTCAACTCGCAAATAAGGGAAACCTCAGTGATAAATTGAATTGTCTGAATTCATTCAACACCTTAAAAGAGTATTGCATGATGAGGTATTGCAGCCCATAATGCGTAAGTCTCACAACCAAAAAAGGTCAAAATTCTGTGCAGATGTTGAAATACTGTTGTCATTCTTCTTGCCGTGAAAACCTACACAACTGTGACCGCCAACTATTCAAGTGATTCGAAATTTGGCTATGTTATGTGGTCCCTAATACGACCTCAAGCTGCTAGGCTCAACAGAGATGAGGAGGGACTACACATTTGAGATGAGTGGAAGACTGGACTGGGCAAAAGACAAAATGAACACCGAATACATACATCATCCAACAACATCGACTGGGACATGTTTGATAGATAATACTACACAGTATATAATACCAGGGTTTTCCTTGCAGGCTTCTCATTTTTAGCAGGACAAACCTGATTCTGCAATCACTAACTTTCCAAATGGTTTTCAGTGGCTTTCTGCCATGTTTTGTTGGGATTTAACTGCGCCAGTATGTTTTGAGGTCTCAAGCTGCAGATCTGGTTCTCCTGGTATAGCCAAAATACCTTACTTTCATTGAGCTGGCATAATTAAGTGTTTCTGATCTCTCCTTTTTGCCCTGGAAGGCAGCTCGGTGACCTTGTGGCAGAGCATTGGCAAAGGATGAACCAAAGGGCAGCTCTCAGTAAGCTTTGAAGCCTTTTGGGCTGTGTTACACAGCCAAGCACCCAGCATGTAACATTTTAAACAGCAATTGAATCTCAACAGGCGGGTTTCTAGCATGAGTGAGAAGTAGCTCGAGGCCTGAAGGGTTAAACCTGTTCTCGCCTTCAGCTCGCATACAAACAGTGCAGCAGATTCCTGAGTGAATCCAGGAGAACACAGGGAGCCTTTTTCACATTTACAATTAGTTTTAGAATTATTTGGAAGATTCTGCTATTTTTTTAACCTTTTTAAAACTCATACATTGACTCTGGTTATATTTATATTATTATACTTTACACCCACCATGAAATGTTTATTTCAAGCTGCCAACCTGAAGACTAAAGGTATGTGTTTGCTCAACCTGACCTTTTTGCAATAAGGAGTCCTTGCCTGTGATGTTTTCCTTTTAAACCTTGCCCTCTTATTCTGTGTACCAAAGTCCAGTTTTACAACTTCAAAAACAATACTTCAACATAAACTCAAAACTGCACACACTGAATTTAATTTTTTTTTAAGTTGTGTTAAAGGTGTTTAAGTGCATTTACCTCATGAAGGTGTAATATATATCAGTAACTAAACAAGGTAACGGGTCTCAGCATTATTTCCTGATGAGATGCCTAAGTAAAAACAAAACAGTTATGAGAAACACCCTCCCTATAATCACATATTTCAAAAACATAAATCAGTTCTAAATGTTATTAAGCCTAATTGGTCTGATTTAAAATGTGAAATGAATCTGCGATATCTGCATGTGCTGATAATCTGGATTGGTACAGTTAGTTCACAACTGATCTTATTGAATGAGAAAGTGGCGTGTTGTGTTTGATCATTCCTCCAAAAAACTATATGTCCAAATCCCATCAATCCAAAAGTTTTTGATGTCTGGTCTCTCTGGAGAATCCATCAGCAAGGAACACAAACACAGGCAAAAATCCTGGTAGCGAAGGCTCGTAAAACTATATGAGAACCAGTTTCTTCCTCAGGGTCTGTTGCTCTACTAATGCTGGACAAAGCCAACCACGGTTTTTGGGTCTTTCCTGGGCGTCTACAAAATGAGACCTGGGTGGCTGGTAAAACTGCTATAGCGGCTGTTAAGTGCTGAGATATAACAGTAACTATTGCTCATGGACAGAAAAGGCCCTTGTCTTGGATCTTTCTTGTTACCTTGGAAGCATCTTGGAAACAGACGGCAGCCTATGAAGAAGGGTTGTGTGGTATGAGCCGGTATTGGTTTGGGCCGGGTTGGCGTGGGAAGCCAGGTTGATGCTGATCCAACAGGGTGGGTCTGTCTGCTGCATGACTCGGCCCGTCTGTTACAGCTGAGAACCCCCTCCCCTCGCCCTCCCCTCCCTCCCCGCAGCTATGTGTATAAGTGTGTGGGTGTGGAAGTGTGTGTACATAAGCGGTGCATGTCTGTGTCAGTATGCCTCTGCTCCGGGACTTCTTACATGTGCACACAGCACCACATACAAACATTATATTCCCACAGCCATACTGACAGGTATGCCTTTCCATAATGTTTCTCTATATGTGTGTGTGTGTGTGTGTGCGTGTAAGAAAGCGGGATCTTGTAACCGAACAGAGGCTAGGAGCGGTGTCGGCTCTTTCCATCACTGTCCTCCCTGACCCCATATGTGATGTGTAACTTGCCCAGAAGATTTCCGGGCCAGATAGTTGTACTGGAATGGCGTGTATGATACCAAAGGCAGGGAGTTTGTGGAGTAAGGAGGGTGAGTTTGCGAGGGGTGTCGGTGGGTGCGCCGAGTTACATCTACTTTAATCAGATGGATGTAATGACAAGAAGAAAAGGAGATTCAACGACATATCCCTCTGCAAACTCTCCCCCACCTCCATCTCTTTGCTGTCCTGTTCTCTCTTTTCTTCAGCTGAACACAGTTGTGCTGGCTAAAAAAAAGAGGTGACTTGAATGCGTGGGCCGCCAGATGAAAGTACATTTGTTTGTACTGTGCCAACAAACATACAAACAATCTCATCTGAAAATACTGACTGCATTTATAGTGAGCGAGCTCTTTTCAAAAGTTACTCGACATCAAATTAACCCTGTGCTTAACCCTCGCGGTACTACTCAACCAGTGAAAACAATGTAGTTGAGATATGTCCTGGCTGTGGATAACATTGTCAAGTCTGAGCTACAACTTTTCTAACAGAAAAGCTGCATAATAAAGTGAGAATTTGAAGGACATGAAATTAACCGAGCAGTGAGGTCTAATGAAAGAATGCCTTTATGGTAAGGATGGAAATGTGGATCAGGGTTTTGGTGCTTGACCCATATTAGGGACTAAGTCCAAATGTTTCAACCTTTTAAACTTTGATTGTACCTATTTGTTTGTCCATTGGTGATATGTATTTGTGTGTAACACTTGTGTTTTAACTGACTGACTGCATCATTTTATTATCAACTATAAGTCCTGCGTTATCATTTTGAATAAACGTACTAATCTAGCATTCTGCACTTTTGTTCTGTCATCAAATTTAACATAACACAGACCTTTTAAATTTTTTTGTATAATTTTTGCAAAAAAGTGGATAACTTTGTTTCCACACTTTTGGCTGTGCGGTGGAGGCGTTTTGTCCACTGATTTCTACATCTTACAAACAACCAAGCAGTTTATTAAATTATGACCAAAAAGCTGGTATTGGTTGGAACTGGAAGGTAAATGAAAATCAGATGTGACAGAAGTACACGAACAGGGTCACAGCCATTAAAAGATGACAAATGACTTACTAAATAATGTGTTCTTTGGATAATTATTGTGCAGAACAAGAGATGACTTGAAAAAGAAATTAAAGTTAAGGAGAAAATCCAATAGTTCTTTTGGTTCCTTCAACAACAATCTTCTGTTAAAAAATAATAATAAATACAAGGTGGAGAAGTTGGAAAGATTTCTTTTGGTGGTTGTATGTGGATCTTGGCATTTCTGAATTGTGGATGTGAGTCGCTTACAGGCATAAGTGGCAAAATCCATAGAAGTTGGCGATCTGAGATAACAAGGACACAACGAGCCTCTTCTGCAAGTAACTTTTTCTTTAGCTTCTTCCGATGCAGAAAGTTCCATTCTTTTATCTTTCCTGTCCAATTTTCACTGCACTGTAAATCCAAGCACGGCAAACTTCTGGTCCTAGCTTGTGTCTGTATACCCCCACCACCCCATTCTTTACTTTGCTTGGCTTCCTCGGTCTTTCCAAACAGAATGGAGCACCGAGGGGTTTGTGGAAGAAAACAAACTAATGAAACTGCAACCTGTAACCAAAAAGCTTAGCTGATGGGCTTTCACCCCACTGCCTCGGCTTTGAAGTGTACAACAGAGAGTTTACAAACAGATATCAGTCTCAACCACCCTGTGATTCCAAACCTGCAGCTAAAGGCTCAGGTGTTGCCACTGCCTTACTCTGTCCAGGTTTGACTCTCTACAACGTGTTCATGGCTCCCTCTCTGAATCCCCGACTTTCTCACTCTCAGGTCGGCGCCTTTCCTTTTTTCCATCTCTCTTTTCATAAGTAATCCTTCCTCTCATCACATACCATTCTCTTCCTTACTCTCCCTTGCTTGTGAATGCTCAGTTGTGAAAGAAATATAAAACATATGTTGGCTACCCATTAGCTTTCCCTTGCTCTCCCCTTTCATAAATTGGACTGTTTTCATAAAATTAGCACTGTCTGATCTGCTCAGGGGCCTCCTGGGTGTGGGGCTGCTGACAGCCTGCTGGGCCAGTGTGCTGCCAGAAGTCTTTACCGTGAGACTGGTGAGCAGAGGGCAGGAACTTGAAACAACACACTGTGCCATTTGAGCTTTAACAGCAACGGCTTGAACACCGACAATATACTAAGGAAAGACTAACTTTACAATTGTTCGACTCAGTGGTTATGAGTATTGAAAACTTATACGAGGAAATGAGTAAGGAAAAGATTCTTTCACACCTGCTCTCCCTCCGTCGGCCCCAGCTCTCCCCCCTGTCTCCCATCCATGCCGAACTTTGGCATTTTCCCCCCTGATTCATCACCTCCTCCCTAGACTTGGGTACACTCTTCTCCAGTCTTTAGCCCTGTCCTTAAACTCTAAGGTCAGTCCTTCTCCTCTCCCCTCTGTGCTTGCAGAGCCTGAACTCCACCTGACTCCTCTTCTTGTCCAACTTTGGGTGCAGCTTCAGCTCTCTCCCTGCTCCTCAACCTCTACCAGACTTCTCCCATTAAACCCTGACCCTTTGCTCTGGGAACTTCATCTCAGAAGCACTTCTCAAAACGGAAAATGAAAACAAAATTATGGATAAAATATTAAAATGGCCATAACACTTTAAAGAAATGGCCATGGGATAAACAAACATACTGAAATACAGGCACAATAAATATAATTAATAATCAACACAAGAAACAATGGTGTTAAGGCAGACCTGAATTGTGAACATAAAAAATGACCATCTGTTGCAAGGTGTGTTTATCAAGGAAGCGATTTGAATCAGGTGCTTGAAGCCTAAAGCTTACTAGTTGGTGAGTTTTTCAGGTAAATTTAGAAAACAGGTCTAATATTTAAAATCTTTCTACTATTCTATTTTAACATGATTAGATGTATTTTCTGTTTTACAACGCATATTCTGTTCGCATCTTAGATAGTCTACACAATATTATTTAAATAGCTGGTATAACATTTTACAGTATAAAACAAAAACACCTCATTGTGAACTATGGTTCGCGACAGATGAGTTTATGATGGTTTTGTTAAAACACTCCTGTGGTTGACTTTCTCAGCTGGTGCAGAGTTTGCACGAAAACCTTCTCAACACCAGCAGCCTCTGACTTCGGGCAGTGCCATCACTACGATCATGCAGCGATCATGACACGAACACGCATGCGTATGCGCACACACACCTCCACTCCACCTTTAGCCTGATTCAAAAACGGCACACAAGCCAAAAAACAAAAGAAGCAATATGTAACAGCTAACTTACACTATCCAATCACCATGCCACGCATTGTTTCGACATGTTGTGCCCTGATTGGATGAGTGATGTGGGTGAAAGGAGGAGGAGGAGAGGAAGGGGAGAGTGGGGGTTTGAGTCGGCACTCAGGAGAGGAGTACAGAAATGGAGAAAGCTCACCAGTGCATTAGGGACAGCACGGTGCAATTCGTTCCATTGGGGAGCACTTCAAAGAGGAAGAGGAGGGGGATAATCCATCCCAACATTAGCCCCTGGAATCTTCCACCACCACCAACATGAACGCACACACACATACACACATTTATTCATAAAAGCAGCAGGCTGGAGGGGTTGGTCGTGGAGGCTGATTGGGTTGGGGTCTAGGGATGGCAGGATGGAAGGATGGAGGGGATTTTTCAATTTGCCAGCAAATCAGAGATGATTGGAATACTCTCTTGTGCACAGATATGCACGCTCGCCCTTACACAAACACAATGCCATACATGCAACACACATCCGTCTCCACGGAAAAGACCTAACGCCTGAACCCAGAGTGGAAAAAAAACAACACAAAAAACAGGCAGAGCATTTGCTTGCAATGCTGAACGGATTCCAAATATAGGAATATGGGTTAAAAATATGGGTCAGCAATCTACGATAAGGCTCTCTGTCTACTTACAGGTGGTAAAGCCGTTATGTGTGTGAGAGGGAGAAGCAGAGATCAGGAGAAAGAAAAGGAGACGTGAAAGAGAGAGAGAGACAGATGACGAGAAAGAGAGCTTGTATATTGACAGCCACTAGCATCAGTAGCAGAGAGCTGTCAACACTTGCTCAGCCAATACGTGACCAATTGATGATCAATCCTCCTCAGGGGAGACCTGCCAGCAGCAAACATAATCAATCCTCCTTTCTCTGTCAGACCTTCGAGCGATGTTAAAGAGGAATGCTGCTCGATTTGAACCAGCCCGAGATTCAACAACATGTTGTCATCCCCTCAGCTCAAACTGCCTCTAAATATGTGTCGTCACCCGCTGATGACAGTGTCTCAGTGTGGAACCATCAGTAATACATGTCACCATGTTTTGATTCGCAACTGTAGCACCGCTTTCAGGCTAATAAGTGCTGCTTAGAAAATGCTTCAACACAATTATGACATGCACAATTTCTCCATGTTCAAGAATTCAGCTGGTAGTGTTTGAGGTATTTTGCGTGTAGTGGGTGAGAGAGCTCAGCTCCAGAAAAAAAAAAAAACATGTAAATGGACAACATGAGTGAAAGAGGACCTTTCAAAACTCTTCACAACTTTTCTTCCCCCAGCATCAATGAAAGCTGCAAATACACATTTTTAGCAACACTTCACTTCACAAATTCGACAACATATTTGTGGCATGCAGAAATGTAAAAACAGAAACTTTGTACAGTTTCCAACAGTGCCACAAGCGTGACCCAGGCAGCTCTGAAGCTATACCATCTCTCAAGTATGCCACTCGATCAAAAGACGTTTTGTTGGTTTCATTTAATTACCTCATAATGAACAAATGCGTAGGGTCAACCATACAACAATTAGATGGCAGTGAAAACCAAGTGATACAACTGATAACACAATTGTGTTCTCAAGGAGCATATAGAAACATCACACAAAGGAGAGACCTATTATTAAATCATATTATATTTTATAATTCTGTCTGAGAAATAAGTTGGGGAGGAACATACTGTATATCTCAAAACAACTGAAAACTGAACATCCAACAGTTAATATCTATGTTGGCTATGTTGCAATATCATTATCAGCCTCATTAAGAACAACAGATTTCCTATATTAAGTAATAACCATCTGTGGATGCTCTGATTAACTGTGTAGTGTTTGGACATGAATAATCCAATATGTACATCAAGTGTGCTTTAACTGTACTGTGTTGGCATTTTTCAGACACACTTCCCTGCTACCTGGAGGCTCATAGACACACACTTAAGCGCTCAAGACCACAAATGTGGGCACTGGGATTGATCACGAGCTCTAGCCTTTTACTAATTACCACAGTGTTTATCAGTCTTCAGTGTCCCCTGGAACAGTCTGTTGTTTTTTTAACTCCCTTCAGTTGTACTGTGTATACATACGACTGACTACTACAGATCGATGCAAAAACAGCTGATTTTATGGTGCCTTATGTATTAGGCACAACACCACCTAATAAGATGTTTACACTCTCATTTTCTTCTGCCTGTCTTAAATTGCCTTACCTTTTATTGATGAGATAAACTGAGTAAACCTTAGAGACTTGAAGTGGCATGGTCCACTTCTACAACACACACATCAATAATGGGCAGCCTGGAGGGAGAAGAGTTATGGAGTCCACAGATACACTGACTGGTCAGGAGGTTAGCAAGGCCGGCAACAATCAATAAACCCTGACCACTCGAGACCACTGTGGTATGGCTACAGTTACACAAGTCTATAGGAAACAAACACCTCTGCAGAGTGATGTTTCCATCACAGAAAATACTATATATTGAAAGTAATCTGCACAACTCACAACCAAATGTGCATCTACATTATATAGTTAGTTCATTGCATTAGTTTGTCTGCCCCCAGACAAAGCAATGTACATAATAAGGACAAAACAAACAAGCACAGATTGATGACACACTGAACTTTCATTTCAGATTATGAATTGGATCAGCCACTCGTAAACTGTTAAAAAGCTCCAATTAAGGAGTGACCATCTGCTTTGTGGGAAATATTTTTTTCACCCCATCATTTTAAGTTAAGAGGTGAGAAACTGTTTTCAAAATGTCAAATGAAACCTGTGGGGAACTGGGCAAAGCACACTGATCCATCGGTCTAAACAGTACTCCCTATGTCCATTCTATTCTTACCAGCTGAGGCTAAATAGGAAACACCGATAAACAATTAAAATATGTCCTCCAATTATTTCCTTTGTTTGTATTTGTTTCTTTTAGTATAGTGAGCCATTTGGTTGATATACAACCACCCAGTCGCCAAAAGGTTGTCCTACTGTGAGCCAAATTAAATCAACCAAGTTGAACCAAACCAAGGCGAGCCAACTGCACTGTATCAAATCACATGCCAAAGAAATAAAAAGGAAAAAAGTATTTAGGACACCAGATTATTTGGTTTATCTTACAGTCTGCTGAAAGAAAACACATTTAAACTGGTTGTTAAGAGGGTTTGTGGCAGAAACTTTTTCAACACCGACTCTTTTTGGTAGATTTAGTATCAGAGAGTAAGCAAATACTATAGGACACCCTGTTTTTTAGATTGTGGTAACGATATAAAACATTTGTCCAAACATAGGAAGCAACATAGCAGTCTGGCCGTCTGTCCTTGGCAAACCAGAGTTAACTGTATCCCCCTTAACTCAGGTTGCAGTAGATGTTTTGGCTGTGGGCTGTCATTCAGATTCTGTAGGGTAGATTGCAGGGTCAGAAAGAGGTTTTGAGAGCACTGCTGTGGTGAATGCCAATCAACTATCAGAGCACTGCGAACATGAGCCTGGAGTGAGGTTATGGGCATGGGCAGAACCAATCCGACAAACCGAGCAAGGAAATTTACATAGTGGTTAGCATTCAGCTGCCAAGTGCGAGCTATGATCCTGAAGGCAGTGGGGGAATACTTCACAATTCTGACTGACCTCAAAATTGTGCTACTATAGTTCAGGTTTTGTAGACTGAGACACTGGGTGAATAGTTAGTATTTATTAAGTACCTGATGTTGGTGATTAACATGATGATAAGGTTTCCTCTCTGATCGAAAAACAGACATTTTTGCTACGACTATAAAGGGTGAAACACGCCAAGCAATGGTGAAGAATCAACCAAGACAGCCCAACAATATCTAGAACATCTTGAAACAAATCTCATCCACCTTTTGCACCTTGTCACTTTGGTGAGCTTCACCAAAAAGATGAACAAGGCTTTTCCCAAATGGTCCAACTCTACCTTGTCCACAGAAGGAGTGTCCATCCAGAACCTTTCTTTCTGCGACCACCAAAGCTGCTGACCCTCTGGCCTGCCCATAATAGTCTGCTTTTTCCAGAGTTTACTGGGCTAACCAAGCCAGAAAGGCCCCCTTCTTCAGCTTGAAAGCTTCCTTCACCACCACTGTCCATCAGATTCTAGGGTTGCCACCACATCAGGCATAAGTGGCCACAAGTCTTCCCACAAGACTGAGCAGTTGTTTTACAATGGAGGCTTTGAACATGTCCCACTTGGATTTCATGTCCACAACTGCTCCCTGAAATGCAGGAAAAACTCTTGTGGAGGTGGGAGTTGAAGACTTCACAGACAGGGATCTAGCACTTAACTGTAACTGCACATATAGATTTACCAGGTCTGTCTGGCAGCCACCCCCTGCCACCTGATCCAATTCACCAGTTGACAGCTCTGCTGCTCTTTTTATCCAAGTGTCAAAGACACACAGCTTAAGATCTGATACAACTACATACTTGATCATTGCTCTTTGGCCCAAGGTCTTCTGTTGCCTTGCTCACACACACAAAATCACACCATGCCTAGAGGGACTCAGTGGGAGGCTGCCTTTCAGTATGGTACTGAAAAAAGATGCCATGCTTTAAAATGGAGGTCATCATAGATAGTCAATGACTAGTACAGAGGGTAAATAATAAACTTATAATAAACTTAGGTTTAGATCAGGCAGGCTGCTCATTCTAAGAACCCCATGGTTGAACCCCCCCAGCAGAGCTATGGAGTCCCTTGGCAGCGGCCTCCTTAGGACCCATCCCAGACAACAAATCAAAGCATTCCTCTCCATGACATGCAGCAGCAGCACAAACATTACCATCCTTTTTTCTGGGGAACTCCAACACAGTGGTGCACAGCAGGAGGCTCGGGAGTATCCCTAAACATACTTTGAGTCTCTCAGAAAAAAGCGAGCCACACCTCCACTGTTCTATTAGAGAGGTACCTTTTCACATCCCAAGAGATGCACATATTCTACATATTCTATTTCTGTGCTCTGGGTCACCTGAGACTAGATTTGAAGTCTGTCTGTCCCAAAGTCAGAGGCACAAGAACCAAAACACTGATGAATTTTGTGTGGTGGGTAGATTTTTTTAACTTTAATTTTCAACACTGGGCTATCATTCAATCACTCATTACATCACCCAACCATTTCATTATGCCTTCATCCTTGGGGCTATTCATTCATTTAACATTAATATTCATGAAAACAAAAATCAAATTTAAATGATACTGTCAATGATCTTTTTAATTAACATTCTGAAAAATGTAAATTACCCCTTAAATATCAGCAGTACTTGCTGGATCAAGCACTGAGAATGTATACACCCACATGCGCAAACACACTCCGACATAGATATATACACAACGAAAAAAATTACCATCAAGAAAGCAACAAGTTTCAGTGGCTTCACACCAAAAATACAAACACACATACAAACACACAAGTCTCTTACTCACCCTCTCCAGGTCTTGTCGGAGGTGTGTGAAGAGTTTGAGGCGTCTGTAGAGGACATCCTGCTCCTGCTGGGCCAGGTTGTCCACCTCGTCCCTCTTTAAGGTCACCAGAGGTCGATTAAAGTTGGCCTTCCTCTTCAACTTCCAGAACTGATACAGAAAGTCCACCTTGTAAAAAAAAAAAAAAAAAAAAAAATCCCAATTAAAAAAAATCTAATTCAATTAAAAAATATAATTTGTAATCACAGCATCATGATTATACTATGTTGTCTGAAATCTCTTAATCCAGTGTGGATTATATTTTGTGCATGTTCATTTGAATACACAAATATCAGTAATTATACCACTAAAGCTTGCTAACAATTTTCTCTCTCTCTGTGGTTAAAATAAGGTCTTGCCTGCTGCAGCAACCCTGTCTGGAAAAGCAGAGACCAGTTAATCACAGCATGATCTAAACAAATCCCTGTTAGTCATGAGACAGTTTACCTGTGAATGGGGAGCACTTTATTTCATGCACCAGAGCTAGCTCTAAATCCAACTAATCAATGCTGCATCTGAATAAGTTTAATAAATTGCAGAAGCTTGAATCATTATCTTAACTAAGATATGATTAACTGTCCAGTCAAACTACTAAAGGAGTAAATCAGGTTTTGTCAGATCAGTCTTCAGTGTTGCTGACCACAAGAGGCTTCAAGCTTTTTGTTCTTAGCAAACAGAAACTGAACTTTCTACCTGGATGGTCAATAAACTGTGTGCTCTGACATGCCCTGCTGGATGTTTCTGTTGTACTGAACAGCATATCTGTTGCCAGCTAGAACGAACAAGTGTTGCTATTCTGACCTCTCTCATCAGCAAGCTATTTTCACCCACTCAACCTGTCGACCCATGTGTGTGCTTTATACTTATGCTTTATTTATACCAGAGTCGCTGTCTGGAGAAGTAAGTTATTTATGGTGCACCTGGAGCTGTAGATATTACAGTGAGTGGCGAGCTTATAGTATTGTGTCTTAGTGTCTCAGTTATATGGCTTCACATACCTGGGAGACGGGCAGCCCCAGGTTTTCAGCCACCTCTCTTGGGTCCACCAGTCGGTAAAACTCATCCTCCAGCTCCTGGAGCTTCTGCTTCCTCTGGCTCACTTTCTCTCTCTCCAGCTGGTCCCGCTCAGCTCGCTCCGACGCTGACACTGAAACCGGGTGCGATACTGACCTCTGCTCCGGGTCACTGCTACCGTTTAGTTGGTGTTGCTGGTCCGGCCGGAGCTCGACACCGGCACCAGCACCGGCAGTGGTGGCCCAGTCAGGTCTGGCTGCGCCATGCGTTCCATTGGTGGCTGAAACAGCGGCGTGGCTGCCGTTAGTCGCGCTGGTCGAGCTGGAGGTGTTGTTGGCGGGTGCGCTGCTGTTGCTGGCGGTGCAGCTGTGCTCCAGGCAGAAGGACTTGAAGCGCACCTCGTCGTTTTCGGCCAGGATGGTCCTCATCTCTAGGCCGTGGTCGAAGGCGCATGTCACATGGAAGGCCACAATACAGGAGGGCATGGAGCACTAGAAGGGGAAGACAGAGAGGAAATGCAGTCAGTGACAGAGACAATAATAATAATAAGAGAGGGAATATGAGAAAGGAAACGAGAGACACGTTGGTAAGCATGAGGATGCAAAAAAGGAAGGAGGAAGGTGGTATATGAGAGAGAAGAGCTGGGGGATGAGAAGAAAATAGGGAAGAATGTAGGAAGCAAGATAAGAGATGTAGCACAGGAATTACATGAGAAGAAAAAGTAAGAATGGAAGGTGAAACATTTGAGTGAAAAACAAAAAAAAGAAGCAGCTTGAAATGCTTGGTAGAAGCATTGTTGGAGCCACTTAACTTTTAATGTCTCTCTCTGAAACACACATGCGTGTAAACACATACACATAATTTCTTCTTCAACTTCTCTTGTGACACTTTGTCACAACTATTTATTTTAAAGTGTCATTTTCGGTCCATTTCTTGTGTTATCAAGGCTCCGCTGCGAGTGCAGCAAAGCAGAAAGACAAGCCAAGTCACAACAAACACGGTTCCCCCATTTCTGCTGACATTTCGGTAACTTGGGATGTGTGTGTGTGTGTGTGTGTGTTTGTGTGTACGCATGCATGTGTTTGTGTGTGTGTGTGTGTCAATACTATCCATTACAGGTCATACTAAGAGGCGGCCTCCCACTGAGTCCCTCCAGGCATGGTGTGATTTGGCATGTGTGAGCCCTTGTGGCTATGTGTTGTTGTCAGTGTGTGCAAGTACATGCACATTTGTAAAAGTGTGTGTGTTGAAGGGTGTGTGTATGTGCGGGCAGGTCAGTGTACTTGTACTTTAGTTTTGCATTCAGCAGGAGGGTTCTCGCCGCTGTGTTGTTTATGAGCATTGTGACTGAAAATGTCTGTATAACGTTTCCACAACCAACCTCGCCTCTCTCTCACTCTCTGCCTCTCCCTTTCCTGGCTCAGCGATATATGTATATATATATATGTGTGTATATATATATATATATTGATATATATATCAACTCCTCTGGTTAACAGTAAAGCCTACTGAACTGAAAAATGGAGGCTTTTGGCTTATGTAACACAAAAATAATAAAAGTAGGCAGCTTATCCAGCTCTTATCCATATTCATGTATTATCTCGCTATGAAAACTTTTAATTGGAACTACTTCCTGCCAAAGAAATGCTGCTTGTGAAAAGTGTTTGACAGGCACCTGTATGATGAAGTGAAAAAACAGAATAATTTTTATATTACTTTAAAGGTTATTATAACTTATTTCTGTGAAAATTACCTTGAACTTAGGCTAGTCTGTGGTGCATTTTTCCTCATTATTCCCTGTCACGCCCCCAAAAACTATACACGGATTTTGAGCTTAAGTAGGTCGTCAGTGTAAGGTAAACCAGTCCATCATTACTACCTGTCAGCTCTCAGCAGAACATGAAATTAGTGTGTGGCTTCAACAAGCATTGCTAAGAGGTCTCTCTTTATAATTTATTTATTTTTTATCTGAAAAGGAACCCCAGTTTCAGTTTATGTTTTCTGACCCCCACCCTCTCTCTCTCATGCTCTTTCTTTTCTCGGTCTCTCTTGCTTTAACCGTTTTGACTCTGTACTGAGGCGTATTTGTGTGTTGAAAGGATAAACAGAGACATTCCGCCTAAACCACAACTTGCACGATTTGTGAACAAGCATATGAACCCATGTGAAACCACAAACAGACTAACGGGAGACCTCCTGTCTTGTTATGTTCTAGTGTGAGCACTGATGTACACTCTCCACCCTTGTCCGCCCAATTCTTCACAAAACTGTGGTATAAAGAATATGCACAATGGATGCCCATGCACTTCTATACAGACTATCAAGGAAATGCATACATGGACGTGAAAATGTGATGGTGACCTCTAACAGCCAGAGGAAGTGTTCCTCTGTTGTTTTTTCTCTGCATCTTTGAATCCAGCTCTTTCTAATGACCTGGCTGCTGTCCCAGTGTATTGTTTCATGTAATATTGTTTCATTTGCATCATTTGATTCTTTTGTGGTTGAAAGCTGATGTCTTGCCTCTCTCATTTTGATGTTTAGCCTTTATATGCTGTTCATTTCATTAAGAAAAACTGTTCTCACTGTACTAAATCATTAAGTGCTTGAGGAACAGAAGGCATGATCCAAAAATCATCTATCTGCCCGCTGTGAGACACCAATATAGACACACAGTCTTGTTAAAAAATTGAGTTACAGTCAAAGGTTTACACTCTAAAGCCATTTTTCCCACAAATGTCAGAGTGAGCCCGCTGCAGCTGCTCTCACTTATTTGGTGTCAAAAGGCAAAAGGTTGAACACAGCATGGAGCCGGCAAGATATGTTGTTTGGTATGAACTGAGTCATCACAAAAAAATACTCAACTGGCCTTTTCGGCTGCACCTGCTCTCTTCTGGCAGGAATTCATGGATAATGTTTTATCAGTGCCCACACTGATGATCAGTACTTCTGGGTGTTTGTGTGTCTGTGCAGAGAGATGTGGACCTATATTTGTTAAACTGCTAAATGTTCAATTTTAAATGCTTTGCCGACTCTTAATAGTAGATTTAAAAATGCTTAAGCAAAAGTAAATTTGAGAGAGCTACAGAGGTATGCTAAGTGAACTGTGCTATACAAAAAAAATATTCATTATTAATTAAGCACAAGAGCACCTCAATCCAAACAGCTTTGCTTTGTCTCAAATCAAAAACAGCACCTACAACCAGACAAACAAATCAAAAAAGTATGTTCATCAGTTCTAGTTAATTAAGAGGTGGCCACCGGAGACAGGCTCATGAGTACAGCTGCAATTTCAAAGAATATTTAGTCACTCCAAATATGCTGTTTGGCAGGACTCAAGAATTTTAATTAACATGCTTTAACGTGAGACATTTGTCATAAAAATCTTCTAATTTCTACCTTGACAAGTAGAAATCCTGATGAAATCATGGATTTTTAGACTTGACAGACCAGCTAAAGTATATCAGTGCCAATATCCATCACATGGTTTTGATCCTTGGATGGAGAGAGAGACTGACAGCTGAGGAATACTGATGATTTTGGCTGCTATATTTTATTTATTCATTTTAAAAATCTTTGATTTTCACGTCAGTGGGAATGTACATGGGGTATCTCTATTTTCATTGAACAGTTTTTTCTCTCAGACATTGATTTGTCTGAATCTTAGTCTTTCCTGTCTAACTTATAGGAGAAGTCTATAATGTAAAGATTTGAATCCTTAACATCTAGTTATCCTCTTTTATTTCCCCAAGTGCCTTTATAATTGTTAATATAATCTTTTTCCACTTCTGTATGGGAATATTAAGATATATACTGTCATCTTGTTGTAGCTGTACATTGAAGGTATATTATGTCTGCACGTTTTCTATTCAAAGCAAAGTGCATCCATGTTCCTACAGCTGCACCATTCACACAAACGTAAATGCTGTAGATGTCTTGTGCGTTAGTTTGGTATCTTTGAAAACTTTGACATCTCCACTAGTCTTTAAAGTAAAGGTCTGCACGTCTAAAAATGTTTGTAACTTAATACCTGATTGACCTGATCTAAGGTTCATCTGAGTCATAATCAGTATTTTTCAGATCATATTCACCTGCTGTACCTATGGCATAGCTGCGGGCATTTAAATTCAAATAGCTGCCATGTTCCTCTGAAATCTGTGAAAAAGACAAACTAACCATGAGGCAGAAGTATTTTCTTAATTAGCTGAGCGTGTCACCCTATTACTGCAGACGGTTGTTCACAGACTGACTGACTGTGAGCTTTAACAAATACAGCACAGGCTTGACTGGCTAACCTTTCCAGTGCACCTTCCTTTAATAAAGCACTAATTAAGAGTCTCATTACACTTGGAGAACTTTCCAGTTAATACAGTGGCTCATTAAATACATATACTTTGTTCTGAACACTCTGAGACACTCAACTATCATTATGGGAGAAACAGTCAGCACATGAAATCGGACGTGACAGCGTGTCATTAGAGGAACTGAAGTTTGCTACCAAGTTCCCAGAAGATGAAATGACCAAAGACTTGAAGGAGTAGAAACTTGGATTTTACTATGAAAAGCAGTCTACAAGGGAAGAACTCAATCAAACAATCAAAACTTTTTTAGTTTTAGTGGTAACACATAATATAAGTTGTCTGCTACAGATGGTGACTAATATTAGAGTATATATAGAGAGAATATAATAAACCTCATTTATATTTAATCTACAATGAGCAAGGTGCTTGAGCTTTCATCAAAAATGTTAAAATATGCTCAGAAACCTTTGTTGTAAAGAATGGAAAAATGTTGAAAATCAAGTCTGAGTATGCACTTTTTATTCTCTCTCACTCTTCTGTGCTTAAACTTTTCAAGACAGAAAAGCATTTTGTTACTTCATGCTTTTCCCTGCATTACAGCCTACACAGGACTCCTGCTGAGTGTGGTGAAATGTAGCGCTGCATCTCTACCTACTGTGTGAGGTGGCAGCTGAGCAGTGAGTGTGTTTGTACAGCCGCCTGCCTCCAGCTATGGAAAGAGAGAGAGAGAGAGACACTCTCTCCCTGTGGGCGATTCTGATTCAAGGACTCGCTGTTAATCTACAGCATCAGTCCTGCGATGGCAAACACCCTCACCGCTATACAAACAAGCATATGAACACACTTGCACGTACATAAGTTCATATACATCCACCACACATGTGCACATTCTGCACATGTACACACACAGATGGAAGGTGGGGCTTTAGGAATCCAGTTCACCTTGAGGGCACTTTAAAAACACTGAATGGTGTTCAGGCTAATAACTGTGAAGTGAGTTAGTGTTAGTGTCAGCGGGGGTTTTGTTTGTGTACTCAGCAGCATGTTAAAGAAGTGGTGGGCTGAAACAGATCCACTGGCGCCCAGCAGGAGGATAAAGATATGATGATCTGTGTTTCTGAGAGACATTTTGTGTGTGTGTGTGTGTGTTGAGTATATACTATATATATGTATTCTATTTTTTGTGGAATAAGCCTGCAAGGCTTTTCTTCAGAGTGTGAGAATGAGTGGGTTTGAACTTTGATTCCACTCCAAAAGTTAAACTTAAACATTGAATTTCACAGACATTTAAAAACTTTCACCAGTTCTCTTCAAGGTTGTTCTTTATTCCAACGCCACCCCCATGCCCCCGTACACATGCAGATGAATTGGATTGGAACAGTAAAAACACGGACAAGAAAAAAAAAGAAGGAAGAGGAGGACTGAACTGTGCCTCTGTTTGACTCTTAGCAGTGGACGGCAGCTGTCAGAGTAAAACTAAAGCACTTACAGAGCTGTAAACGTAATCTGCTGAAGTTTTAAATGCAGAAAGGCAGAGCACAGAAACAAATAATGTGATGATTACATCCTTCATCCATACAGGGATAAGTACTTATGCGATGTACCTGTATGCAGGTTCCTGTGTGTTCTCGGCACAGGCTGCAGGACAGAGCCCAGCGGCTAGCGGGGATGTGGGACACCTTGGTAATGGGCTCCATCTTCTCAGGACAGCCTATACTCACCTAGAGGGAACACATAAGAAGGAGACATATGTATATACAAATGTGTACACAAATCAATCAACACTGGGTGGAGATTCATCCAATTTCTTCTGATTCTTGTCTTTGAAATTCCCAAAGAATGGGAAAACTGAACCCAGTTAAACACAATGTGCTCAGATTTTTATTTGCAGAACTCATTTAGCAGCCTGCGATAAAATCATGATGAGAATTTGTCACATTTATAGTTGCAATTTCAACTTAACTCTTTTTCTCATGCTGAACAATTACCTGATTAATCAGTTAGTTGACTGTCACCAAAATATTGTCAAATGTTCTCTGGTTCCAGCTTCTCAAATGTGGGAATTGGCTGCTTTTCTCTGTTTTCTATCACGTAAATCGAATATCATTGGGTTTTACACTGTTGGTCTGACAAAACAAGGAATTTAAAGACATCTCCTAAGGCACTAAAAATGCTGCATTTTTACCATTTTGTGGCCTAAACTCTTAGAATCAAAATTGGTAGTTGTGAGGCCTAGATTATCAGGTGGAGGTCATGCTTCACCCATCCTTATATGTAGCACTGCATCTTTTGATCAACACCAGTTTTTCATTTGACAAAAACAAAATGCTTTCCACCAAACTTTCCACTGGAAGATAATAATAAACTTATTGTAGCTTGGATGATAATTAGTAGAGTGGCTTCCAATTTCGAAGCCAAGATTCTAGATTGGCAAGACTGTCCTTGGAGCCAGAGCAGGGACACATGTGCTCCTTGGAAAAACATTATTGTAAAGCCCAGTGTGACTCACTCTCTCTGAGCGGTCTATTCACAGTGACTTTGGCTCTGAACCTCGCTGCACCAAATACAACCAAAAAGTCATTGACCTGTGCCAACCGGCCATGCAGAATAGAGTGGGGAGCACTCATCACCAAAGTGCCATTCCTTCCTTCCTTCCTCCACTGCCTACTTCTTTCCAAAAACCATTCCACCTCTTTCACATTCACTTATCCTCATATTTGCGGCGTGGTCTCTCTCTTCCTTGTCCTTCACGCTTGAATTAACGAGCTGACGACTGATTTCCGCAGTTCGCGTCCCTCCCTCTCTTCGTCCACTTGTCCTGCTATCTGATTTTCTGTTCCTCCCATCATCTTCTCATCCGCAGAACAAGCCCACGGCCTTGGTTCCTTCTGGTATTATTGATGTCTTTTGTACAGCACGCTGAGTAGGAGTAGGGGTCAATTTTCACTCCATTGAATATGTCAATAGAAAGTACAATTCAGACAATGATGCCACAGCCATCACCGTCAATGTTCGCTTCTTTTTAACAGTTGATGGACGAATCAATAGATGGCAAAAGGACTTCCAGTCTTTGAATGCCACAGTTAATTGATTGGATTGTTCTCAACCATGATGCCCACACGTAGAGCACGTATGGGGCACACACACACACACACACACACACACACACACACACACACACAAATTGCACTTTACACAATTCTGCCACCTTCTTCTCTTCTTGTGGTTTGTCAATACTGAAAAATCAAAACTGCAGCATTCCATGCAATAGAAGTGTGTGTCCATCTGTGTGTGTGTGTGTGTAGGCACATGCCTTTAACATGTCTCATTCCCCAACAGCTTCACAGTTCAAATCTGAAATCACTTTGGTGGAAATGGGAGGAAATCACAGTGTTAAATGGAAAAGCATTTTAAGAGAGGGACTACGAGCCTTTGAATGTGTGTGTGTGCCTGTATGTGTGTGTGTGTTATGAAAAGCTGTTTAAAGAAAGACCTCTCTCTAGGGGTTGAAGGCAGAGGGCAGAAGGAAGCTACACATACAGCACTGCAGGGGGCCTGTATTGTTTGAAGGCTGGGTGGTGTTTCTCACAAGCTCAAACACACACACACAAACACACACACACACACACACATCCAATCTGGATCTCTCTATGAATGACACTCACACAGACTCGTCTTTTCTGGAAATTTCCACTACTGTGATATTGAGTAAAAATCTACTAGCTGGTGTTGTGAATGTGTGTGCTGTGTTTGCTTACACGTCTACTATTAACACCTTTTAGCTCATGACACATAGCTAGATCTGAGAGCCTTTCTCGGCACCCAGTGCTTTCGTTACAGATTGTACAAAACATCTTTTCCCCCTCCATGGTAGGAAGAGAAAACAAAAGCGAACGGAGCAACGAAAACTATTAGCCCAATCAAGTGTGACAGAAGGCAATTAGAGGTAAAAGGTTTGAGGTGCCAAAAGCCACTCCATTACTGAGAAATCTGCTGGTGGAGTGCGCTGCTGAATAGGCTGAAGACACATGACTGACTGTCTGTAACGATTTTAAAGGTGCGCGAAGGCGTGATGCAACATCCGTCCCTGAACCTCTGAAATGATCGGCTGCTTTGTGACCATTTGGAGCTTTCCGAGGAGAGTCGTTTCCTAAAAGGTATCATCAAGACACATCAAGTCAAAATGAGCAGCTGCCTGGGCGTACGCTTGAAAAACTGTTTCCTTCTGAGTCAATTTACATTATCTACATGAAGTATTGTAGCGTTTACTGTAAACAAAATACCCCGGGGTGGGGGGGGTGGGTTTAAAAACTGATATGTGCGAGAGTATCTATCAAAAATCAAGGCCACCTTTCTCATAAACCCAGTTGTTTTAGTCTTTTTTTTTTTTACTTTCTTACTTTTTTTTTTAGTACTCACATGTCATACAGTATGTACGTTGAGGGAATTATGGGTTTTAGTCATCACTCCTCCCCATACTTGCTGTGAAGCGAAACTCTCATACAGCAATTACAAGTAAAGGTTTTAGATAGATCTGAAAAATTCCAAACCTATCCTTTGAAGCTGCTTTTGTGCCATAGAGCAAAATTAAAAATACAAAATCCACCTTGTGGCAAAGAATGTACAACACGGCATAATGTCACGCCAAAACTGCAAATCCTCTTGGCAGTGGTTTTCTTTGTATACCACGGTAATACTGATGCCAAACATTCAATGTGGTGATTAAATTGATCTCAAAATGCTAGCTTTACATAAGGAGAAACAGAATGTCTTGTTTTTTAAACGATGTTGAATTTGTATTGACTATTTAACCGAGACAGTACAAATGTTTCCCATCAACCCTCAAAGGAACAGCGCATGAATCCATTACATGCACAAGGCACAATACAGTTTATTTGTACTCCTATTTACATGCTTACAGATTGTTTGAACAACAAGGCCGCACTCACTGTCGAAATCTTCCATTACGGTGATCTGCACTTCTACGGTGTTTCTACTACATCCTCAATGAGACAAATTTTTCATTCTCTCTTTAGTCTCATGATGATCTGGGAAAAGGTTTAGTATGAAGTCTTCTGAGAAACGCAAGGGCAGGGTTGCAGCACGTTTCTGTCTTGAAAATGGTGAGACTGTCCACGAAAGAGTGTGCAGTGAGGCATTTTCAGAAGTGGATGCAGTCTTGTTTGAGGGTGGGATGAGAAAAGCCAAAGTGAACTTCAGTCGCAAACGCGGAAGTCAAAATAAGTGATGCGTGGGTCTTCATCAAGGTGTGTCAAACACCTCAGTCTTTCAGGTCCTTTTGAGTGGTTTTGTTTTCCATTTCTTCCGTGTAAACACCTCCGCCCTTGTTTATTCGCCACACTCACACAGTGCACTCAACTTTTTTCGGCACTTCATGTTTATGTATTTGCTGACTCTACTGACCACTGCACAAATGTAGGATAGGTGGATAACCCTAACCCAAACCTAATTCTAACAATGACCACAGCTATGCGTAGTGATGCAAAAGTAAACAACAGCCATTCATCCTCTAGAGCCACTCTGCACCAGTGTTCAACACTCAGAGATAAAGGAGGAGGCAGGGATACCAATTTTTTCATCAACAGTGGCATAAAAGTGCAGACACAAGACATCTTGATTCTTGAGAGTCATGTGTGACTGGGATCATAAACACAATCACCAAGGTGCATGCACAGCTATATGATGGTTGACTGAGAGTGTGACTGAAAAAGATACTGGAGCAGTTTGTTCTTACTTACTGATCGCAAAAAATATTCTACATCACACTGTATTTGGATCTTTTGACCATCCCTGTATCTTCCCGTGGGTCTCACCTCAGGGATCCATAAGGCACAGCTGACGTGGACCCACTTGGTTCCACTGCGGGTGGGCTTGAGGGCCCCCCCTCTCTTGGGGCAGAGCAGACATTTGGGCTGGACGCCCAGAGCGCAGGTCCGACACAGCCAGTTCCCCTGGGGTACCTTCAGGATGCCGTAACATGCCTGCGACAGGGGGAGGGAGGGAGGGAGGGAGGGAGAGAGGAAGAAAAGTCAGGAGAGGTTATGATGTGAAGAAGATCACAGCATTTTGGGAAAGCCTGACTCGTGTTAATGACTACACCTAAGAGGTACTGGTAGGTAGATTTTGGTACCTGGACAGAGCCTAGCTAGTTGTTTCCCCTCTTCTCAAATCTTCATGCTAAGCTAATGGGCTGCTAGCTGTTTCTCCATATTTACTGTACAGACATGAGAGCGGTATCAATCTTCTCATCTAACTCTTGGCAAGAAAGCAAATAAGTGTATTTACCAAAATGTCATATTATTCCTTTAAAATTTAGTAGTTTGCCCAATAAAAGGATGGAAAGTTGTTATGGCAAATAAAACTCAATATTAAAAGACCACAAAAGTGGTTTTGCATGCTCAGACTAATTATACTTACTTTAAAGTATTGGTGACCATTTTCCTATCTTTCAGGGAGCCAGTACTTCCTGTTCCCTGCACTATGAAATTAAACTTGCAGCAATAGGAGATTTACTTTAAATCCACTACAGTCAATATTCACTGTTGTCTCCTTTATTATTTTACGTTACTTTTTCTTTGTCAACGGTATGCTATTATTGCACAATGACAATGAAAGCATCTGAGATTTGACAGTCAGCTTCTGTGCCATGCAGTCACAAGCCATGCCATCAGGAAATTAAATCCAGAGGACACACATTACATAAACACGAACACAGTGAAAAGAACAACATGAATGTGGTCATTTATTGGTCATCACACGACATTTGGCTGCCAGCTCTCAGTTTTTGGGGGCAAAAATGTTTCCACTACCACAAAAACCAACCACCCCTGCTGCCGGCTACTGTGTAGCTTTTACCAAGTCTTGCTTTCCGAAGCAAATTTTGAGCTGCCGGAAGGAAAGTACAATAAATAATATGAGATGTATAGTATGCTAGTACTAGTAGTAGTAATTTTTTGGCAATATGAACTAGATTTCTGCCAAATATATGCATACAGTTTATTAAAACATGCAAAATCACTGGTATGATCTTAGAATCTTACTGTTTCAAAATTAAAATAACTTTTTATATACTTTCTGGCATTGTAAAGTAGATGACATTGCCATATGTTTGGTTTCATTTCTTTTTTGAACTGCTTCAATAAAGTGGTATGACAGGAGTCAGACTGAAGGAGAGAAAGAACAATGATTTAAACAGGCTGGATTTGAGCCCTGGCATAATTTTAACCAGCTATGCCACAAGGCCGCCCCATCATCTTGTTTTTATGTCAGAATCCCATTACATTTCATTTATTTTATTTTCAGTGGTTGCTGCTTCTGAGCAGAAAATTTTTAAAAGTAATTACAGTCTGCTGCTGATTTCTTCTGCCCTATGAAAACAGCGAATTCACAAATTGACACATGCAAAAGCATTCTTCCTTCGCCCCTTTTGTCTCATCTTACAGCTCTTTAAAAGTTGTGCTGAATGGTGTTTCAACAACACACGCACGCACACGCTCACACACAGACAAACCCGTTTCATTCGTCCGGTATTACATCAACTTTCGTACGCAAGACATTATCAAAACACCACTTGATATTGTTTGAAAAACACAGCAGTTTATTGTATCGCCAGTGCTCAACCCATTTCCCCTTCCGCTTACACATAGGGTTGCCATGAAAGTTTTTTTAATGCCATCATAATAGCACACTGACTTACATTTGATAAGATCCAGTCCCTCAGGGTCAGAAACAGAGAATGATTTTATTGTCAGATAAGATTTACTTCTTTACTGTCTGTAAGTGCCTCTACTATTGTGTGCAAGTCATTCTGAATGCCCCTCTCTGCCATTATTACTACTACCTCTCCATAAGATCTATCAAATCTAATTTATAATGACTCAAGTCAAACAAGTACTTCTTTAGCTGAGGCCCAAATGAAATTCCACGGCCAAAATCCCCAAAGCGTTCCGAAACGCAATTTCGGGAGCCGCTGCTGCTACATTCAAACCAAGCCTCAGTGTGCAATCATTCACCCTATTTCACAGGGGGAAGGATACATCGCATGTGATACGGCTGAAAAGCTAGAATGCACGATCAGTTATAAGGAGATAAAACAGAGTGAAGGCAGGGAAAACCCAATACCATCTTCACACTGACAGATTGGTGTCAGAATGACAGGAGCACTAAATCAGACATCAAAGATTCTGTCTTCATTAAAGCCAATTAAAGCACTTTATTGATCAAAGGATTTTATTGATCAAACAGAACACTTCAGTAAGCAGGGGCTGTTTTTTTTTTTTTTTTACCTGCTGAAGGTTAGGGAGATCCGCCTTACTAGTGAAGCAAGAGACAGCGCTTGGTGTGTTTACTCTATAAAAGCAACAATATTACTTAGTGCTTCCCTGGGAGCAACAATTTCTTTCACTGCTTGTTCCATTTTGTTTCCACGACACCACAGTTTTTGGCAGGTTCCTCTTTTTCTACCTCACAAAAACTGGGAAAACACTGGAGGAAGCCTGTGAAGTTTAGACCACTGGTGGTGCCATAGAGTGATGTGAGGACACAAATTCCAGCAGCAGCAAGAGGTGACGCGATATACACCTCTGCCGACTGAAGAGACCAGTAAAGGTGGTTACGTATTATATCCGTAAAAGAGAAGACGACTGCAAGCGAATTTAAAACCATTTGTGTTTCAAAATATTAAAAACAAAGGCTGAAATAAATGTAAATGTTTTGAGGAAGCAAATCCAACATATTTTTGGGCTCCCTGAATACAGACAACATTCCTTGGTGAAACATTACAATGAAAACTTCTTCCTGTTCTGCGCTCATCTGTCTCACTTTTGGTTCATTTAGGTTCATTTGGTTAATTTTGTTTAGCACCTTTTAAGGTGTCCTTACCCCACATGCATGAAATTCTTCAAAAAGAGATTTAAAAAAAAAACTGTCAGGAAAGGTTTAGTTTAGAAAATCTTTAGTGATATTACTGTACATCAGTTCACAGCTTGTGCCTTTTTCACGGATTATCAATAATTCTATCTCAATAAAGTTTTACGATTTTCTTAGTCTACAGGCACACAAGGTTCTGTTTGAAAGCCACACACCTGCACTTTCAGTTTGTGTTCTAATCAGAGTGCCGGCACGAGATGAAAAATAATCAAGTTCTGGTGCTAGGATGATCCTGTTTTTATTCTTTTTCTAAATAACACTTCTTCAATTTAATTCATATAGAATGAATGAGGATAAATCTAGCAATTATTTATTGATAAACCTGGTGAGACTTGGTGTTACAGGCACTGAGGCACATTGTGACAGAGCGACATGAGATTTAGTCTGCAGTTGGAGGTAAATATTTCCACTCCGGTATCTGATGACACTGAAAGTGTGTTAGTGCCAACGGGACGGACAGAATAATTAACACCGTGTCGCTGTGTAACAAACACAGCAGAGCCTCAGGTTGTCACAGGCACTATTTGTGAAATTGCTACTATATGTGTATTTTCATGCTGCTGACAAATGAAGTCTGAGGGGAAGAAATGCAAGTACCATACTTAATGTAAGGCAGCTCTGAAGAAAACAGCTGAACCTTGTCTTTGACCTTGTTTTTTTTGCCCCACAGAGACTTTCTTGTTCTCTAAAAAAGTTTTAGAAAAGCCAAAAGGATGACCAATACACATACATACACACATGCTTAAACAAGAGTCCTGACCTGATGAACACAGACGTTGCACTTGTCGCAGAAGACCATCTCGTTGCCGTCCTCACCCTCTGGCGAGCGGCAGACGTCGCACACCACGTCCTCGTCGTACTCGATGCCCAGGCCCTCCTCCGTCTCGATGGCCTGCTGCATCTTCTCCTCACACACACTCTCCAGCTCGACCAGGACACACTCCATCGTCAGCTCATCCAGCTCGGGTAAGGCTGGCGGCGAGAAGACAGAAAGCGAAACGTGATTAGTTCATGTTTATTCTCTCAAGTTCGTAAAGAAGACTGAAACCAATCATCTGGCTCTGGGGAGGCTGGGAAGACGGGGATGAAGGAAGGGCCCATTGGAGGAGTGTGCTTCTGATCATGTGAAGCATGTTATGTTCGTTGTCTTACACTGACACATTCTGTTTTTCTATAGAGATAATACAGGAGTGTCTTAATGCACTCACATTGTTAAAACATTTAGAAAGTGTTGAAAGCAGAGGTAGAGACATTACCGCTGGGAGGAGAGATGAATATTTGAGAAAGTACTGAGCCTGTGCAAAGCAATTAAAAGTACGAGTGAAGTTACAGAGTCAACACTCAGAGGTTTCTTTTCCTTCTTGTTATCGACAAGGATAACAGTAATAAGCTTCAGGAAACTCAAAAAGACAGAGCCAATTTACCAAATTCAGTTAAGTTATTTTTGGCCAAAACACTTTGTCTTACACTTTAATTGGAAACGCACACAGCTTTCCTTTGCGTTTACACCTCGCAAGGTCACTTTCTGTTTTTGTTGAGCCAGCTTAGGATGAAATGTGCTGAAAATTAGCTGCGGGATGTGGGAGTGTGTGGAGTTGCAGCTGACTCTTTGCTAACTTGCTTTAAGAGAAAAGCAGAGAAACGATACATGTTCTCTATCACTACAAGTCCGTTTGCTATCAAAGCCAAAAACCACAAAATCTGCTGTTAAGCCGTTCTTGCCCACAGCTCAGTTTGCCATGCCAATGTGTGTCGGCATTAGCATTAGTATTCCTGCTCCCATTTGCATCTCAAAGTAATGCCTTGCTCTAAGGCTGGTTAATAGTTGATGAAAACTGATTTAACTGGCAAATGCAAGCTTTCGTATTCATAAAAAATAAAGGATTTGAAGTACCAGGAAAATAAACAGTCTGGTTTCCAGGACGGTGGCAAACAGATGTGGCATATTATTATCTCATTACATGCAACGAGATTACAGTCATTATACAAAATGGGTAACAGTAAGGCATTAAATCTAGTGTGAAAAAAGTATCTTTTTCTGAAATAAATGATTATTTGGATAACTGCTGAAAAAGGCATTTTAGATAGGAGACTGCAATATGCCACAAATCCTGAGTGCTGGCTTTAAATGAAGACCATGCCCACACACAGCAAATCGCAGTCTGTAGAGTCAAGTAAATGATTTACTCAGCTACAATCTCTAATAAAAAACATTAAGGGTGAGGTGATCATTTTTAGATTCAGTATTTACATTTTTCTGGCACACTGCCTCTCATTGCCTTGCCTGGATCCTCTGTGCGGCAATAAAGAAACTTCTGCTGTCCCGGATTCTGTAGTTGAAGATTATTTATTGATTTATTTGAAGGATTCAGCACTCAGCTGGGAGGGTTTTTTAAGTGGAGCTGAGCATCCTGCTTCTATCTGTTATTTATGCCACTCGATCCCTTACCACCCAAAAATAAAAAATATTATTTACTGGTTCTTGAGCTCCTTATTGCCAACATGGTCATTGTGTAACCTGAGCTACAGTTTCACATAAAGAAGTAGAGCTGTGACTCACACAAATTCAACCAATACACTCTTATTCCTCTTCATTATTTTGGTAACACATCAGCTTTAATATGAAAGTCAGCACCTGCTGCTGATGCTGAAAACAGGTCCACTTGTGAATCACACATTCGGGTTGAATTTGCCAAACGTTGGCATGAATGAGGAACTAAAAGGAAGAAACTATGTGACAGCAGTTGTTTTGGATTTAGAAGCTGCTTTTGGAACAGCAGAGAAAAAGGAAGTAGAGTTAGATATTAACCTGCTGTGACATTTACATCATGAACTGAACACACACGGGAGGGAGGGAAGCAACAACATTATTCACACATGACGTGTGAGTGTGTGTTACGCTCCGTGCTGTGTACTGTGTGTACTTTCAGCACCCGACCTGTACATTTATCTTCTGCATATGTTTCCGTGTTTGTACATGTGACAGCTGTGTGCACCTGGAGATACATGCTCCACATCAGTTTGTCTCAAGTTCGTCTCATGCGCGCGCACACACGCACACACACACACACACACACAGAAAAGATATATAAACAGATTTTTTAAAATTACTTTTGCTTTACTGTTTTCTATTCTGCACAACATCCATGCATTCTGTGCCTTTTCTAATGAATGAATGCGTTATAGCGCTATCGGGCCTGATCTTTACTCAAGCATTTTCTGTTATCACTAACAGATAACTGTGTGTTTTTCAGCGTTTTCTGCTGCTGTAATGGCCTAGTTTTCTGCAGGAAAACAGGTTTCCTCTAAGTTAGATAATCTGAAAATTTAATTAAACCCACCTTTAAACCCAGCTGTTTAGATAATTAAAGTTACAGCATGTCCAGAATGAACACTCAGTGTCCAAGTACACATCCTGAATACACACATATTTGTATATGTGTACAAAGTATTTGGGGGACTAAGACAGAAAATACTTAATCATCCCATCATGAGTCCAGAGCCGCACAGCCTTGCCCAGCAGAACCAATCAACTGACTGTTTGTTTGGTCTAGCACTGAAGGTTATGAGAGACAACCCGCTTCTCCTCCAGGAAGAGCTAGTGTGTGTGTGTGTGTGTGTGTGTGCGCGCGTGTGTGTGAATTAAGGAGAATGTGTCCCAGAAATAAGGCCTGAAACCCCAGCGGGGATTTATAAACACAATTACTACGCTTTATCTGAAAGGAGCCGATCAGATATCGAATAAAATGGTGGAGATGGGAGAGATGCTCGGGGTCGGCAGTTGTCACCGTGGCAAAATGGAGGATGCAGAAAAGCAGAGGAGAGAGAAAGTGACAGAAAACTGCAGAAGAAGAGGAACAGAGAGGAAAGAGAAAACAGGTGATGATAACTGAGGAGGAAATGGAACAAGTGCAAAGAAAAGGAAGGAAAGGAAAAGAGGATGTGCAGTTACAGTACAGAATATTTAGTCCTTGAAACAGAAATGAAACACATCATTCACAACACATGTAGCATGCAGGAAGTGGCCAAATCAAAACACATAATTTTCACAACACAAAATCACAGCGACCATGTTCGACACCTTTGCAAACTCTTTCAACGTGATGCAGGTGGCGGTCATGATCAGCAACAGACATCTCAGATTTTATTGCAGCACCACATTTACTTTTTCTGTAAGTCAGTTTGCACTCACCCATCTGTCTGAACTCTTGGTTGACCAGCTCCAGCCAGGCCACATCCAGATCATCCAGGTCATAGCAGCTGTAGAGCTGGGTGGGAGGAGGCTGGGTGTCACCCTCCTTCTCCTGCCTATTGTTGGACAGGCCACCTGTTGACTCCGGCACCAACCTGGACCAAACACAAAGATACATGCAGAAAGTTTATCATGGTGGTCTGGAAATACAACAGTAAATCTTATTTTAACACCATAAAAAACTGCTCCATGTTTGGCTTCAAACATGACTGACAGTAGAAGGTAAGTAAAACAAACTATTGATCATCTAATGGGCAATAATTCCAGCTCATGATTGACAAATTGATTAAGCGATAACATACAACATGGACTGCTGTGGTTGCTGACATCTGTGGGCTGCAGTCGTGTATCAGTACACTGTCAACACTTGTCCCAATACAGCGTAACCTCAAGTATGTTATTGCATTTCCTTAACATTTACAGCTGCACATAAGGAGAAACTTCACAGATGTTCTTCTCTCTAATCTCAAACATGCTCACACTACAGGATTTGAAGATAATGGCACATCACACACTGCAGGATATTATTAAGATTATGGTGCCAGAGGGAGCAATCAGGGAGCAATGCACCACCTCATGTGATCTAAAGTGATCTCATGGGGAAGCAGATGTAAACAAAATGATGGAGACTGTGGTGCAACAACTTGCTGTAACGTTGGTAATAGTTTGCAGAGAGTAAAAAACAACTCAAAGGTGGGGGTTGGGGGGGGTCAAGATGGGTTGTCGATTCTTCAGCGAGAACTTGAGGTGAGTTTTTGATTTTTCATTTTCATATCTGTCAACAGCAGTATCAAAGTCCTTCTAATGTCTCTGGTAGTTCGCTAGCTAACATTAGCCTCGAGGGCTAGAATGTTTACCGTCGCTCAGCAACGCTGTCAGCTGCTCTGGGACTAAGGTTAGCTTGTTTAGCGTTTGCAAAAGTATGTGACGTCAATACCAACCAAGGTCCCGGACCAGATTATTATTATTATTATTACTATTATTATGATCATTAATAGAAGATTTACTTATCGCTGTGATCTTTCTCACAGTTCAGTTAAAGGAGGGGTAATCAAACACAGAGAGACCACTAATATGAGATCACTATCACATGTTTAACACTGGTTGTCACACAAAATTGGATTGAATAATTAGCAAAATAGAAGTAATTTTCTTATTTGATCTTTACACATGCTATCTCTCTCTCTCTTGCACAAACATGCTTTCTATTTCTCTCTCTCTCTCTCTCTGCGGGGAGTTGTTAAAATCATTATGAGTAAAGTTTGTCCTTCAAAACTGCACGTTCACGGCTGCGGGGTCATTGTTAAAAGCTGGGCATGCTTGTATGACCAACAATGAAATCCTGCACTGCCCATGACAACAGGAATTACAGGGAAGCCCTTTCCTACGTCTGGGGCTCTCTGTTGCAGTGAAGTTCTGACCTCATGGCCCAGAAAGACTGAATCAGACTTTGACAGAGGCCAAAAAAGAAAAGAGAGAGAGAGAAAAAAAGCTATCGAAACAATGACAAATCGAGTGGTTGTAGGCAGCAGTGACAGGAAGCTCCTCCAGGCACTGTCTGGTCTCTGGAGCCTCGGGCCTGAATGTCTCTCTGTCAACAAGAGCAGGAAATGGGGTCAGGAACTGTGCTCGACCCACTGGGAACCAATAAAGACTCAAACACGCTCATACACACATTCATACACACACATACAGGCCCCGAATAAAACATCTGGATACCCTAAGAGCTAACAGACACATAAAGACAAAATAAAGAAGAAACACATTAAATACACAAATGCCATCAGGCAGGGAGACACCACACCAGATTAATCAGAGAAAAACTGACACACTGTACAGATCCCACACACTCACATACCATCTCTCCAAAACAGCTCTGAGTTTGGCATAGTGACACAGACACAGACACACACACACATGGCCTTATTATTCACACACTTGCCTGGTATAGTCGTGACCTTTGTGTGAAAAGGTGAAGTGCGTCAGCGATCACAACAACAAAACAAAACAACCTTTAGCTCTCCATTTAGTTCCCGTCTTCAACGCCTCATTATTATATCCCGCTCAGTTATTATCATCATCCTCCGTCACTGCCGTCGCCCTCACATTGAGCAACACTGTGATCATCATCCTCCTCCTCATCATTATCATTATCCTCCTCATTATCATCACCACTACTGCCGTCATCATCACAACAGCTGCCACAATTTAATTCAGTAATGTTCACTTGAGTGGCATTTTACATGTGTTGCCAGCACATGAAAACAACAAAAACAATCAAATGATTTTTATAATAATTATTATTAATACTGAAACAGATAAAGAACAAAAAATGAACACAGGAGTTTGTTTTGGTGTGTTTCTGCTGTGACTGTTTAAAAGCAAAATCAATATGGGAGTTATTCTTGTACAATATAAATATGCTAATATGAGCAATTATATCATTATACCTCTACTTGTCTGTACTGTAAAAAGTAAAAGTCAAACATTTTTATCATTTCCCTCATCATGGCCTCCTCACCCTCTCTCTCCCTTCTTTCTGTTCATAAACTCTCACTCAGTTTTGTCATTTCCTCCTCTCCTCGCCCCATCACTTCTACTCCATCTCTCTTCTCTTCCTGTCTTCCACCTATTCCACGTTCACCTCCTCCAACTTTTAATTTCAATGATGCTGATGCTGTTAGGGGCTTTCTTGTATATGTGCAGATGCCCCAAAAACCCAGGATCCTTCCATTTCCAGATTAATCAATGACATCATCCTGGTAATATGTGTATCAGTGATCAATGGCATTTCCACCGCTGATACTGCATCCATTAATCTAATTTTAAAAAAGCTCAGATCTGATCCATTTGTGTCTGCAAACAGCCAATTTAGACTGTCTGTTCAGGATCAATGGATGCAAATGTGTAATCGTTAATAAATCTGAAGTTCTACAGTGTCTGTGTGGGGACAAAAAGGCAGAAAACTGAAACTGTTTTGGCCTGGTATCAGGCTGATATCTGATACTGGACAAACAGGCCTGGCCAGTCAACTGGCAGGGGAGAAAGGAGAGAGACAAAGACACACAAGAGAGAGAGACACACACACACACACACACAGGGAGAAGGGAGAATAGGTTTCATACTGGAGACACTGGGCTGGTTGTTCATGTTATGTAATGTTAAAAGTAACTTCAGTGTCTTATTACATTAGTGGGAAGTGTTATTGCTTTATGAAAGTAAAAGGCTGGTGATTTTCAATAGTTTTGGTTTTTGTCAATAAATCCCATAAAAAAGACCAAAACCAAAAGTGTGCAAGTCTATCTCTGTCTGTCTGTGGCTCTCAGCCCCAAGCCCATTAGTTGTGACTGAAGACGTAACTCTTTAAAAACAGGGCACAAATAATTTTCTAACAGCTGGGCACTATGGCTGCAACTAACAAATTGTGACATATCGTTGCACCTCTACTGGGCACTGTGGGTTTTGGGAAACGTTACTCAAGCAAGAATAAATAGTGCATTTGTTGGGGACTACTTCACCTGCAAATTAATTCATATTTGCTGCTCTGGTGAGTATTAACAGGACAGATAAAATAAACTACTCATAAAGTGGCTATGTTCATGCTAATGGAGGAACATGTCACCCAGTGCAACAATGCAGTTTATTGCTGTGTTTTTAATAGTTTTTGGACAACTAAGGATGTCGAGAGTACAGAGGGACTATATCAGGCTTTGGATACACTGACAATACTTGTTAGTAAAATCAATTCATTGCTGGTTTTGTTTGTCATAGGATTTGTTGATAGTAAGATAAATATGGAGTATAACCAGGCAAAAACTGCGGAGGCCACAATGTGATAACCAGTCAGTGTTATAATATACTGAGATGCAATCAGCACAGTGCTGTTGTTATGATATTCTTAGCTTTGTTTATTTTCATATGGACTGTATTACACTTAGTTTTATAACTGTTGGTGTTTGTTTGCATTATAGCTGTGACTGGCAGAAGTGAAAAGGAGAAAAGAAAATGAGGACAAAAACAGGATCATGAAAAGGAAACAGGTTACCATTTGTGGACTTAGACCCTTTGTGTCTCACTGATATCAGTTCAAAAGACCTGGAGCAACCATTCAAAGAGTTTTAAGAGCGATACAGCACCATGTTATGTAAATTTAGTGCTTCTCTCTGCTCTGCCAGATTTCCTGGTATCATCTCTCTATCACTGGTGTGCGGTGACATCTGAGTCGAGCCTCTGGCTTGGTTGTCAGGGGTAAAAGAGACAAGACATGAAGTGAGACATGAAAGGAAAGCATGGCCTCATAATAATGTCAAGTCATCCCATCTAACAGGATGTGAGTCAGTGGGGGTCAGAGTACAATGTGCTCTTCCCAAAATGGTAAGTATCATGTATCCTACAGACACACATACAGTACACGCACACAAACAAGTCTTACATAATGTAGGTAAACAAAACCATGTGCAAAAGGTCTCCCGTTATCCAGGCTTTATAATGAAAACAAAGGCAGAGATAAAGTGCAGAGTCATCTGTCAATACTGAAGACATTACAGCTCTATGTAAATCTGTAAATAGATGTTTTGTCTTTTTATGGGGTTATGACCAATCCATGGAAATTTATGAGAGCCAAAAAGCTGTAAACATACCAAAATCTACAGAAGACGCTCTGCTTTCCTTAACTTATGTTAATTTATGTCACACATGCACTTTCAATATCTGAAATTCTTGTTAAAGCTGCACTAGGGTGATTTAGTTTTGGTCGTAAACAGGTACCTTCTCACTTCTGCCCAAATTTCACAACATTAGTCATTACAAATTTAACTGGACAAACTGGATGATTCTATAATCGCTCTGGATGTAGACTGATGTACTTTTACAGAAAAAATATTATTGATAGGTATCTGAATCTGTGCAGCTTGAATGTGTGTGATAATTTTACAACTGTTTTATGGTTCTGGTTTTCCTGGACTTACTTCCAGGACTTATTTACTGCTGTTTCCAGTGTCCATTATCCAGCCAATAACCATTCATTTGTAAAAACAGAGATGGCATATAATGTCTGAACTGAGAAATATTGCAAAACAGGGACCAAAACGGTAAAATTCAATCATAAAAGCAGACACTTGAGTAAAGATTTTTCAAGGAGAAAACAATGTAGAAGATACCCTGGAACCAAATCAAAGCCGAACAAATCTACCTTGTAGGCAGATTTCAAGATTTCTGAGTATTTCAAAATTTTGACTTAAGGGTTGTTGTTTTTTTTCCTTTTCAAATCCATTACCGGGATATGGGAGGAATATTTTTAGATGAAAATAATAATCATAAAGAAACCTTCGAAATCACTTCTGTTTACATTTGAAGATTCCTAATGAGAAGAGGAGCAAAGGGGGAATATTTAGATGTTCCCTCCTTAGAATCATCACAATACGACAGCCGAGTTTGCTTTGATCTTACTTGGTGCGTCGTGTGAAATATTTATGAGGAGGAACTGCACACTGTGGGGCTCTGATTCTTAAAACAGCGAAAAACCAAACACCCCCCTTGACTCAATTCCTCCTCCGGCTCGGAGGCCCCGAGCAGAAGTGTCTTTGGTTTACTCCACTGGATGTGCCTCTGGGGAGCAGATGAGTGAGAACTGTAAAAGTATATCTCGTGGCGTAACACTATGAATAGGATGTTATATGAGCTTGGGCAGGGAGGACAAGTGATTTATCTGTTTTCCCGTGCATGAAAGTGAAAGAAAGCGAGCGAGACAGATACCAAGGGTCAAATGACTGATGCAAATAATTCTTCTGTGAGCAAACTGTTCTATTGTCACATTCGCAGCCTTCACTTCCAAGGCAAACAGAAAATTCACGTTTAGTATGTAAACATGTTCTCAATTTATGCAAACGTCCCAGACAAAATGAAAAGATGGAGGCACATATGATCACCCACAATTACGCCTTGGTCGTTTTAACTGTCACAATTTTGAGGAAATACTAAAGATGTACCGCACTATTACTCCGCTTAGCAAAAGTTTTTTGATTTGCAGTAATTTATAAACTAAAAAACATGCAAGTACATATAGTGATATCTAAGTTAATATAGTTTAATACCAGGAAAACGATGAAAAATTATGTTAAGTTCTCATAGACTGTAACTAAGTAAACAAGTGACTATCGAACCTTCCTGATGCTGGTACTGTCCCAATTATTGCAGGTCATACTGACATAACAAAATATTAGATAACACCTCTCAGCATAATGCAACATTACTCAACAGATTCACAAACTAAAGCTGCCATAATGATCATAAAGTTGAATCAACACGTCTCTAAAACAGCTTGATTTAAAAAAGGCTTATAGACGAAAGGAAAGAAAGAGGGTATGAATAACTCAGCCTAGTCTTCTTCTCTCTCCTCGCTCCCATATGTTTCTCACCACTGTGTAAATCTCACTTTCCTCCTTTTCATAAAACGTCAATAATAATCTCTTCTCAAGGAGGGATGAAGTGGATGGTGTTTACATAAGACATTTCCAGTGTGGGCAGAGCGACAGCGGCTGAGCTCAGCTCTCAGTCTGACTCTCTGCCCACACAGGACACGTCTAGTTTAAACAGACATCAACTCCTGACAGATCACTCATGAAGAGCAGGAAGTCTTTCTAAATAAGGCTGGAAACATATATGAGGCTAAACGGAAGACGAAAAGAAAGATGGACATAAGAAGTTGAGGAGAAAATGAGGGATTCATTCGGAAAAGGATAAACGAAAGCAACATAGCGTTGAAGAAATTCAAAAAATAATCTACAGAAAGACAAAGACATTAAGGAGAAAGAAAATGAGAAACGTGGCACGACACAATGTCCTTAAAAGTTTGAAAGATTCCCTCTAATGTTCCCAACCATGCCACTTATCCTTCATTTTTACTCCACAACCACCTTGCTATTTGCCATCTGCCTGCCTGAGAGCACACAACCCTAACAAGAGTTTCTTTTTTTAACCACCTCACAGAGATACTCTTAATTAGCTACAGATGATTAAATTTGCCAGTAGCAGCTGTCATTTCTGCTGGCAATATTGACAATTTCCTGCAACAACTTTTCGCCTCCTCAAAACATGCAAAGACAGATTTGTTAATAATTTGAGCTATAATTAAAACTGCAGCGCTTGCAGGTTCGGAGATTTAAAGCAATTTATAGTTGGAAGAAAGTCAGGAGAAATTATTTTGTATTTGGTAGCACTACATCACACAGCAAAGAGAACATATTTAATGAGTTGTTTACCATCATCTGCTAACTACGCTGATAACAAAATGAAATGTGTCAGGGTTCTGTCAGCTTTGTAGGTGACTGACGTTCACAGTTTTATACAAGTTGAGAAAAACGGAGACAAACAGACGAATCAGTCACAATTAAGTGCTGATATGTGAGAAAGAAACAGTCATTGCTGCACTGCAGGGCAGACATAGCTAATCAGTTGGACAGATTTTACCCATTAAGGCAAATTAATAATTTCTGCATATCTGCAAAGGCTGACTGTGACTATACTCTGAAGAGAAGTGCGTCCGTGTCCGCAAGAACTGGCTTCTCAGAGTCTGCATCACGTTTAAGTTAGTTTTAAGTCTGTATTAACCAGCTGGGCTTTAACTCTGCAGGTTGAAAAATGCCCACTATTATACCCCAATCTAATTCATAAATCAGCCATAAAAGAAAGTAAAGGTTACATGACAAAAAATAATGATACAAATAAATAAACTAATAGAGAGAAGGAGAAAGTTGGAACACAGGGAGAAAAGAAGGAAAAGGGGGTAATAAGATCTGATGGAAGAAAGATGGGGAAAAAAAACAAGGACAGTTTCTCAGTAATTTGATTTTGACTCCAAAAGCAAGTGTCAGGTTTAGTTCATTTGAAGTTAAGACTTAAAATTCCCCTTTTTTCTTTCCATTTCCACAAATGCGATACTATATCTATTTTAGTTTTACGGTACATGAATGAAACAATAACAGCACCACAGTCAGCGGACGCATCTACAATCATCCCAGAGGAGAAAGTTTCTTTTACTCTCTATAAAGTCTGAAGAAAAAATAAAAACGCTGGAAAAACCTGTAACATTTGGTCAGTGCATGTCAAAAAACGTTAAGATAAGGGTGTCACTTTGAATACAAGATAAACCACTTGTTCCGGCATACCACTCTTGTCAGATGCAAACAATCACTTCCCTGTGTGTACATACTGTGGTCTGTGTGTGTGTTTGAAATAATGGCTCATTCTTGAAATACCTCACTGTCACAGTATGGCTGAGAAAACTGGCTAGTCCCTTTTCTTCCCTGTAATCCCTCTCTTTCTTCCCCTGGTTTTCACACCAGACTCAGTGTGTGTGTGTGTGTGAGAGACAGAGAGTGAGTTGTGCCAACAGCCCCTTATCCTTGGGCGACCCGTACAAATCCCCCCCTACTCTAAAACACACTCCCGTATCAGCATGCAGACTGGAGCAGGAGAATCGGGCCAGCATCCAACAGGGCACGGGGTTACCCACCCTGAGGTCCAGGGGCAACCCTGTATGGTGCCAGAGGATGTGGATTAACATTTTTAATAGGGCAACATGATATTTCGCTCTCTGCAGTGGCTAACTTCTGTGTCCTTTGGATTCAAGTCTATTATTCACTCTCCTTTGAGCTCTGATTTTGGCCTCCACCACTTGCTATGGTAAAAGTCGGGCTCTCTCGCTGCTACAGAACAGAACAGAAAACAAAAACAATGATCAGCTTTATCAGATGATAACTGCCTGTGGTTTCTTCCCTATTGGTGACATGTGTCATGTGATCAGCCTCTTTAAATCCAATCCTGAGTCTGTGTGGAAATGATTCAGTATCAAAACACTTAAGTGACAATGGTTATGACAAAGACGTTTCTTTTTTTTTTGGAGGGGAGGGGAGGGGGGTCCTATGTCTGATCTCCACAATCTGAATGTGAAACTGCTCATCTATATGTCTTCAGTACTGTCACATACAAACACACACAGATTCCTCCACAGAGAAGAAGGAAAGAGACTGACAGGGACAGAAAGATGTTAATAAACTGTTGACATGTGTACATACACACACACACACACACACACTAGTGGACCATCACAGTGTTGCTTTGGAGAAATGAGTCATCTTCATGTCATATTTATATGGAAAAAAAACTCCCGCCCAGAAATCCCTAAGCATAGTCATCTCTGTTATATTTATATGAAATAAATAATGTAACTACATCTCAACACTCACACTCACTCACACACACACACACACACACAGAAACTGTTGTACACTGATAATCGGGAGCAGTGAGTCATCT